>CM052363.1:17833317-18365639 GCA_028551485.1 Casuarina cunninghamiana | reverse complement strand
TTTTTTATGTAAATTGATTCAAAATACTGATGGAAATTTTTAATTTTTTAAGATTTGAAAAGCTTTTCTATATGACAAAAATCAACCTCTAATCTTAGATTTTTAAAGTTTTTTATATACTTGTCGAGAAATTATGTTGGTTAAATGACGAAAAGGTCACCCTTAATTACAGCCCTCACTGCTGAATGGTGTCGCATGCTTTTCTATCAGGACTTTTGTATAGGTTTCTTTTTGTTGTTAGAGTGTAAGACCGTTGGTTATTCAGCTCCTACCGGGCTAATGCTTGTAATTAATAAATATGTTAAGAATTAGTGGGTACAAAAAAAAATGCAACTAACTCAAGAAATTTACCAAAAAGTCACAAAAAATGCAACTAACTCAAGAAATAAATGATTAAGCATTGCTTTGGGTCGTTTGCAAGCCCAAATTAAATAGTAAGTATGTGAACTTGGCTTTGTAAGTAGACCACAAGAAAATTTCATGGTCTACACGCAGCGGCTAGACCCCACCCACACCTTTGGATGCCTAAGGGACAAATGTGGAGCCCAAATAAGGAAAAGGTCTCCACATAAACCTTTTCAAAGCTTCCTATCGTGTACGTCCTTTAATGTTACCACGTATATTTTTCAGAATCAGGCTCTTCATCAAAACATTGCCGTTCTACACAAATCACTCAAATCGGCAACCGTTAATTGAAGACTACTAATGAAATTCTTGTGCATATTTTCCCTTTCCGTGTCTTCGTTTCTTTGCCTATAAATTCAGGCAATAATGTACAGTTTCTCAAGTCAATTGACAGATTCCTTTTCGCAAATTGTGTTTCATATTTTCTAGTGGGACAAATTACTAGTGGGCCAAACTGGCCTAACAACGGTACTCAAATCAAATCACCTGGTCTTCATCTGGGACTTGGTTAGGATTTTGGTCTTCAGACTTTTGTGCAAGATCTTTTTAGGCCTGGGTTTTTGCGTAAGGGTTTATGGCTTTTGGTGTATTGTTGTGTGGCCCAAGTGGCTTTATGTGTGTAGCAAGTGTTTTGCCCATGGTCTTTGTTAATCTGATGTAAGGATGTGCGTGATTTGATCTAATGCAATGTATGGGGGTATGTCCTAACTTTCTTGTAATGATGTATTTATGTATAAATTCTATTTAGCCAAAAAAAAAAAAAAGCATCACAGAAAACAGAAATTACAGATTGCCATAAAAGCAAAAGAAAAACTACAACAGTTCCAGATCTAGATTTTTTAATTAATTGCTCAACCACTGAAGCTTGTCGCTCATGTGAGCGATTTCACCAACTGAACCTTTTTGCAAAGAACTGAGTTTATATTTGAGCAATATGAATGAATTCAGCAGCTTTGAGAAGGGTGTCGCTTGCAGATTTCAGTTTGTTTAAAGCACTTCTAATACTAATGCGGTCATCACGAGATTCCATGGTGCAAGATAACCCAACTCCGAGGATTGTGATCAGGCAACTGTGTTGAATATCAGGGATTACGGGCTGCCCATCATGGTAAAGGGAGGTCATCATCGGTATCAAGTCTGGGTCGAGTACCTTTAGAACGTTAGTCGGGAAAGCTGAGTGCACCCATTTCGTTAGGTTTAGGCCCCCATTGAAGCTCTCGTGTGTGGGATATTTCCCAGTAAAGAGCTCGAGTAGCATTATGCCGAAGCTGTATACATCTCCAGCCGTTTATGGCTTCTCTCCCAAACCATATTCTGCACCATTGTTCATTAGCTATGTCATCAAAAATTAAGAAAAAAGTACCTAATTTAATCACTTACATAACAGCTATTGATGGTTTCTCAGCAATAAAGAGGCATATCATGGGATTCTTCACGTGAAGAATGTTAATTTGAAGAAAATGGAAAGCAAGTGCTGAACTTAAAATCACCCAATAAAAGAGACAGAGATATGTTATAGTACTAACCTGGGGGTATGTAACCAATGGATCCCTTTAGAACATGCGTAGAGCTAGTACAAGATTGATTGCCTGTTCTTTCCATCAGCAAGCTGGCCAGCCCGAAATCTCCTATCTTTGCTGTCATGTCTTCACCCAAAAGAATGTTGCTGGGCTTCAAATCACAGTGCACCACTGGAACTTCACAGTCATGGTGCAAGTAATCTAATGCACAAGCAACGTCAATGGCCACATTCAATCTGTCCACAAAATTCAGTGCATCCCCATTTGAGTGCTTCTTCTTGCCCTTCACCCAATCATCCAAGCTGCCGTTGCTCAGAAATTCATAAACCAGAGCAAGAAATTCCATGTTGTTTAAGTCTATGCTGGAGCATGATGTGAGAATTCGAACAAGATTTCGATGCCTAACATTCCTCAAAGCCTTGCACTCTGACAAAAAACTTTTCCAAGAGCTCGCCCTCCTAGTATCGAGGACCTTAATTGCTACAGTAATTCCTTCGCTTAGATAGCCTTTATACACCGACCCAAAGCTACCTTTCCCAAGAAAGTTTTCCTAATTGAAGTTTTCGGTTGCCCGACGCAGGTCATTGAATGAGATTATTTCATGTTGCCCTTTCAGAATTTCAGAAGTTTCTGTAATCTTGGATGCTTTCTTCTTCATGTAGAACAGTAGACCAATAATGAAGCATAAGGCTAATATTACTAGAATGGTGACGATAATTAAAGTTTTGGCAACATGTCTTCCATGACCTGGAGAATTGATGCACGCCAATTGGATACAAAGCTTTGGGTTGCCCTCTAAATGGACCTTAGAAAGATTGCTAAAGACTCCACCTGAGGGAATTACCCCTTCCAAATCATTGAAAGATAAGTTCAACAACTTAAAGGCTTGTAGGCTTTGGAGTTCAATAGGAATGGAACCATAAAGGTGGTTGGAGGATAGATCTAGTGTGTCCAGGCCTTTCAACTCACCTATAGCGTTTGGAATAGAGCCTGAAAGTATATTCTCCACCAGGAATAATTCTTGCAAGCTCTTGCAACTGCTGATTAAGTTGGGAATATTACCGGACAATTGGTTATAAGAAAGGTCAATGGTAATAACACTTTTGAGGAGAGAAATTTCTTGAGGTAAAAGTCCAGTAAGAAGGTTTATAGATAGATTCAAGATTATGCTCAAACTGGGGACACTAAGAATTTCTCTAGGTATGCTCCCATTTAACCTGTTGTTGGATAAATCTATGGAAAGAAGATTATTGAATTTCCCAAAAGTTGTGGGTATTTTACCGGTTAAAGTATTTCCCAATAGATCCATATGGTTCAACTTCAGAAGATTACCTAGGGAATCTGGAATGCCACCAGAGATCTGATTTCTACCCAAACCCAACATTTGCAGTTTCTCCAACCGGCCTATTTCAGGTGGGATCTCCCCTGACATGGAATTGTCGGTCAAATTTAACAAAGTGAGGCCACTAAGATGACCGATGGAGGTGGGTATTTTACCATGTATACGATTTCCTCCCATGTATAACTTTGAGAGAACCTTAGAAAGATTTCCTACGGATTCTGGAATCACACCCTCTAGGAGATTGTTTTCAATAGCAAGCAGGTTGAGTCGAGTGCTATTTGTCAAAGAAGTAATGAAGCTAAGACCTTCATCACCAGAGCTAACAATCTTATTAAAACCGATATTATACATTTGAAGGAACGGGAGATTTCCCAGGCCAGGCGGCACGGGTCCTTCCAGAAAGTTGTTCGACATGCGCATAGTTTGGATATTGGTGAGGTTGTTTAAAGACCACGGAATCCTTCCGGTTAATTTGTTAAAGCATACCCTGAAAAATAAGAGATTTGGGAATTTGGTCGCAATATCCCCTGGAATTTCACCCTGTAGTTGGTTTGAAGCTAAGACGAAGGAGACTAGGGAGGATATGTTGTATACAAACAGAGGAACGGGGCTTGACAAATGGTTGATGGCTAGGTCAAGTACCTTCAAATTTTGAAGGTGGCCCAACTCACTAGGTATCACGCCGCTAAAATTATTGGTGCCTAAGCTTAAAATGGTGAGCGATGAAAGGTTACCTATGGCTGGCGGAATTGAACCGCACATGTGGTTTTTTCCCAAGTTCAGGACTTCAAGCTTTGTCAGGTAGCTAAGATCTTCGGGAATTCTGCCTGTAATATTTTTGTTTTCCCCAAAGTCGAGGATCTGGAGCTTGGTCAGTTTGCTTATATTTGAGGGCAGCACACCTTCAATGCTGTTGAAGCTTATGTTAAGAACTCTCAAATGGAAAAGATTTCCAATTTGACTAGGAAGCTCTCCGGTAAATTGGTTAAGTTGGAGTTGAAGGGAACGGAGAAAAGATAAATTGCCAATATGCACCAATATTGTTCCGGACTGGAAGTACGGGCTGAGGTACCCAGACGACCAAGGATGCGGCTCGCCTGTTCTCTGGTGTTTTTCCCTGTAATGGGCCAACCACTTGGGTGGTGCCTTGTTTTGTAACCTACTATGTATATATTATGTATTTACTTTCTTATGTATTTCCGCTGCGATGTAACTGAATCGACCCACTGTATAGAACGCGACTTAGTTGGTCATGGGGAGTCTTGTCTAGTTGCTTATAGCTTGTTTGCTTGGCTTGCTTGTAACTTGAATGATTCTCTGGTTCAATAAAGATGTATATTCCGACTTGCGTTTGTGTGTACTCTTTGTCTCGTGCCCAACCTCTTCATACTTCTGTTTCAAGACTACCCCTTTTGTCCCATTGCGGCTTTCAGGTAGTTTATTGAATGATTAAAGGCTGACCCAGATCTCTGCTGAGACCTAGGTGCCGCACGGATCCGCTAAGACCGTGACAGTTGGTATCAAGGAGCCAGGTTCGCCCAGGACAGACCAAAGCATGGCATCCGCGGACGCAACTAATGGACAGCCTCTAAAGAAGAAGTCGAAGCGCGCGACTTCCACAAGCAGCACAGAGAACCCTTTGGAGGATAAAGTAAAAACCTTGGAAAAAGAAGTAGAGTCATCAAGAGCTGTGATTGAGGAGCTAAAAGGCCAAATCACAGGGCTTATATCCCAAGTATCGACGTTGGCGCACTTTGAAACTAGGCTTAGTCTAAATGAGGACTTCATCAGTAGGATTGAACAGCAGATGATAGGAGTTCGTGAACAGCTTCAGTTGAGACCCAACAACACTGCTGGGTCACCCCATGACATCCCAAAGCCCAAACACTATGACGGCAATCGGGATGCCACGGAGATTGAGGATTTTATTTGGCACTTGGAACATTACTTCGGGATGGCTCACATCCGGAAGGACTTGTTCAAGGTGCAGACTGCAGTTTGTTACCTCGTAGGCAATGCAAATGCGTGGTGGCGACAGAGATGCGTAGAGGCAACAATTGGTGGAGAAACGATCAACACATTTGAAGCCTTTAAGGCGGCTCTAAAGAAACAATTTCTGCCTCTAAATGTAAACCAGAAGGCATACGACACTCTTCGCTTCCTGAACCATACCTCCACCCTACATGCGTATGTGAAGGCCTTCACAGAGGCGACCGTGTACCTACCGCATATGCAAGAGGAAGCCCTGCTGTACTTCTTCACGATCGGACTCCAAAAGTGGGCCAAAGACGAAGTGGAGAAGTGAAATGTGCGCTCGTTAAGCGAGGCCATCTCGATCGTGGAATCCCTACGGGATCGTAGGCCCACAGAATTTAGAGACAAAAGACAACCAACCCGGGGAGAGAGCTCTGGAAGTGGGGGCAACAGGACCTCGATGAACCAAAGTGGATATAGAGCTCCGCCAAACCGTAACAGTGGGAACAGAAACAGATATGCACCTAGTCAAGGTAGATTCAATGGACCTTGCTTTATTTGTAACGGAAACCACACGATGCGTTTCTGCCTCGAGAATCGAAACAGGGCTTTGAATGTCGTCGTGCAAACAAAGGCCCCACTTGTGAACCCGGCAGAAGAAGCACTAAACCCAGAGGAATCTCCGGTCGAAGGGGAACAAACATTGGCCCTTCAAGTCTTTAACTCAATGAAGGGCGAAACTTCAACACCCACCGCACGCTCACTGATGTACATCGAGTGCGCGGTCAATGAGAAGCTCACTAAGGCCTTGGTGGACTCAGAAGCGACAAATAACTTCGTCACATCATCAGAGGCAAAAAGACTTGGCATGAAGGTAAGAAGAGACGTGGGAGCGCTGAAGACTGTGAATAGCGCTCCATGGCCAGTTATGGGAATAGCCGAAAATGTGATGGTTCATATCGGCAAGTGGCGAGGGAAGTTGAACTTCATGGTGGTCACGATGGATGACTACAAGTTTGTTCTCGGAGTAGATTTCCTCCGAGTATCAGGCGCATCCATCGTTGCCGCACACAACTGCCTGTGCATCTTTGCAGGCGGTATGTCATCATTGATCACGACCCAAGATGTGGAGCAGCCACAACAGAGCCTTTCCGCCATGCAATTCAAGAAGAGCTTGCGGAAAGGGGGTCAAGCTTACTTAGCTGTATTAAGGGAGTCAGAGGACATGAGTCAAGAGAACCTTCCGGGAGTGATAGCCAATCTCCTAGCAGAAATGGGGATGTGATGCCCCCAGAATTACCAAGACAGTTACCTCCCAGGCGAGAAGTGGATCACATGATTGAGTTAGAGCCCGGGGCAAAGCTGCCAGCTAAAGCCCTATATAGGATGGCACCACTTGAGCTAGAGGAGCTTAGGAAACAGTTGAAGTCTTTGCTGGACGCGGGGTACATCTGACCAGCGAAAGCACCCTACGGTGCACCAGTGCTGTTCCAATCCAAGAAGGATGGATCCCTAAGACTCTACATCGACTACCAGGCACTAAACAAGGTGACCATGAAAAACAAGTATCCCATCCCCTTGATTGGAGACCTGTTTGATCAACTAGGACACGCTCGGTACTTTACCAAGGTGGACATTTGATCAGGCTATCATCAAGTTCGAATTGCAGCTGGCGATGAGCCAAAAACTACCTGCGTAACAAGGTACGGCTCCTATGAGTGGCTTGTCATGCTGTTCGGGTTAACCAACGCCCCGGCCACATTTTGTACCCTTATGAATAACTTGCTTCATCCCTACCTGGATAAATTCATGGTCGTTTACTTAGACGACATTGTTGTCTACAGTAATTCACTAGAAGAACATGTGGAGCACCTGAAGGTCTTGTTTAAGGTGTTACGCGACAATCAGCTGTATCTAAAAAGGGAGAAATGTTCGTTCGCCAAGGAAGAAGTTCATTTCTTGGGCCATGTGATTAGTCAAGGCACTCTGCGGATGGACTCTGCTAAGGTAAAAGCCATCCAGGACTGGGAAGCTCCTTCTAAGGTCACAGAGTTGAGATCCTTTCTTGGTCTAATCAACTACTATCGGCGCTTTATTGCAGGGTTCTCCGCGAGGGCAACCCCTTTGACAGATCTACTGAAGAAATCCAATCCGTGGGATTGGACGGAGGTGTGCCAGTAGGCCTTCGAGAACTTAAAGATTGCGGTAACTAAGGAACCAGTGCTAGCACTGCCAGACTTCTCAAAGCCGTTTGAAGTACACTCTGATGCTTCTGATTATGACATTGGAGGGGTACTCATGCAAGGCCGACATCCTATTGCCTTTGAGAGTTGGAAGCTGAATGAAGCGGAGCGCAAGTACACAGTTCAGGAGAAAGAGATGACGGCAGTTGTTTACTGCCTCAGGACGTGGCGCCACTACCTACTGGGTTCTCAGTTTGTGATCCAGACGGACAACGTGGCCACAAGCTTCTTCCAGACTCAGAGGAAGCTATCACCTCAGCAAGCCAGATGGCAAGATTTTCTGGCTGAATTCAACTACACCATGGTCTATAAGCCGGGGAAGGGTAATGTGGTAACTGATGCCTTTAGCCGGAAGATGGAACTAGCAGCATTGAGTATAGTGGAGAGCGATGTGATGCCTTTAATAAAGGAAGGGATGAGCCACGACCTAGTGGCTAAACAACTAGTACAGCTGATAGAGGAAGGGAAGACCAAGCAATTCTAGATGGAAGATGGATTGCTTTACACAAAAGGGCGACGCTTGTACATGCCGAAGTGGCAGGATCTTCGTCGAAGACTCATCGGCAAGCACCATGACACGTTGTGGGCGGGACACCCTGGACAAAGGAGGACTGAATTGCCATAGGTCCTCCTCGTTCTGCCAAGATATTGTTGTGTCAGGTCGGCCCTTCCACTTGACGTGGAATTGCCTCTTTGGGATGGATTGCTTCTTGCGGAAGATGCGGTCCCCTACAATCTTTTCCACCTCTCCATCAAAGGACGTCAACATAGCAGGAGGAGCCCGCTTAGACTGGTTTCTTTGTAGTTCCACCTTGTTGGCGTGGTATGGCTTCAACATACTGACATGAAAGACCGGATAGATTCTGAGTGTGGCTGGGAGGAGTAGCCGATAGGCCACCTTCCCAATCTTCGCCATAACTTCGAACGGCCCAACATACTTCCTAACCAAGCCCTCATGAAGGGGTCGGTAAGCCTTGTACTGGAATGGGAGAAACTTCACTAGAACTTAATCCCCGATGTTGTAAGCAGCTGGCCTCCGTTTCACGTCGGCCCACTTCTTCATTCTCTTAACTGCTTTGTTTATGTACGACTTTGCCAAGTCTGAGTTCCTACTCCAGGACCTCGCAATCTCGTGGGCACTGTAGCACTGCTTAGAAGCTTTTGCCTCTATGGTCGGCGGGGTCAGCGGCTGCTGCCCTGTCACCAACTCAAAGGGGCTCTTGTTGGTCGACTCACTCGTCTGCAGGTTATAAGAGAACTGAGCTACATCCAAGAACTTCACCCAATTCTTCTGATTCTCACCAACGAAATGCCTCAGATATAACTCCACTAAGTTGTTGACTCTTTCTGTCTGCCCATCAGTTTGAGGATGAAAAGCCGTAGAGAACCTAAGTTCTAAGCCCAAGAGACCAAATAATTCCTTCCAGAGTCGACTAGTGAACCGAGGATCACGGTCGCTCACGATGTTCTGGGGTAGCCCCCAATATTTCACCACGTGCTTGAAGAAAAGGTGAGCTGCGACTTCTGCGGTGCACTCCATAGGAGCCAGTATAAACGTCCCATACTTGGATAGACGGTCTACCACCACAAAGATCGAACAACACCCATCTGACTTAGGCAAGCAAGTGATGAAATCCATTGAGATGCTTTCCCATGGCCGAGTCGGTATCGGCAACGGCTCCAGTAGTCCTACGAGAGCCCTCTTCTCCGGCTTGTCCTGCTGACAAATGAGGCAAGTCTTCACAAACAACTCAACTTGATCTCGCATGTCTGGCCAATAATACGAGGTTTCTAGGAGAGCCCTCGTCCTCCTTTGTCGAGGGTGTCCCGCCCACAACGTGTCATGGTGCTCGCCGATGAGTCTTCGACGAAGATCCTGCCACTTCGGCACATACAAGCGTCGCCCTTTTGTGTAAAGCAATCCGTCTTCCATCTAGAATTGCTTGGTCTTCCCTTCCTCTATCAGCTGTACTAGTTGTTTAGCCACTGGGTCGTGGCTCATCCCTTCCTTTATTAAAAGCATCACATCGCTTTCCACTATACTCAATGCTGCTAGTTCTATCTTCCGGCTAAGGGCATCAGCTACCACATTACCCTTCCCCGGCTTATAGACCATGGTGTAGTTGAATTCAGCCAGAAAATCTTGCCATCTGGCTTGCTTAAGTGACAGCTTCCTCTAAGTCTGGAATAAGCTTGTGGCCACGTTGTCCGTCTGGATCACAAACTGAGAACCCAGTAGGTAGTGGCGCCACGTCCTGAGGCAGTGAACAACTGCCGTCATCTCTTTCTCCTGAACTGTGTACTTGCGTTCTGCTTCATTCAGCTTCCGACTCTCAAAGGCAATAGGATGTCAGCCTTGCATGAGTACCCCTCCAATGGCATAATCAGAAGCATCAGAGTGTACTTCGAACAGCTTTGAGAAGTCTGGCAGCGCTAGCACTGATTCCTTAGTTACCGCAGTTTTTAAGTTCTCGAAGGCCTGCTGGCACACCTCCGTCCAATCCCACGGATTGGATTTCTTTAGTAGATCTGTCAAAGGGGTTGCCCTCGTGGAAAACCCGGCAATAAAGCGCCGATAGTAGTTGATTAGACCAAGAAAGGATCTCAACTCTGTGACCTTAGAAGGAGCTTCCCAGTCCTGGATGGCTTTTACCTTAGCAGAGTCCATCCGCAGAGTGCCTTGGCTAATCACATGGCCCGAGAAATGAACTTCTTCCTCAGCGAACAAACATTTCTCCCTTTTTAGATACAGTTGATTGTCGCGTAACACCTTGAACAAGACCTTCAAGTGCTCCACACGTTCTTCTAGTGAATTGCTGTAGACAACAATGTCGTCTAAGTAAACGACCATGAATTTATCCAGGTAGGGATGAAGCAAGTTATTCATAAGGGTACAAAATGTGGCCGGGGCGTTGGTTAGCCCGAACGGCATGACAAGCCACTCATAGGAGCCGTACCTTGTTACGCAGGTAGTTTTCGACTCATCGCCAGCTACAATTCGAACTTGATGATAGCCCAATCAAAGGTCCACCTTGGTAAAGTACCAAGCGTGTCCTAGCCGATCAAATAGGTCTCCAATCAAGGGGATGGGATACTTGTTTTTCATGGTCACCTTGTTTAGTGCCTGGTAGTCGATGCAGAGTCTTAGGGATCCATCCTTCTTGGATTGGAACAGCACTGGTGTGCCGTAGGGTGCTTTCGCTGGTCGGATGTACCCCGCGTCCAGCAAAGACTTCAACTGTTTCCTAAGCTCCTCTAGCTTAGGTGGCGCCATCCTATATGGGGCTTTAGCTGGCGGCTTTGCCCCGGGCTTTAACTCAATCATGTGATCCACTTCTCGCCTGGGAGGTAACTGTCTTGGTTATTCTGGGGGCATCACATCCCCATTTCTGCTAGGAGATTGGCTATCACTCCCGGAAGGTTCTCTTGACTCGTGTCCTCCGACTCCCTTAATACAGCTAAGCTTGACCCCCTTTCCGCAAGCTTTTCTTAAATTGCATGGCGAAAAGGCTCTATTGTGGTTGTTCCACATCTTGGGTCGTGATCATCGATGACATACCGCCTGCAAAGATCCACAGGCAATTGTGTGCGGCAACGATGGATGCCCCTGATACTTGGAGGAAATCTAATCCGAGAACAAACTTGTAGTCATCCATCGTGACCACCATGAAGTTCAACTTCCCCCGCCACTTGCCGATATGAACCATCACATTTTCGGCTATTCCTGTAACTGGCCACAGAGCGCTATTCACAGTCTTCAGCGGTCTCACATCTCTTCTTACCTTCATGCCAAGTCTTTTTGCCTCTGATGGTGTGATGAAGTTATTCGTCGCTCCTGAGTCCACCAAGGCCTTAGTGAGCTTCTCATTGACCGCGCATTCAATGTACATCAGTGAGCGTGCGGTGGGTGTTGAAGTTTCGCCCTTCATTGAGTTAAAGACTTGAAGGGCTAATGTTTGTTCCCCTTCGACCGGAGATTCCTCTGGGTTTAATGCTTCTTTTGTCGGGTTCACAAGTGGGGCCTCTGTTTGCATGACGGCATTCAAAGCCCTGTTTCGATTCTCAGGGCAAAAATGCATCGTGTGGTTTCCATTACAGATAAAGTAAGGTCCATTGAATCTACCTAGACCAGGTGCATATCTGTTTCCGTTCCCACCGTTACGGTTTGGCGGAGCTCTATATCCACTTTGGTTCATCAAGGTCCTGTTGCCCCCACTTCCAGAGCTCTCTCCCCGAGTTGGTTGTCTTCGGTCTCTGAATTCTGTGGGCCTACGATCCCCTAGGGATTCCACAATCGAGATGGCCTTGCTTAACGAGCGCACATTTCGCTTCTCCACTTCGTCTTTGGCCCACTTTTGGAGTCCGATCGTGAAGAAGTACAGCAGGGCTTCCTCTTGCATATGCGGTAAGTACACGGTCGCCTTCATGAAGGCCTTCACATACGCCTGTAGGGTGGAGGTATGGTTCAAGAAGCGAAGAGTGTCGTATGCCTTCTAGTTTACATTTAGAGGCAGAAATTGTTTCTTTAGAGCCGCCTTAAAGGCTTCAAATGTGTTGATCGCTTCTCCACCAGTTGTTGCCTCTACGCATCTCCGTCGCCACCACGCATTTGCATTGTAACAAACTACAGTCTGCACCTTGAACGAGTCCTCCCGAATGTGAGCCATCCCGAAGTAATGTTCCAAGTGCCAAATAAAATCCTCAATCTCCATGGCATCTCGATTGCCGTCATAGTGTTTGGGCTTTGGGATGTCGTGGGGTGACCCAGCAGTGTTGTTGGGTCTCAACCGAAGCTGTTCACGAACTCCTATCATCTGTTGTTCAATCCTACTGATGAAGTCCTCATTTAGACTAAGCCTAGTCTCAAAGTGCACCAACGTCGATACTTGGGATATAAGCCCTGTGATTTGGCCTTTTAGCTCCTCAATCACGGCTCTTGATGACTCTACTTCTTTTTCCAAGGTTTTTACTTTGTCCTCCAAAGGGTTTTCTGTGCTGCTTGTGGAAGTCGCGCGCTTCGACTTCTTCTTTGGAGGCTGTCCATTAGTTGCGTTCGCGAACGCCATGCTTCGGTCCGTCTTGGGCGAACCTGGCTCCTTGATACCAACTGTCACGATCTTAGCGGATTCGTGCGGCACCTAGGTCTCAGCAAAGATCTGGGTCAGCCTTTAATCGTTCAATAAACTACCTGAAAGCCGCAATGGGACAAAAGGGTTAGTCCCGAAACAGAAGTATGAAGAGCTTGGTCACGAGACAAAGAGCACACACAAACGAAGTCGGAATATACATCTTTATTAAACCAGAGAATCATCCAAGTTACAAGCAAGCCAAGCAAACAAGCTACAAGCAACTAGACAAGACTCCCCATGACCAATTAAGTCGCGTTCTATACAGTGGGTCGATTCAGTTACATCGCATAAGGCATGATGTTACATTCTTTCCATCCCATGCTGAAACTCAAATTGAGCACAACAAGATTGGTTGGCGCAAAATTTGAGCCTCTTGGCAAATATTGTAAAGGATAGTACTCCCATTCCAAGATAAGTAAGTTTGCACTTAGTTTGAATTTTGAATGACCTCCAATCCATTTGATTCTATCCTCCACTTCATCATCATAATCAAGATCTCCATCCAATTCCCCTATTTCATCATAAGAATTGTAAGCATGGAGGTAGAACCTAATCCCAAGCACTTTTAAGTCTACCATCATTGAAAACGCCTCTAATTGAAATGTTCTCCTTTTTCGTGAATAGAGTTCTAGGAGAATGCCTTTTACTTGAGAATTTTCCTAGAAACCATTAAAAAAAGTTATTTAGATGAAAATACTTAACAAAGACATTGAAAAATTGATACAAAAGATACTTACTGTGGATGGACTCTCCAACACTCGAACAATATCTTTCCATTGCGACAATCTGCTACTCCCAGCAATTTGTCGACCTAAGTCTAGTAAAAAATCATGCATCACCAGTCTTTGGTCATCTAAGATCTTTAAGATAGACCTTTCTTCTAAAACACTAAGATTGTGTGTTAGATTATCACCAAAACCTTCTACACCATCTAATATATGCAAAATATCATTTTTTAAATCTCCGTTGAAGAAACATGCAATTTCTAAAAACAACTCTTTTAAAGGAAAAATTTATCCAGGAGAAATGATTCCTTTGTGTCCAACTTCAAATTCTTCTAAACTTTTTTGAAGTGTATCAGCAATATTATCTTCAACTTTTGTACCTAATTCTTTTAGGTAACCATACCACCGATCCTTTGTCTCCTTATTAGATAAGTAGGAACCAAAAATCTCAAGCGCAAAAGGATGGCCTCTCGCATGATACACAATATTATTAGACAACTCCTCAAAACCTTCTTTAGGATGAGGTTGCTTGAAGGCTTTCATACATAAAAGTTTTGAAGCATCATCCCAGTTCAACTCCTCAACCTCATAAATGTTTTTGTCCTTCTTAAGATGTAACAAATCATGTATTCGGCTTGTAATAATTATTCTGCTTCCGGGACCAAACCATTTAAGGTCCCCTACTAGTTGTTCTACTTGGAGGGTATCCCACAAGTCATCAAGGACAATCAAAACTTTTCTTTCCCGTAGTATGGTCTGAAAAACCTGCTTAACCCTAAAAGCATTATTTGACAAATTTGCTGCTACTTCTGGAAAAATATCATAAATAATTGTTTTTTGAACACGGACAAGATATTCTTTATCTTTTACTTTTCCAATCGGATTAGAAAAGTGTCCAGCTTCAAAGTGAGGAAAAACTTTCTTGTAAATGAATTCTGTTAAGGTCGACTTACCAATGCCTCCCATGCCACAAATCCCCACTACGTGAACTTCATCCTCCTTTTCTAGCTCAAGGAGCCGCATGACGTTTGCGGCTCGCGATTCTATTCCAACAAGATTCTTGGAGATGTTTGGTATATCACTTATTGTTTTAGCCCATATTGTTCGACAGATTTGATCTATAATTGGGTTTATGTAACTGTGAGAAAAAAGATACTAATTAGAACCAAATTCCAAACAAATGATAAATGTTCTAATTCGATTTGATTAAGAAAGTTAATAAAATTAATCACACCGTTGCATTTCATTAAAAAAGTTAATAAAATTCATCACACTAATTTTTTAATTTAGTGTAACTAGTTTACCTGATTTCTCGTACAACCCATGCGCAGATATTACTCAATTTCTTAAGAGCACTTCCACCCGATTCCACCAGGTCTTCGTCAAGCTTGGGATCTATAGACCAGTCAGCTATTTTATCCAAAAGAGATTTCCAGTATTCCCATTTTACCTCTCTATCCTCGGGATCATCTTCAAGTTTATTGAAATGACTTTCAAACTCTTTTGTCAACTTTCCCACGTCGGAGGGATCTATGTGGTAGAAGACCGGAAAAACAGAGAGGCGTCCCATTCGCCAGCATTCCATAATTACGGTCAGCTCAAACAAGCAGGCTTTAGATTCGGTGAAGTCCGGTGAAACGATAATGGCCGCATTGCGGGATTCTTTTATTGCAACCTCAAGAGATGGATTAATTTCTTCTCCTCGCTGCAGTCCCTCATTGTCTCTAAAGACGATAATCCCCCACCTTTTCAAAGTGGTGAAAAGAGTGTCTGCAAATTCATAGCGGGTGTCCTTGCCACGAAAACTGAGAAAAAGATCGTATTTCCGCCGATGAGGTGAAGAAGAAGATGTAGAAGTTGAAGGGGCTGACTGAATGCCCGTAGAAGCCATTGGAGACACAAGCTTCCTCTCTCAAACGCCTTTTTGCAGACAACGACACTCTTAGGAAGCTTCTTTTCACAGAATAAGGATAAGCTTCAGAAGGAGATAAACAACAAACACCAAGGTGGATTCAAGAAAAAACAAACACAGAGCTCCTCATAATTAACGGACGGGAAGGAAGAATGCGCAAAACTGAAACATCAAGATTTGTAAAGAAAGACTTTGCGGAAGATTGATGATGGCGATCCGAAAGAGAAACAGGAAAGAAATCAGCTTTAACACAACTCCTGACAATATACAGAAAAGAATGAGGCTAACTATGAACTGTTGGACAAAGGCATTAACTTTATAAACAAATAAACCAATAGGAAATAGGAAGCTTACAAGTATAGTGCTCGAATCAGATCGTACAAGATTACAAGTGAGCCCTCGGGTGAAATGCAGAGTCAGGCGGTGTTCGCCATTTCTTTGATCGTGGAAGAAAAAATCCGTTTGAAAAACACAGACACATATACATATATATAATTAAACTGATGAATTAGATCTAAATAGTTTTAGACAAAGAAAAACCTGTTATTTCTGCAGATGAATCAAGGAAGATGAATTTGAAGGAGCCATCGGAGTGCTGGTAGACGCCACTAGGGACTCACAGGCTTCTTCAGTCGGACTCCTGTTTATTCTCAGATTTGCAGTGGAAATGGACCTCTGAGTTCTAATCTTATAGTATCACGGCCACGCAAAAGTCGAGACTTTGATCCTGTTGGGCAGCTTCTTTTCATATCACTTTACAGTGGGTGGTCGTCATTGCTATGGGAAAATTGCTATGGGAAAAGGAGAGCTTCCAGTTAGCTTTAATTGTGTCAAGACTGTGTATGGGATGGTACCTCGAAATTGCAGAGATCACATGGAGAGGATCTTGCGGAGATCCTGCTGGTTTCAGAAAATAATAAAGACTTGCAACCAAAATAATTAAGATTTTAAAAGGCATCACCAGAAAACAAACATATTGTATTGGCGACCTTTATTAGGCCTTCGACTAATGCCCAAGGACAGGATTTCATCGGTCATGTCAATCGGGGAGGCCATGTGATCGAGCAGAACGAGCCATACGTACAGTCAAAGGATGGACTACCGGTGACTGAAACGTGGACCAACTGCAGGTGAGAACTGCCGGAGATAGTGCGTTTACACATGCCACTTCCCAAAGGAATGGTTGACAGCTCTTTGTGAACTGAATGGTCCCAGTGAGTCTGTCTTCGTACGACGTTGGTTCTGAATGGTGGCAGCTTTTTCAAGCCGCGTGGAATTACTTTCAGGCCGCGTGAAAATCAAAGGAGAAATCCGCAGGCTGCCTTCCTTCTGCACGTACTGCATAACCGTTTTGCGTGCCAGGTTAGAAGGTTCATGGGTATTGCTAACGAATGAGATGGCCTTTCCTTCTCGGTTTGCAGTATTCATCATTTAAAGAAGTCTATCATCCAATTGAGACTCGCAGGCTTCTTAAGCCGGACTCTTGTTTACTCTCAGAATTTCAATAGAAATGGACCTCTGAGTCCTTTGGTGCACGGCGGAAAGGTTCTGTGCATATTACTTCCCGAGGGTGGTCGTCCTTCTCGGTTTGCAGTATTCATCATTTAAAGAAGTCTATCATCCAATTGAGACTCGCAGGCTTCTTAAGCCGGACTCTTGCTTACTCTCAGAATTTCAATAGAAATGGACCTCTGAGTCCTTTGGTGCACGGCGGAAAGGTTCTGTGAGAAAAAATTGTCATTGCAGTGAGAAAAAATTGCCATTGCAGTGTGAAAAGGAGAGATTCGAGGATGCTTTAATCATGTCAAGACTCTGTTGACTGCTTTGTGGAAAATCCCCCCATGGAAAGGAACTAGAAATTGCTTAGATTAAAGCGATAAGATCTTCCGGAGATCCTGCTGCCTCCACTCTCCTTTAACAGCTTAAGCCTTAAAAGTCTAACCATTTTAAACCGTGAGCTTTATTGGACCATTGCTGTCCACTCACTTCCACATTTTAGAAATTTTCTTTCCATTGCCTTCGAAATTTCTCAAACTCTTAAAAAATGGAGGAAAGAAATTTCAGCCTCCTGCCTTCGAAATTTACAAGACAAGATAAAAGTAGTGGAAAGAAATTGTCTACATTTATGAACGTTTTCCATTCTAACAGAATTCAACATTAAAATCAAGATATTCCAAATAAAGTAAAATCAAATATTAAAATAATCAAGTTTCATTAATTAAGAGACATTTTACTTTTATAATTTTCAACTCAAGGAAAACTAAAGGATTCGATCAATTTGAATTGCTAACTACTATATGCTTTTTTTTTACAACTTGAAAATAACACCCAAGAAAACTTAAGCCTTATAAGTTTATGTAATTCTTTTTTCAACAAAGCATTTCAAAGAAAGGTAAACTTTCTTTTGCAAATTGGACTATTAATGTCTATTGATTTAGAAATTTCAAAGATGTACCAAAGTGGAGGAAATAAATTTTTGTCCACTACTTATGAAATTTTCAAGATGCAACCTTAGGTTCAAGGTCACTCAAAATAAGATAGATTTAATTTAAACTCTAATAATATGTTAAAAAGCCTATAGCCTAATCCAAAAAATAAGTTAGAGAACACCTCATTTATCAAAACTTAACTAGAGGGCATCACATGTTATGTTCCTATGAAAAGTTGAGTTTCTTGAGCTTGTGTCCACAATTCCCCTTTGCATCACCTCTCTACTTTAGGTTGTCATTGTACCATGAAAAGCAAAAATCAGCAAGTAGCTTTAATTATTTTGAAATGATGAAAACATATTGTTTCTCATATTTATTTTTCAACTAAACTCATAACTAGTGTAATAAGATTTGAAACTTTGAAGACTAGTGTCTCAGACAACTTTAATAGTTAGATTAACGAATGAATGTAACATTATTGAAACTTTACCATTAAGTAATAAATAATGAAATCAAGTAAACACATTTTTACCATTAAGTAATAAATAATGAAATCAAGTAAACACATTTTTTATGTTGCTTTTATGTTCTAGGTTAGTATTTGAGCACCAAAAGCTAGGATTTGAGCTTCCTTGCAGCAAAAGAAAGGAAAATTTGCAAAACCTAGAAAAATTTGTCAATAAAAGAAATGTGTGATATTTATTGTCACCGAATTTCTAATTCATTTCCTAATCAAAAACAAATTGTTGTGCACTAAAATACGAATTTTTGCATTTTTAGGCACACGTACATTTCAACAAGTATATTTTGAGTGAAGCTTTGTTCAAAAATTATGGCAGTAAATATTTGAGAGGGATGATAAGATTTTGTTTATATAATTAAAAATAAAAATGTCATAAGTATTGTAAACATGTCATAAATGCTTGTAAAATGATGAAAAATTATCAATAAATAGAGGGGGAATTTCTACAAAATTGTGAAGCCTCGCAAAAAATCTTCACTTTCTCCATCCATGTTAATTACACAATTAGATTGCAATATAAGAAAATTGGCTGGCAACGTATTTAAGGAAATTCAAAAGCGCTTCTTGTAAAATAAGTATTGGGTTGAAAACAGTACGGTAATTTTCTAAGAAGAACATTTAAATTCAACTTGAGAAAGTTTGATGTTATTCCAGAAATCTTTTCTTGTCGTGAACTTTTTAATAGAAATAGATCTTTAAAAGGTCGAGATTTTGATAACGTTGCAGGGACTGTGGGTTCTCTTTATGACACTTTCCTGTGGGGGTCTCAAGAGTGTGGAAGACATGTTATTCAAAAAGTTCGTTGGCAAGGATTCGAGGGATGTTCCCACCGTGCCCATCCAACAGTCCCCACAAAAGGGATCAACTTTTAAAGAAGTGGTCAGGAAATTATTTCCGCCATGTCCTTGTTCGTCTTTAAGTGATAACCGCTATAAGAAATAAGTTGTATTTATATTAATGAAATAGAAAAAATATTGGTAGGACTCTATTTAAATTATTTTATCATAATATTAATAACAACATAATTTTTATAAATAAATTATGGATATTTTCATTAAAAATTAAATAAAATATTTTGATAAAATAGGATAAAATATTCACAATAAGTAAAGATAGTAATCATACTATTGTTGAATATTGAATTTCATATCAAAAATAAGTAATCATAAAAATTAAATTGAAGAAAAATTCTCAAAATTTCTAACCAATTTGTTAACTAATAAAATAGAAGTATTGAAGATCATGAGTCCTATTTTAGAGAAGCAATTCTAAAATAAGATTTAAAGTAAAAGGAATCTTAATATTCCTTGACTAGCTTTTATACTCAATGTGGTTCTTTTTTTCCTTTTTAAGCTAAATTTGGAAACTTCTTAAGTTTTTGACAAGAAGAAAGATCTTCAAGACATTCTGAGCTAATCACATCTGGAAATTTCTCAAGTTGATAGCATCCATCTAAACATAATATTCTGAGCCGTTTGAGGCCTCCAACTGTTAGGTGAATCGTAGACAGATTGAAACAATTTTCAAGGTTAAGCGTCTCATTTCATCCCAACCAAGCCTGCACTTAGCTTGAACTTTGAAGGATTTCCTTTCCAATCCACTACATCATTGACAAAATCAATGTAGCCCAAACGATGAACTCTCAAGTTTACATTGTTGATAACACCTCTAAATGAAATGGTTAGTGATTAAAAAATTTATTTGGAATTAATAAATGCAATTACACTAGCACTGCCTGTTAACAATCTGATGAACCAGAAACGGTGAAACTGGATTATAGATCAGAGAAGAAAAATCTCATAGTGTTTTCTTACATCACAAGAACCGAGAGTTTGGTTCTTAAAGAATAAATCTAGCTACAGTAACGTAGCTACAGTAAGGGGCCTTGTTTCTATACATTATCTACAGTAAAAGGCCAAGAACATACAACACAACAACATATTTCAACATCCCCCCTCAAGCTGGTGGTCGAAATAGATCGTAGACGCCTAGCTTGTCCATAAGGAAATGGTGTTGTTGTATACCCAATGCTTTCGTCAACAGATCTGCGGGCTGATCACGTGTGGATATGTGTGCTATCCGAATGATGCACATCGCAATCTTTTCTCGAATGAAATGATGGTCGATCTCTATATGCTTAGTTTTCTCATGAAGAACTGGATTTGCAGCTATTTTCATTGCGGCCTCATTGTCACAATAAAGCGAGACTGGTCTAACTAATGGGACTCTTAAATCTTTGAACAACCCAATCAACCATACAATCTCACATGTTATGGATGCCATAGCCCGATATTCAGATTCTGTCGATGAACGGGAAACTGTAGACTGCTTCTTGCTCTTCCAGGATATAAGTGAATCACCAAGCATGATGCAGAATCCCGTAGTGGATCGTCGCCCCATCGGACACGAGCCATAAGTTGCATCACAGAAGGCTCGCAGTTCCAGGTTATTTTTGGACTTCATCAAAAGGCCTTGCGCGGGGGACTTTTTAATGTACCTGATTACTCGTAGTGCTGCTTCCTGATGTGATTCTTTAGGGGCTTGCATGAATTGACTTAGCAGGCGAACAGCGAAGCAAATGTCTGGTCTAGTGACAGTGAGGTAAATTAGTCTCCCCACTAACCGTTGATAATAGTTCTTGTCCTTCAAGGGTGGATCCCCGTCCTTCTCAAGAAACTCATCATAATCAACACTAGTGAATTTAGTGTTTTGCTCCATGGGCGTCTCTGTTGGCTTGCATCCAGAAAGTCCATGCTCAGATATTAGCTCCAATGCATATTTCCGCTGGTTCATCACAATTCCAGTGGAGGAATGTGCTAGCTCAACTCCTAGGAAGTATTTAACCAATCCAAGGTCCTTGATCCAAAAAGAAGCTCATAAGTACTCTTTTAGTCTGATAATGCCTTCCTCATCTCCTCTTGTTATAATCATGTCATCAACGTAAATGAAAATTATGAGTAGACCCTTACGTGTTTGTTTGAGAAATAAGGAGTAATCATGTTGGGAGTGATGAAATCCAGCTAGTAGGAGAGCGTCCGTAAACTTCTGGTACCATTGTCTGAAGGCCTGTTTGAGGCCATAAAGAGACTTCTTAAGCTTGCACACTTTGGATCCCCCCTTCAGCTGTAAACCCTCTGGGAGCCTCATGTAAATTTCTGTGTCTAAGTCCCCCTGAAGGAATGCATTGTGCACGTCCATCTGATGCATCTTCCAATGATGAATAGCGGCCAAAGCTGTGAGAATGCGAACAGTCACAAGCTTCCCTATAGGTGTGAAGGTGTCCTCATAGTCGACTCCCGCTCTCTGACTATATCCCTTTGCTACAAGGCGTGCCTTATAACAGTCAATGCTTCCATCGGCATGATATTTGATCTTATACACCCACTTGTTCCCAATAGCATGGCGACCTGCAGGCAAAGACACCAATTCCAATGTATGGTTTGATTCCAATGCTTTTAGCTCCTCAGTCATGGCATTATGCCATTTGGGGTCTAAAACAGCCTCACGATAGGATGTGGGCTCTACAGTGGAAGAGAGAGAGCAAACAAAGTGGTTGTGCTCGCTAGACAATCTATGGTGAGATAAAACATGAGAAATGGGATATGCAGTAGAGGATGATATAGGGATATGTGATGAGTCAATATGTGAACAGATGTAGTCTTGTTGCCAAGTGGGCGGTTTTGGAATCCTACCTGACTGTCGGTGGATAGGCAGAATTGGATCTGTAGGAGGCGATGACGGAGTGGTTGGGACCTCCGGAATTGGCCCAGTGTAGGGGACAATCGCGAGTGAATCAGGACCCTGTAAGCCAACGTCAATCGATGATGGATGCTCAACAAATAAGGATGAAAATGAAGGATCAAAAGGAAAGTTGGTCTCATGAAAGGTCACATCTCGGCTCACAAAGAATTTTCCATTATCAAGCACAAGGAGACGATAGCCTTTCTGGGCATGGGGATATACCATGAATATGGATGGAATAGCCCACGAACCAAACTTGTCCTTTTGGGTCAAGTTTGTCGCATAACAAAGACACCCAAATACACGAAGGTGGTCAAGTGATGGTGGTTTCCCAAATAGTTTTTCAAAAGGTGTTTTCCCTTTTAGTAGTTTGGTGGGTGTCCTATTTATAAGGTAGGTAGATGTCAACAAACATTCGCTCCAAAAACGAATGGGGCAATGAGATTGGAAACGCAATGCTCTTGCGACATTGAATAAATATCGATGTTTTCTTTCTACTATTCCATTCTGTTGGGGTGTATATGGGCATGAGCTTTCATGTATTACACCCTGAGAGTCAAGAAAGGCCATACATGATGAGCTGAAGAAGTCTTGCACATTGTCTGTACGAATGCGCTTGACATGTACCCTAAATTAGGTGGTTACCATGGTGAAGAAACTCTTGATGTTATCAAGGGTTTTAGTTTTATGCACCATCAAGTAGGCCCAAGTGGCCCGTGTGTAGTCATCCACAATGGTCAGGCAATATCTTGCCCCCCGTATGAGAGGAAGCCTTGTAGGGACCCCAAATATCAACATGTATGAGGTCAAAAGAATTTTGTGCCATGGATTTACTTGCAGTAAAAGAGGAACGTACATGCTTAGCCATAATGCAAATAGAACATTCTTTGACATCAGATATGGAAGAATGTGGCATATCAAAAACATGTTGCATAGCAGTAAAAGAGGGATGACCCAATCTTTGATGCAAGATATTACATGTAGGAGGTGTAAGGGAAAATTGACTAGCATTGTTCAATTTTCGAGTAGCAAAATGACCTACTACAGAACTATTGAGTGCTGAAATACATGCATCATCAAAATCATTAATTAGATAATAAAGTCCATGCTTCACTCTACCAAGCCCCGTCACTGTCCCAGTCCGTAAGTCCTGAAAGAAACAAAGGCGGGGAAGCAATGTAATGGTGCAATGATTATCTTTGGTATATGTTGTAGTGGACAATAAATTGGCGGTAAAACTGGGAGCATATAGAACATTATAAAGGCAGTATCTATTGTGAATGATCATTGAGCCTATATATGTTATGGGTATGTGTCTGCCATTTGGTAATCTAACAGTCCTAGATTCATGTGCACATGATCGAGGAGATATTAAGCAAGTGAAATCGCCCGTGATATGGTCACTGGTGCCTGAGTCTATAAGCCAATGGGAATAGTTACGACGTTGAGGATAAATACCTGCTGCATGAACTGTGCTGTCAACATTCCCACGTGTAGCATTGATGGTGGGCTGCTTTTTCTTGTGGAGGATGGACAT
This sequence comes from Casuarina cunninghamiana, assembly GCA_028551485.1. NCBI lineage: Eukaryota > Viridiplantae > Streptophyta > Magnoliopsida > Fagales > Casuarinaceae > Casuarina > Casuarina cunninghamiana. Next base: position 18,342,159 of record CM052363.1, on the reverse strand, counting down.
GATAAGCTCTCTATCCTCCTTGGATATTGCAGATTCATCACTTGAGCTGTTATCCCCAATTGTGTTGTTCACTGAGCGGCGTCTGTCAATTTTGCCCTTTCCCTTCCCCTTTGGCTTTCCATGTAGCCTATAGCATTTTTCTTTGGAATGACCCAACAATCCACAATGGCCACACCTAGTGAGCATAAGGCACTCATCATAGGTGTGACCCCTTTTTCCACAATGGGTGCAATTCCCATTCTGGGCTTCCAAGTCTGCAGATCCCATGTAAGCCCTTGGAGCATAGCCAGTATGAGGCAGTCCGATGTGAAAATCGGGTCCAGATAAGTGCTGAGTGCGCTGATGATGGGCGCTGCTTGGTCCAAGTAAGTGAGGCGCAGGCGCGCTAAGCGCTGGCCCATACGCAGAAGGCGCGCACGCACTGGGCGCTGGCCCATACGAGACAGGTGCATTAGCTCCAGGGCCTGGCCCGTGTGAGAAGGGTGCGGGCGCTGCCCGCTCACGACCCATGGGCGAGACCGCATCGAGATGGAGCCCCGACTCCATCACGAACGCGAGAGCTTCGCTCCTGCGATTCCCAGCCGGCCGGAGATCCCGTTCTTCATCCCGGAGCATTTTGACGGCTTCAGAGAAGCTAAGCGGCGGCCTAGTGTTCTGGATCTGGGATCTTGCCGCAAAGTAGCAGTCATCGAGTCTGTTGAGGAACTCGGTTAGTTTTCCGGCTTCCATGAAGGTTCTGAAATCTGGATCTTTGATGAGCCTTGGGTACAGAATGGCGTTGTAGGAGTCATATATGTTCCATAGGCTCTCCAAACAGTAAACATACTGGTCAATCGGATCTCCTCTTTGTGCAGCGTTGGCCAAATCTCGTTTCACAGCACAGACCTCCTTCGTCCCAACTTTCTGGAATTTGTCTTCCAAATGATTCCAGACTTGTCTCGCATCTGTGGAGTATGTAAATGTTTTGTATATTTCGGGACTCAATGAAGTGAGAATCCACGACAAAACTACTCCATTACATCGTTGCCAGTGAGGAAAGAGTGGAGAATCGGAATTAGGTTGGGCCACAGTGGAATCGACGATTCCAAACTCGTTCTTACCGAAGAGGGCATGTCTCATATCCCTATTCCAAGCCGCGTAGTTTTCAACCCCAAGCAGTTTTACGGTCACGATCATGACGCCCGTCTGTTCATTCGGATGGAGATAGAGTGGGTCACCGGGTTGAACAAGAGGCTCATCTCGGTGCTTTGAACGCCCACGAGAACAGTAACGGGTGCGTGAACGGTGTCGCGTACGGTGACGACCTTGTCGGTGTCGATCTGGGCTGATGCTTTTGGCCATGGGTGTTTGTTAGAAGCTGCACACAACTTGTTCGACGAAATGCCAAAGAGAGTTGTAGCTGAAGTATTTGATAGTTGCGGAAACGTGAAATCAGGAAAAATAGGATTACAGGTATGACCTGCTCCTTGATACCATGTTAACAATCTGATGAACCAGAAACGGTGAAACTGGATTATAGATCAGAGAAGAAAAATCTCATAGTGTTTTCTTACATCACAAGAACCGAGAGTTTGGTTCTTAAAGAATAAATCTAGCTACAATAACGTAGCTACAGTAAGGGGCCTTGTTTCTATACATTATCTACAGTAAAAGGCCAAGAACATACAACACAACAACATATTTCAACACTGCCAAACACAAATAGTCGATATATACGTGTGCGTTCAACCAAGATGATGACCTATCATTTGTAGACCCTATAAAGTCGGTGAAAAGGGTGACCCATTCTTGATTTGGTACAAGGGTTGTTTTATTAATATCTGAAGAGAAAGTCTGACCATTGGGCCCAAAGGCATGATCTTTATTTTGGGGGAAGATGCCAGCGATCTTCCTTTTTCTAATTATTTTATTTATATGTGACTTGTTTAGAAGAAATTCAATTAAATTCTATGTGTCAGGAAAAAAGAAAAAAAAGTAGAATAAAAGAAAAAAAGGTTTAGAAATAAGGAATTGTTACATAATAATGTTTGGCTTTGACCTAATGCCTCACAAGCCAATTTATAATATAAGGCTTTGTACAAACAAAGAAATAACTCCTTATTTTGTACCACAAATAATTTTTCAAAATGTAATGATTCTATGTCATAGTGTTTCCACATGAAAAATACATTTAGCCATCTAAAAGACTGCCAACACTAGAAAAGTTTGAAAATTTCAAGATAGAACAAAAACAGAGAAAACAAATTTTTATCACATGTGAAAACTATAGTTGAGAGACCAACAATACTTTCTATTTGGAGAGTTGAAAATTACTAAAATACTTCACGTGTATTAATAATGTGTAAAGTAGAAACTTTTAAATTTTTAAGGTGGTCTTTTATTTATATATGATAGTGATATTTTACGGTTGATTTCCTTTCTAATTCTAATTTTTAAATTACAAATTCAGTAATCAACAAAAATGGAAGGAACCAAAAAAAAATATTGTGTTCCAGATTTTGTTTTTTGACTTCAACTCTAAATTTGTATCCACGGCATTCTTGCACTGCGTTATTATAATGGATAGAAATAGTAACAAGATTCAAACGGTACTTGTTCTTAATTGAGTTAAATACTTGTGATAATTAAAAAAAATTATAATCAACAAAGGCATGTACAAAAGAAAGATATACAAAGTAAAACTTCCTAAACTCTTATTCTCTTTACTATTGATTACGACCCTTGTTGCTGGTTAGTTTGAATTATCTTAAATACTTTTTTTTTTTAAGTCATACATTTTTAAGGTGTTGAATTTAGGAACTAAGGAATTTCAAATAGTATTTGCTCACCATTAAATTAGAATTAAAATAACTAATTAAAATCCATGCAATTCCGCAAGGATCTCATGATATGTAAATAATTTGCTCAAAATATGGCACTCATCAGATCACTAGAGATCACACTTGACTCTCAACGGGCGTAAGAATTTCCAGAGACCTTCGAAGCCGTGTATAAAGCAGAGTCCAAGTAGCTTTTGGGTTTCACAAAGGCAAAACCACAGTAAATGGCCAAACTTGTAGGACCACTATGTCTATGAGAACAAGATTTTGGAGCTGTCTATGAACTGCGGCGGCGTCGATGCAATTGTTAGCACGGAAAATTAAAAACGACGCCGGATTGGTATGTCTAAAGAACTAACTAACCTTGTATTTCACTGCAATCCGAGCTAGCCCTTGAGCAGAACCAAGCTCCGGCACGCCAGCCCAGACACTGAAACCTTGACGCAGCAATGTCTGCGCAATGCGAATCCCGGCCTGCCCTGTAGCACCGGCGACGAACACCGTCCCGGCATCCTTCCGTCTCGGGTTCCCAAACGACAATCCAGAACCGGGATTACTCACGACCGGTATCAAAGACTTCACATCCGGCACCTTCCCGAAGTTAAAACGAAAAGGACTGGAGTTCCTGGAATCACCCTGCTGCGGCTCTCTGGGAGCCGAATCGTTGCTCTTGCCGAAGAGAAGTTGGAAGGAACTACCCTGTTTGGCAAAGACCGTGAACCTCGTGGTCTTGACGGTGCGCTTCGACTGCTGAGACGGGGTTAGAGTAAACGAATTGGAGGTGAGAGTAGGAGCCATGGGCGACACAGAACGAGGAAGTACCTATTGTAAATGATATTGTAAGGGCCCGTAAATGCACACACCACGGGGTCCGTCACAGCCCCCACATCATCGTGTACCTATATACACTTTACTTCTCTTTTTCTGCACTTTAGAACAGTTTGTATGATCTTGATAATGAATCAAAGTGGTTTCACCATTTCCACTCTATCAGGTCTCATTGTTCCCTTTAACATGGTATCAAGAGCAGGAATTTTTCTCTCTTGAACTACTCTTCCGCTGCTCCCATCACTACACCTTCTCCATTACCCTTTTCTGTCACTTCGGCATTTCCACAAACACTGGAGTGCCACTTCTTTCTTCTTCAATGGCCCACAGTTCCGACTCTGACAACTCCTCCCGAGGACGGTCACGCCGGCACTGCTTCAGAGCACGGACTCGTCGCCACCGACGATCCCGTCACCGAGCCTCCACTCATGTCTTTGTTCCCCTACCTCCCATCCCACCTTTCATACAACCCGGCAATCCCCTTTATCTCCACCCGCAAGACCAAACCGGACTCCTTCTGGTTTCTGAAAAACTTGTCGGCGCCGAGAACTTCGCCAGTTGGAATCGCGACATGCGGAATGCCCTTCTCGGCAAAAATAAGTTCGGGATTGTCAACCGCTCTGTTGCTCAACCAACCTCCCTCTCTCCTTATTACGAAGCTTAACCAAAAGGTATGATTTTTATTCTAGGAAGAGATGCCACCAACCACCCTTTTCTTCATACGCGACTTATTTTAAAGAAATGTTTATCACACCGTTATTTTAAAAGACTTCATTTTATAAAAAAATTGATGCTATGAATGTTCACAGGGTACCGGTGCTGTGTGGGACTGAGTGTTCCAATGCTGACCTACTATTATGCAGACTTTGATACTCAAGCTTTGTTTAATATTTAAACTTGGGTGACAAACAGCTGCATGCACACGACTTAAAGTGGATTTGCTTATTGCAAAAAAGTGAGCGACCTGAGCTCATCCACGGGCTGCTTGCTGCTTTGCATTAAAAGTGAGTTTTATTTAAATCGTTTTTGTTTGGTAAGTAGGGTTGTGGCTCAAATTCCCTCGGTTACTACTCTTCAATTTAAGGGATCAAATAAAAGTTTGGTAAGAATTTTGAATTATAAAAAAAAAAAAAAAAATTAATTTTGTATAATCAAGTTTATATCTCTGCTATCAATATATATGGAGCCTAATAATTTGATGATGAGAAGCTATATTGATGGTTTGGATTTGCCAATATTTACATCAAAACAGCTGCTCTTGGACACACAAAATGAGCTATGTACCTTCCTTAGCATTGGGTTCTTGCACTTTTCCTAAAGTTTCTCACTCTCACTTCAATTTTTCCCATATTTGAACATATTTAGCACAACATATAGGTTTTCTTTTTTATTTCGGTAGAGATTGTCCTAAGTGATGGTGAAAATACATTGTGGTGGAGTTCAGGATAATTGACGAATATCCTGGGTTTTGTTCTGATTGCCACGTATTCGTAGGTCCACTTAGGAGAAAGTTGGAGCTATGAAGTATTGAAATTGTCATTGCTTGACTATCTTAAGAGGGAAAAGAAAGAAATCGTAGCCATGAAATTGTTTCAAAAACTAACTTGATATAATTGAAGACCTCAACATACCAAAACCACTTTGTTACACTAAGAAAGCAAGAAATTAAAGAGGAAACTATTAAAGGGATTTGAATAAAACTTTGTTATCAACTAGTTGGCATAGGGGAGGCCTAAAACAAGTTGCATACTTTTAGAGTTATTAACATAAAAAATTCCTTTGATTTTCTAGCAAGTAGGTATCTAGATCTAAGTTTATTTGATAGGTTTTCATCCATTTATCTAATGGGAAACTATGTGAACATTATGTGGACTAGAAACCTGCATCCTTGTATTGGGAATGATAGAGTCTATCACGTCTTGTAACTTCCACGTAAGGAACTAGGTGGAAATTTGGCTCACTTTCTTAGGAGTGTCTTTTATTTGTAAGATGCTCTTCTTTTTTGTTTATTTTCAGTTCTTTTGATTATTCTTACCTCAAGAGTTTCCTTTTGAGGTTGGATAATGTTATTTTTGGATTCCCTCATATTTGGGCCATAACTCTTAAAGTCTTGTTTAAAGAATTACTTGCATTATTTAATTTATCTTTGAATTCAATAGAAGATCAACTAAATGACACTACTTTAAAATCATTCTATTTATCATAAAGAAGCAAAATCATCTCACTAGATAGAAAACAAAGACCCTTGCCATGGTCAATGAGGAACTCACTCAAAACTCTGTTTTCTAAGGTCTCCATACCCCAAAAGTGGTAGCTTTGAATTTTGTCTTCTTAACAGTACTCCCTAGGTTACTGTTGATTTGGCAATGTACACTTTTCAAGTTTGCAATATAGAATTTAGTTCTATAATCCCTACATAATTAGATATAGTTTTGAGTTCCAATTTTTTTTTTTTTCAGCTCCAACAAAGAGCCGTCACTTCTATAACCTTCTCCTTTTCTTTTTTTTTTTTTTTCTTTTTGGTGGAATACAACCTTTTACTTTGGTTATATTAAATTTTGCTTAAATAATATCCTGTGCAATCTCTTTATATGAAAATATATCATGCTTTTGTTGTAATTGTGTATGGGTGTGGGAGTATTGTGCATGAGGAGATAAAACTCAGGGTGGGGGAAAAAAAAGTCAAAACAATTGCAGGGGACGAATGCATACAACAAAGATATTATGCTGAGAAGGAACTTAGTTGATGAGTTCCTGGTAGGTTCTTTTCTTCCCTCGAGCATTGCCATGAAAAGTGGATCCATGTTCATTTTCTCTTGGTTGGTACCTAAGAAAGGAAAGAGAAAGAAAGAGGTAATGGAATATAACAAACATCGGGTCCTGAATCGAGTCACATTGCAGATGTGCGTCACGTTGAATCCGGTTTTAACCTAGTTGAATAAGTGATAGCTACTAATATGATGGGTTTTGAGGTTGGTGGGGTTAGGTCTTCTCCAATTGCGGGAACTTTGGAAGTTTCTGGCATGTAAAAAGGCTTTAAAATGCTAAAGATGCTGTAAGGATTTTATTTGAAAACAAAGTCTACTAGTTACTTAATCTGGTTAGTAAAATATGGTAACAAAGCAAATACTTTCTCATTGTTGAAAGCCAACAAAAAAATGTCATATAATTTATTTTGACTTTCTGAGCCATTTGTATATCATTTTCTCTCAAGTATAATTAACTATTAACCAATCAAAAGGAACCAACTATTGAATATTCAAATGCAATTTGTTTAATTTTTTATTTGAAACTTTGCTTACTTTCATGTAGGAAAGCGTGGGAAGTGCTTGTTGTCACTCTTGTCCATGTGGATTTTCAAGAGATTGGAGACATGATCTGCCACCTTTACATAATTAGTATGTGCTCTTTGTTAAGATAATTTTATCAAATAATACAAATTAATGCTATATCAACTTACAATGTTAACAGGAAAGAAAAAGAAAAAAGAAAAAAAAAAAACACACTACCAGCATTCGTTGTGGCCTAACCCAAAAAAAAAAAAAAAAAAAGGACCATGATATAAATCTCACATCATTATGGCACTGACTTTCAACTCATTTTAATTACACATGCATATAAAAAGGATCACATACAAGCATAATGGTGTTTTTTCATCATATACAATTGATAAGTGAAAAGTCTAGAACAATAGAATTGAAATGTCAACATAGTTAAAGAATATTAGAACTGAAACATAAACAACTTTACAACGATAACATGACTAAAAAGGTTAGAGGACATTATAATTAAAAAATTGGACACTAATAGATTTTCCACTTAATGCATGTGGACTTGGGAAAGGGCGAAAACTTTCAAGGTTTTGAATTTGTTCCCGATTTAGCTTCGATTTCAATATGCAAATATTCCATCTTGGGTTGATCTGTAACGAGTGGCTGATTTCTGCTTCCCTTTTCTGCATGGGTGATTGATGCAACTGAGACTTTAATAACATGAACTGTCAAGTTTATTTCTTTTTATTAAAGGGATTGCCACCGTGATTACTAAAGAAAAGAAATCTCATTACTTTATCATAATATATGCAACAAATTACCAGTGCAAAATATGGCATTATTTTGGGGAAATTGTTTTGTAAGTTGCCGTAGGGCCACCCGCTTCTTGCGAATTAGCCTGTCTAGCACCTGGTACAAATCTGGGCCTGTTTTCTCTCACCAATGGACCAACCACTCCCTTAACCCCACTCAGATCACCGCCTTATAGAAGTTCTGCTCACTCAGAACTTAAAACAAGCACCTCTCGTACGCTCCTCCATTACAAGGGATTAACAGTCTTCTCCTTCCCACTAGAGACCCGATTTCTAACAACAATAGATCAATAACAAAAGTAACTTCCAGCAATCTCAAGAGCATAAAAACTAAGAATCTGACAACCCGTTTCTCAAGGTTTCACTTCATCTTCCAAACCAACCCACTAGAAGAGAGAGAGACTCACTGCCATGAACTTCCACAGTGAAATTATGTTTCCCCAAATTTGAACATCAAGACATCCAACAATGTACACAAGCTCAATAAAAAAAACACCAAATAAACAACAAACCATCGAGAAACCCAAAACGGGCCTCCACAGCCACCGGCTGTAACAGAGTTCCAATTTGTCCACCAGAATAGCAGTAAAATAAAAAGAAGCTCAAACAGATTAAAGCCTGGTCTCACCAGAGGGAGACTCCAACCATCGTGTCTCGTTTAAGGGAAACGCACACCTCCAAGAAGCCGAAGCCCCGAAATCCTTCAAGGCAGTCCATTCCATTGAACCAAAACTTCCACTCACTTCTTGCGAATCCGCCTATACAGCACCACTTGCGGAGTTGCTGACAAGTCTCACCCTTTCTCATGCTCTGGAGCAAGCTTCCCACCGGGGCCACACCAAGGGTTGTAGAACTTGACGACGATGATATCATGCTTGCTCATAGTGTCGAAGAAAGTTGAGTAGTCCCTGGTGGGAACGCAATCCTTTGATTAATGCTATATAGGAGTTGCAAGCTGCAATCACACAGACATTGATGCGTCAGAAGTATGGCAAGTAAAAGAATTGTACCTCCTTATTCCGGTGTGCATTAGAAGTAACATTTTTCAGTTTTCTAACATTACGTCTCAGATATTTTCTTGTATTCCACCTTTAGTTTTCTCTCTAATAAAACACAAGAATATCAAAAGCCTCATCCCCACATCTTGTGTTTGCAATTGTGTTAAAATATATGTTGTCTCATAAGTTTGAATAGAATAGGATTCGGTCCAACACTCGACCTCCATTTCAAATAGAAACCACAATTTTGCTCAGTCAAAAGGCATCCTCATTTGAGGATAAAATTGACCAATTAAATAGAAACCAAACCAAACAAAATATTCAAATAATGCTAAGTATTGTGACCCTTATTATACCCCTTCATAAACAGTTGGTGAGCTCTGGCAATCAACTTTGAGCCATTTATATGGTTAGAACCGTTCAAATATGACTTGTAAAGCTACAACCAAACTTATCACTAAAACTTGTAAAGAATGAAGACAAACAATACAAATGATGGATACCTTGATCTATTACGTTACTATACTCACAAGATGAATTTTTTTGAACTTGTCATATTGTATAACTAAACAATAACATCAACTTATTTTGAGTAAAAAAATACAATCCATATTTGCTGACCAAACATATAGATACTTTTATGTGTTCCAAGCATATAGGTAGACCAAATATCTTGGGACAAGAGTTATTTTACCAATATCCTAGAAGACAAAGTCTGGCCTTCAAAGGCGTGGTCCTTCTCCTTTGACGAGTTGCCATTGACCTTCCTTCCCGTATTAGATTAATATGTAGCATATTTACACAAACAATTATCCTAATTATTTCATTCAAATTAATGTTTTCATTCTATTAAAAATTCAATGATATGTCTTAGAGAGTGTTCTAGTGAGAAATGATATGGCTTAAACAGTGTTCCAATGAGGGTACATTGTCTACTGATTTATTCCTTACTTGTTAACTAACAAATTCTAAGCACAAGTGATGCAAAGACCATAAAAAATTATCATATTATAACAAGGATTAATTTTACATTCTTACATTTCATGTTGTATCATTTCATTTAATTTTGTTAGCTAGATTTTTCACTTCTTAATTTCTATTATTAATTGAACCAAGTACATGATAAAACAAAAAACTACAAAAAAAAATATTAAACTCAATTTTCAACATATAAATTTACTTTCTTGCATACTTGAGAAGCTTTTACTCTTTTTGAACTTGTCCAACTCATGTAAAACAAGACCTATATATGTTTTACAAAAATTATTAATAATCTTAGAATAAGACTTGGTTGATTGACTAACCAATACTTAATTTTCTAATTTTTCAGACTACATATTCTTTCAACGCTACATGTTTCCTCTTTGAATATATACATACACAACTTTTTGTATATATAAATTTTTATGATTAGTAATAATATTAAACCTACATTGTCTAAAAAAATTATGTCATTTTGTTTGTTACTCTTTTCTAGATTAAGAGATTTATTTTAAGAATACATTAGCTTCGGAATAATAACAACCAAAAATAAATAAAAGTAATCATATATGATACATGGTTAAAACATTAGACAACCAAAACCAAGAAAAAAAAATTTAAATGGCAAGAATTAGTTAAATAGCATAAACAAGTAATGAAACTAAATCAATTTTCTCAAAACTCTACTATTATTTCCATCTAATTGATCATCAACCAACTTTCACAAATTAAATCAATAAAACTATTGCACATATAAAGATAATACAATTAAAAAAATAAAAGTAAAGTTCCACTACATTAAAGAAAATAATTAGAAAAAAAACACATTCATGTGAGTGAATATAAATTCTGATATACAAATAAATTATAAACAATTGCATAAGTGCAATTGTATTGCATAAGTTCAAGACCTAAGTGAAATACACAATTTTATTTCTTAACACAAATACTAACTTATCTTCCATTGTATGTAGGTCTTAAGAGAATTTTTAGACTTAAAAAAAAAAAAAAAGAAGAAGGAGAGAGACAAACAATATGAAAATGAATGCAATACAAGCAACCAAAACACCTGATAAATATGTCTCTGGAATAGCCACTAAGAAAATAAATGTGAACCACTTAAGCTTTCAAAAAGTTACAATAAAAATCATTGCTTTCTACTACAAAACTATTAGTAAAATTAATATGACAATAAACAAAAAGCGAAGAAGTCACGGTCACATTTTAACATTTTGAGTAAATCTTACTGAGTTAACACACGGACCACGTGGCTTGATAGGGCCCTTAACTAACATACCAGATAGAGAGAGATCAAGGCTCAATAAATCCAAATCACGTGGTGATATTGTTGTAACAACTTCAACTAACTCTGAACGAGCACACCAATGTAAGAGACGTGCCCCAGCCTGTTTCAACAATACATTCTTGTTACTTGCTGTTATTGAAACTTGGCAACTCCATCTTTTCCAATATTTTGATTCTTGAGTAATATTTCGGACCATCAAAGACATCGACCCACTTAATGGATTTTTAATACACATCCAAAGTCCATGTGACCCAACATAAGCCACTTCAGGCACACAAACCAGGAAGGTATATTTTGGACTCGCTTCATTGAATTGTAATTGACAAACAAACTCAGGACAAATGCTGTTGTTGTCCTCCCTTGCTCCAATATCTGAATTCTCAAGCTCATCCAATTTTCACTTTTTGCTCTGTCTTTTATCATGCCCATAGACTTCATAAACAATCATCAGAGCACACATAAACGGTTCGGACTTTGAATTCCAATCCATTGGAATTTGAATTTCTTTACCGGAACTACTGCTTCTGTGGATGAACCAATCCGTGATTTTTGGTTCTAGCGTGGGACCACATGCTGCCAACGATATGTCTAAGTAACGCTGTAGATTTTTTTTGTTAGAAAAAAAAAAACAAAAAAAGAAGGCTAAAACGCTAACTGCAGTTCTTTAAATCAATAAAGTACACATATGTATTAAAAAGGAAAGGAAGAAACTCACACCAGAATGGCCTACAGAACTTTTGGGATGTAGATAGAGGATCTTGTAGGGTTTGCCCTCAAAACCAATATAGCCAACCGTAAAAGAACACCCACTGGCCCATAACATCTCTTTCGAGATTAGCTCCGTCATTTGACTATCAAACACCTCCAACAATGGACAATCTCTTAATTCTAAATGTAATAAACTTACTGGCAGTTTTGACAATTCTTGAAGAGAAGTAGAAGAGTTCAAGCAAAGACTTCTCAAGGTAGAAAGTTCACCAATAATATCTGGTCCTTTTCTAAATTTATTGCCCGACAGATCTAAACTCTCTACTGAAATTAGCTTGAGGATTTCAAGCTCATCCAATGTTTGATATCCTCTCAAAATTAACCAACGTAATCTTAATAGTGATTTTGACGATGCCACTAAAGGGGTAGAATAGTACGAGCTGAACTTCCCAAGGTTAGAAACTCCAACAAAATAATCGTTAAGTTGTGGTTCATCCAAAAAATCGCAATATTCCAAAGATAAATCTTTTAAAGAGATCAACTTTGAGAAGCAAGGAGAAAACCGGAAATAGGTAGGACAAGAAAACGACAGTGTTATGAGTTTCTTCGAGGAAGCAATGAAGGATGGTAATTCTTTTATGTTGAGAGCACCTGCATTAAAGAACTCCAAAGATGGAAATTCCACAGACAAGGAAGGGTGCTCTGTAAAATTGGTACCGCTAATATCAAGATCCCGCAAAATTTGCAAACTATAGAGAATATTTGGAAACTTTTTAAGTCTCTCACAAAAACTGAAATCAAGAACTTTAAGGCATTTTGAGCAAATCACATCTGGAAATTGCTCAACTCTGCGGCAACTCGAAAGACGCAATTCTCTAAGCCGTTTGAGACCTCCAACGGATGAATGAACCATATACAAACAATCACAATATCCAAGTTCAAGTCTCTCAAGGTTTGGGACTCGGCTCATATCAGGTATCTCAATCAACTCTCGACAGCCCGTTAAGTCTATGTGCCTTAATTTTGGAAAACTCTGCTATAGGATGAAAAATTGTTAAATCAAGTAAAAAAAATGAAAAAAAAAAGATATAAAGAAAAAGAGATTATTTTTGCATAAACCACAATATTACCTTCTTTCCATCCCATAGTCGTTTGATGCAACTTCCCTTCAATGTGAGCTTAACAAGCTTGGTTGGCACAAAATTTAAGCCTCTCGGCAAGGCTTCTAGAGGATAGTACATCCATTTCATGATACGTAAGTCCGCACTTACCTTAAATCTTGAAAAATCTCCAATCCATTTGGTTCTTGTAAAGTCACTATGCCATTGAATCCTATCCCCCATTTCATCATCTTGATCAAGATCTTCATCAAATTCCTCCATTTCATCATCTTGATCAAGATCTTCATCAAATTCTCCCATTTCATCATCATAAATGTCATCAAGATCTTCATCATGGTCGTAGGTAATTTGAAGTACTATTAAGTTTGCCATTTTTGATAATGCGTCTAAACGAAATGTTCTCCTTTCTTTTGAAGAGAGTTTTAGGACAATGCCTTTTACTTGAGAATTTTCCTAGAAACCATTGAAAAAATTATTTACCTAAAAATACTTAATAACAAAGATATTGAAAAATTGATACAAAAGATACTTACTGTGGATGAGCTCTCCAGTACACGAACAATATCTTTTTGTTGTAGCAATCTAGTACTCTTAGCAACTTGTTGACCCAAATCTACTAAAAAGTCATGCATCAATAGTCTTTGGTCAGATGAGATCCTTAGGAGAGATTTTTCCTCTAAAACACTAAGATTGTGTTCTAGATTGTCACCAAAACCTTCTATACCATCTAATAGATACAAAACATAATTTTTTGAATGTCCATTGAAGAAACATGCAATGTCTAAAAATAACTCTTTTAAAGGAAAAACTTGTCCTAGAGAAAGGACTCCTTTATCAAGTTCTTCTAAACTTTTTTGAAGTGTATCAACAATATTATCTTCAACTTTTGTACCTAATTCTTTTAGGTAACCATCCCATCGAGCCTTTGTCTCCTTATTAGATAAGTAGGAACCAAAAATCTCAAGTGCAAAAGGATGACCTTTAGCAAGATCCACAACTTTCTTAGACAATTCCTCAAAACCTTTTTTAGGTTGACATTGCTTGAAGGCTTTTATACAGAAAAGCGTTAAAGCATCATCCTCATTTAGCTTATCAACCTTATAAATGTTTTTGTGCTTCTTGAGATGTAATAAATCATGTATCCGACTTGTAATAGTGATTCTGCTTCCGGGACCAAACCTTTTAAGGTCCCTTGCTAGTTTATTTACTTAGAGGTTATTCCACAAGTCATCAAGGACAATCAAAACTTTTTTTTCCTGTAGTTTGGTCTGAAACACATTCTCAATCTCAAAATCATTATTTGATAAATTTGCTACTCCTTTGGGGAAAATTTTAGAAATAAGTTCTTTTTGTACAAAGACAAGTCTGTCATTCTCTTTTCTAATTGGATTAGAAAAGTATCCAGCCTTAAAGTAAGGAAGAAGTTTCTTGTAAATATATTTTGCTAGTGTTGACTTACCAATGCCTCCCATGCCACAGATCCCCACTACGCGAACTTCATCTTTCTTTTCTAGCTCAAGGAGCCGCTTGACATTTTCTGCTTGGGGTTCTATTCCAACAAGATTCTTGGAGATGTTTGGTAAATCACTTATTTGTTTATCCCATATTGCTTGACAGATTTCCTTTATAATCGAACTTGTGTACCTGAGAGAAAAAAAATGCTCATTAGAACCAAATTCCAAACAAAATGAAAGATGCTCTAATTTGATTTAATTAAGAAAGTTAACAAAATTCATCACGCTAATATATTAATTTAGTGTAACTAATTTACCTGTCTTCTCGTACAACCCATGCGGAGATATCACTCAATTTCTTAAGAGCACTTCCACTTGATTCCACCTGGTCTTCATCCATAGACCAATCAGCTATTCTATCCAGAAGAGGTTTCCAATATTCCCACTTTGCTTCTTTATCCTCTGGATCTTCTTCAAGTTTATTGAAATGGTTTTGGAAGTCCTTCGTCAGCTTTCCCACGTCGGAGGGATCTATATGGTAGAAGACCAGAAAAACAGAAAGGCGTCCCATTCGCCAGCATTCCATAATCACGGTCAACTCAAACAAGCAGGCTTTAGATTTGGTGAAGTCCGGTGAAACGATAATGACTGCATTGCGGGATTCTTTTATTGCAACCTCAAGAGCTAGATTAATTTCTTCTCCTTTCTTCAATCCCTCGTTGTCTCTAAAGACGAAAATCCCCTGACTTTCCAAAGCGGTAAAAAGAGTGTCTCTAAATTCATAGCGAGTGTCCGCGCCGCGAAAGCTAAGAAAAAGATCGTATTTCCGCCCATGAGTTAAAGAAGAAGAAGAAGAAGAAGTTGAAGGGGCTGACCGAATGCCTGTAAAATTCATTGGAGACACAAGCTTCTTCTTTCAAACGCCCTTTTGCAGACAATGACCCTTCGTAGCAAGCTTCTTTTCCAGAATAAAGATAAGCTCCGGAAGGAGATAAACAGCAAACACCAAGGTGGATTCAAGAAAAAACAAACACAAATCTCCTCATAGAAAACGGACGGCAAGGAAGACTGCACGAAACAGAGACGTGAAGATTCAAAAAGAAAGACTTTGCGGAAGCTTGATGATGGTGATCCGAAATAAAAACAGGCAAGAAATCTGCTTCGATACAACTCCTGATAATATACAGAAAAGAATTGTTAGACAAAGGCATCAACTTTATAAACAAATAAACCGATAGGAAATAGGAAGCTTCCAGGTGCAGGGCTCGAATCAGACCGTACAAGACTACAAGTGAGCCCGCGGGTGAAAAGCATATTCAAATGGCTTCGCCATTGCTGTGATTGTGGAAGAAATTGCTTTTGAAAAACATACATATATATTAAACCGATGGATCATTTCTAAATAGCTGTAGATAAAGAAAAACCTGTTATTTCTGCAGATGAATCAAGGGAGATGAATTTGAAGAGACGTTGGAGTGCCGGTAGCGCTAGTAGAGACTCAAAGGCTTCTTCAGTCGGACTCTTGTTTCTTTCAGATTTTCAATGGAAATGGATTTCCATTGGAGACTTTGATTTCATAATGTTTTACAGTGGGTTGTCGTCATTGCCGTGTGAAAACGAGAGATTCAAGGTAGCTTTAATCATGCCAGGACTGTGTATAGGATGTTAGCTTATTTTATAAGCTCATGTAATGTGGGCTTTATCAATGAGCATAAACAATTTTCTTATGAAGGTATATTAATGTAATAAATATTGGTCCAGTTAATTAGACAGATTTTGACCTTGATTGCGAGTATGGTGCTAGCTAGTGTGGGCCTTAGTGCACCTTATAGAACTGTGATGTGTCAGGACTATTTGGTTAGCACGTTTTATGTTATATCAGCTAAGTCCCCTCTCTAGCTTATAATATGTGCATTGGGATCCGTATATGGAATTAAGCTTATGGTAGGGGTATAACGGTCATTTCACAATGATCAGTTATTTTTGTTTATTCAAGGAAAAGAAATCACTCTTTTTAAATACGCTTATACCCGTTCGTTAAGATAGATGCTCTTTCGCTATTTTCTCTCTATTGTTTAGCGATTTTTGATCTTCTGGTTTCATTGCGGAGTTCCGGCTTCTCATCGGCTAGCATGCTTAAGCAATAGAGGGTAATATCTTAGCCAAGATCCTACTAAAAATGTAGCCATTTTCAGGTACGCTATTCTCGTTTTGTTTTTTTTTTAATTTTTAACCCATTCTCAAACCTATAACTGATGTTAGATTCTAGTTCAGTCTCGTTTGAGACAAATTTATTCTAACAATTGGTATCGGAGCCATGTCAACATCAATTTGGGTTGAAAAATAGGTTCAAAAACGAGTTTTTGGAATTACATTATTTGTTTTTAGATTAAAAAATTAAATTTTTGAAACCTATTTATATCAGAATTTCGAGTTCCGATTTAGACTAATCCGGTAGCTATTTTTCAAATCTGACAACGGATCTTTAATCCTCTGACTCTCAGGAGTCTGGCGATATGCCTTATGTACGCCGTCGGTGGCATTTCCAACCGGGTCAGATCCGACCCGAGAAGACCCAATCGGGTTTTTCGGCGAGACGGCGCCGAACCGGAACAATCTTGGCCGTCAAAGGTTCACCGGAGAATGGCGATTCCGTGGGTACCGAGTTCAGCCGGAAAACTGGCCGAACGGTGGTCGAACCAGCCATATCGGCCAAATATCGACTAAACCGGCCAATACGGCCGATACGGCTGATACAGGCCGAAATCGGCCTAAACAGGCCAAAACCAGCCAAAACCGGTCCACTCTAGTTGACTTGGACTGGCAGCACCTTTGACAGGCGCGTGTAGGCGATGTGCGGGCTCTGTTTGGAGTCCAATTTTTGCCGAAATCTTTCTTTTTTGATGAAGATTTCTGTGGTGTGATCTATGTTGCATTTTGTTTACTATATATTGCAATTTTGTCAATTTTCTTTGATATTTGCAATATTTTATTGTTTTTATGCAATAAATTTATATATGTGATGTGCAATTTTGTTTCACACATGTGTATGGTGATTTGGTTATATGCATTTTGTTTTAACATAAGTTATACCATATTGATATGCATGCTATTTATATTATGCACATATTTTGAATAAGTAGTATGTTTTTTATGCAACACTTGATTGTTAATTTTTGTGTAATTCAGTGATGAATGCCCCTCGTCAATTTAAGATTTGAATTACATATTTTTGAAGTAAGTAATATTTTTGATTTAAGTTCGCGGTACAAGTTGGTTTCATGATTTAGTTAGGTTGTGACTACCACAGTGGCACAACTTGATTGAATTATGGGATTTCAATTTTGTGCTGAAGTTGGATCTCTTCGATTTTAGTGTATGGTTATACTCCCACCGGAGGTGACTATGTATTGGAATTTGAAGAGTAACATAGTTTGTATGTGTGAGTTTCGCTGATCTAAATAGTCTATACACCCACAGGTGGTGGACTATGAGGGTGTGGTATTGGCTCATTATTACTACTATGTTGAGAGTGTTACAATTATGTGTCATTCATTCAGCCCATAGGTGTTTGAATGATGATGTAAGCTCTCTTTTGGTTTACTCACAAGATGCTAATTTTTTGCATCATTTTTATCAGTCACCTTTTCTATAAACAATGCTCAAGTCACTGTTGAGGTTCTTACTGGTGTGAATTACAAAAAGTGGAAGGAAGATATCTTATTTGCTGTGGAAGCAACAGAGATTGGAAATGCTCTCAAGATGGATAAGCTTGCTGATTTGACTCTAGAGAGTACTGAGGAGTAGAAGCTTCATTATGCTAAATGGGAAAGATGTAACAGGCTTTGTCTTCTGACTATGAAGAGGACCATCCAGAAACACCTTAAGTGTGATTATCCTGAGGAATGCACAGCTAAAGAATTTTTTTGAGGCTATTTCTCAGCACAATAGAGTGTCTTCTCATGCTGAGATAAGTTCTTTGATGCAAATTCTTTTCAATATGAGGTATAATGGAACTGAGAATATTAGGGATTATATTATGAGGATGGTGCAGTATCAGATGAGGCTTAAGGCTTTGGGTATGGTGTTTTCAGAGCAGAGTATTGTCCATCAAGCTTTAATTAGTTTTCCTGCTCATTATACCATTATCAAGACATCCTATAATAACAGTTTGTAGGATTGGACTGTTGATGACTTGATTAAGAAGCTTATAGCTGAAGATAATAAGTTGAAGACTGAAAAGTCTCATTCAGCTTTTTTTTCTCATGCTTCTAGTTTTGGTAAAGGAAAGAGGCCTTTGAATCAGCCTTAGAGGGAGACTAAAGTTACTCAGCCTAGTAATAGGGAACCAGGGTCTTCTAGCAACAGATTGGCAGTGAACATGAAAAATATTCAGTGTTTATTCTGCAAGAAGATGGGACATATGAGGAAAGACTGCTGTAGGTTTAAGAAATGGTTAGCTAAGCGTCAGGGTAAAGGTACAAGTTCTATGATTAATGTTTGTGAATCTAATTTATCTGAAGTATCATCTAGCTCTTGGTGGCTAGATTGTGGAGCAACTAATCATGTTGCTTTTACTATTCAGGGGTTCATAAACAGGAGGAAGCCAAACCTTGATGAGAAGTACCTTTATGTTGGAAACAATCAGAAAGTAGAAGTGGAGTTTGTTGGAGATGTCATCCTTCTTATGGATAGTGGTTTTAGGATGATTTTGAGTAGAACTTTTTATGTACCGTCGTTTAGGCAGAATTTGGTTTCACTTTCTGTACTTGACAGTTGTGGATATGTGTTTGAATTTAAGAATACAGTTGTGACAATATTTTATAATGCAAATTTGATTGGAAATTGTGTTCTATTGCATGGCTTGTACATATTGGTTTTATCTCCACATGAAATTTATGTTGCTTCTACTATTGATAAAAGTGTTTCCAAAAGGCCTTTTGTTAAGGACTTGTCTTACACTTTGTGGCACAAGAGACTTGGCCATATATCTTGAGATAGAGTGGACAGGTTGATCAGAACCAATATTTTACCTGCTCTTAATGATGATCTGGAGATTTGTGTAGACCATTGTAGAGGTGAGCTGACCAAGATAAAGAAGAAACAGGTAGCTTATAATTCTGAGTTGTTAGAAGTGATTCATACTGACATCAATGGTCCTTATCAAGTAACTTTGTGTGGTAATGCTTATTTCATTACGTTTATTGATGATTTCTCTCATTTTGGGTATGTTTACCTGATTAAGGAAAAATCTGAATCACTTGAGAAATTCAAAGTGTTTAGAATTGAGGTTGAAAAGTAGTTAGGGAAAAGCATAAAGATTGTTAGATTTGATCGGGATGGAGAATATTATGGCAGACATGGTGATGTAGGCCAGATTATGGGTCCATTTGCTCAATATTTACAGAATTCTGGGATAGTTGGACAGTTTACTATGCCTGGAAGCCCCGAACAGAACGGTGTAGCTGAAAGGCGAAACCGTACCCTCATGGAGATGGTTCGATGTATGATGAGTAGAACAAATCTACCTTTTTTTCTATGGGGAGAAGCTTTGAAGACTGCTATGTATGTTCTTAACTGTGTTCTTACTAAAGCTGTGCCATTAACTCCTTTTGAATTGTTTAAGGGACGCAAACCTAACCTGGATCATCTTAAGGTTTGGGGTTACCCTGCAGAGGTCCGATTGTATAATCCAACTTTAGGCAAGTTGGATTCAAGAACTGTCAGATGTTATTTTGTATCTTATCCAGATAATTCTAAAGGGTATCGTTTTTATAACCCTACTGGAGGTGCTAGAATTGTTGATTCATTAACAGCTAAGTTTTTGGAACTTGATGTTGCAAAAAGTGGTACTAGTTCTCAAGTTATAGAGAATAGTAGTGATGTTGATATGAGTATACAGTTTCCTCTATCTATTCAGTTAGATGCAGTTGTGCAGGAACCTGCTGTTGGTGCTACTTCTGTAGAGGTTCCACTTGTTCAGAATCAGGATACGGAGATTCCTTCACTTAAGAGATCAAACAGGGAGAAAAGACCTGCTGTTCATCCTGATTATCTGGTTTATCTTGGAGAGCATGACTATGACATTGGTGTTGTTGAGGATCCAATGACTTATACTCAAGCTATTTCTAGCCTTCAGTCTGATTTTTGGAAAGATGCCATGCAAGATGAGATGCAGTCTATGAAACACAATCATGTTTGGGATCTAGTAAAGTTGCCTAAGAAATGCAAGCCCATTGGTTGTAAGTGGGTGTTCAAGACTAAAAAAGATTCCAAAGGAAAGATAGAAAGGTTTAAGGCCAGATTAGTCACCAAGGAATTCACTCAAAGAGATGGAATTGATTATAATGAGACATTCTCACCAGTTTCATTTAAGGATTCTTTTAGGGTAATAATGGCTTTAGTAGCACATTTTGATATGGAGTTGCTACAGATGGATGTCAAGACAGCTTTTCTGAATGAGGATCTTGATGAAGAGGTCTGTATGCTTCAACCAGAGGGTTTTGCAGAAGGTAATTCTAATGAACTTGTTTGTAGACTTAAGAAGTCGATTTATGGTCTTAAACAAGCTTCTAGACAGTGGTATTTGAAGTTTGATACTTATATTACATCTTTTGGTTTTGTTGAAAACCTTGTTGATCATTGCATGTATACTAAGGTCAGTGGGAGTAAGCCTATTTTCTTGATCCTTTATGTGGATGATATCTTGCTTGCATGCAATGGCAAGGCGTTACTTCAAGAGACTAAAAGACTTTTGTCTTTAGAGTTTAATATGAAGGACATTGGTGAAGCATCTTTTGTCCTTGGCATTGAGATCTTTAGAGATCGTTCACGCCGTATTTTGGGTCTTTCTCAGAGGATGTATATTGATCGTGTGTTAGTTAGATTTAATATGCAATATTGCAAATGTGGTACAGTTCTTGTTCTTAAGGTTGAAAAGTTACACTTGATGCAATGTCCTAAGAATGATGCTGAGAAAGAATTGATGAAAAATGTACCATATGCTTCAGCAGTTGGCAATTTTATGTATGCACAGGTTTGTACAAGACCTGATATTGCCTTTGCTACAGGACTTCTTGGCAGATTTCAGTCTAACCCAGGTCATGATCATTGGGTTGCTGCCAAGAAGGTTATGAGGTACTTGAAAAGGACAAGAGAGTATATGCTCACATACAGACATGTAGACAACTTACAGTTAGTAGGTTATTCAAATTCAGATTATGCAGGTTTGATGATTTAAAGTCTACACCTGGTTATGTTTTCATGATGGCTGGTGGTGCAGTTTCATGGAGAAGTTCTAAGCAGACTATGATCACATCTTCCACTATGCACGCAGAGTTTATAACTTGTTATGGAGCTTCCATGCAAGCTGTCTGGATGAAGAACCTCATAAGACAAATGATCTCACTTGATTTCATTGATAGGCCGATTCCGTTGTACTGTGACAATAGTCCAGCAGTATTGTTTATTAATAACAACAAAAGTATTAAAGGGGCCAAGCACATTGAGATCAAGTATTTGACTATTAAGGAGCAAGTTAAGAATGGTGACATCACAGTAGATCTTATTGGCACAGAAGCTATGTTAGCTGACCCACTCACTAAAGGACTTACTCGTATAGTGTTTGATAGACATGTTGTAAACATGGGTTTAGTAGCGCCTTTGGATGCTCTTGTTTAGTGGGAGCTATTATTGTATTTTATCTACTGTTTTTGTAAAACAATATCTATGATATTTTGTTATGTAGTAAACTTTGTTTTACTCATATTGCCTGTTATATGTTGATTTCATAGATTATGAGAATGTTTGTATAAGACAGGTATTAAAGACTTAAAGGAGGTGCAACCTTAAGCATTTGGCTGGGGCATTTATTGATAGGCCATATTTTAATGTCTTGTAGCACTTAAATTTATACTCGAGTATTACAAACAAGACATATAGGTTCATTAGAACTTTAATATTGTTATCCGATGACTGTATGTCAATAACTGTGTATTTCGATTTTTGGGAGAACTAGGACTGACAAGAAAGGTAACACATAAGGTTATTTACCTAGTGTTATTTGTTTGCCACACTACCATATTAAATCCATGTTAGTAGAGTGGATAGCCCTTATGACTATGGTTGGTGCTATGTCTTTAGTTGGCATAGTTACTGCTATGATTTGAGGGTTTTTGAAGCTTTATAGGACCGGATTTGCAATGAGGAACTGTCGTTGGACCGATATAAAATCTTTTTGAAATTATTTTCATATATATAACTTATATTAGTATTATATTTGTTTTATGAACATTGATATACCCAAGTGGGAGATTGTTAGCTTATTTTATAAGCTCATGTAATGTGGGCTTTATCAATGAGCATAAACAATTTTCTTATGAAGGTATATTAATGTAATAAATATTGGTCCAGTTAATTAGACAGATTTTGACCTTGATTGTGAGTATAGTGCTAGCCAGTGTGGGCCTTAGTTCACCTTATAGAACTGTGATGTGTCAGGACTATTTGGTTAGCACACTTTATGTTATATCGGCTAAGTCCCCCCTCTAGCTTATAATATGTGCATTGGAATCCGTATATGGAATCAAGCTTATGGTAGGGGTATAATGGTCATTTCACAATGATCAGTTATTTTTGTTTATTTAAGGAAACAAAATCACTCTTTTTAAATACGCTTATACCCGTTCGTTAAGATAGACGCTCTTTCGCTATTTTCTCTCTACCGTGTAGCGATTTTTGATCTTTTGATTCCATTGCGGAGTTCCAGCTTCTCATCGACTAGCACGCTTAAGCAATAGAGGGTAAGATCTTAGCCAAGATCCT
Source organism: Casuarina cunninghamiana (assembly GCA_028551485.1). Taxonomy (NCBI): domain Eukaryota; kingdom Viridiplantae; phylum Streptophyta; class Magnoliopsida; order Fagales; family Casuarinaceae; genus Casuarina; species Casuarina cunninghamiana. The sequence continues at coordinate 18,319,037 of CM052363.1, read as the reverse complement.
ACTAAAAATGCAGCCATTTTCAGGTACGCTATTCTCGTTTTATTTTTTCTATTTTTAACTCATTCTCAAACCTATAACTGATGTTAGATTCTGGTTCAGTCTCATTTGAGACAAATTTATTCTAACATAAGAAAGTACCTAGAAATTGGGGAGATCACCAAGAGAGTATCTTGCAGACATGCTGCTGGTTTCACACACTTTAGTCTAATCTTCTGTACATATCCCATAATTGAACTAATATCCCTGTTAACGAATCTCCAACGATGATTAACGGATTTTTCATGCAAGCAATCACTTGACATAGAAAAGTACTTTAGTTGCTAAGTTTTCCATACCATCATCAAAATAACATCATAACCAAGTTATTTCTTCCGTTTTTTGTTTTAATAGTAATAGGGACACAATTAGACTATTATTATTGATAACTTAAAATAGATCTAAACACTAAATCTTATCAGAAAAATATAAAATCAAGTTATTTTTTTACCTAAAAAGAAAACAAAGGCATCAAAGGCTAAAATTATCCAAGATCTTCCAAAAACCAGTGAATCGATTGTGTCTATGATGTAATTGGATTGATGAATTATATGTCTGATCAGCCAAGGCTTTTAGTATTGATCAAAAGCATGATAAAATCTGTAGGCCATTCTACAATATGTAAAACACACACTCTCAACTATGACTTAGGTTTGTTTAAATTATCTAACGAAGACATGCAACTAAAATAATGAAGATTTTGAAAGACATCATAAGAAAACAAATATACATCATAGGAATGGTTGACAGCTCTTTGTGGACTGAACCGTCCCAGTAATTCTGTCTTCTCACGACGTTGGTTCTGAATGGTGGCAGCTTTTTCAAGCCGCGTGGAATTACTTTCATTCGGGAGGAGTTCCCTAGAAATTTCCAGGCCGCGTGAAAATCAAAGAAGAAATCCGTCCTTCTCCACGTACTGTGTTATCGTTTTGCCTGCCAGGTTAGAAGGTTCATGGGTATTGCTAACGTGGAAAGTGGAAGCCTCAAACTTCGCCTTCTCTTTTCTGAGAAATTGTGTCAGCAATGTGACACGGAAGGTTATCACGAATGAGATGGTTTGCATTGTTCATCATTTAAAGAAATCTATCATCCAATTTCAATAGAAATGGACATCTAAGTCCTGCTCTTATTGTGCTACATGAGGGCAAAGGTCGAGACTTTGATCCTGTTTGCACGGTGGGAAGGTTCTCTTCATTTTACTTCCGCTGGGTGGTCGTCATTGCAGTAAGAAAAATCGCCTTTGCAGTGTGAAAAGGAAGGGATTCGACGTTGCTTTCATCATGTCAAGACTCTGTACCTTGACTGCTTTGGTGGAAAATCCCCCCATGGAAAGGACCTAGAAATCGCGGAGATTGCAGCGAGAAGATCTTCCTAAGATCCTGCTGCTTCTACTTTCTTTGCTTAGAAAACCGTGAGCTCTATTTTTTTCAACAACTTAAGCCTTAAAAGTTAAGTAGATAGTCTTCTCCTTTACCACGAAGCATTTTGAAAAAACATAAACTTTCACCTTTCAGACTAGATCATTGCTGTCCACTGACTTCATGATTCAGAAATTTCTGTACATTCCCTTTGGAATTTTCAAGACGCTTTAAAAGTGGAGGAAAGAAATTTCTATCCTATGCCCACAAAATTTCTAAGACATGACAAAAGTGGAGGTCGGAAATTTCTGTCCATAACACATGAAACGTAAAATTAGGTGTTATTGCAAATTTCTTTTAGTGAATTGGAATACGGAAGCTTTTTTATTTGCAAGCTTATCCAAATATTTAACTTTTCCCCACCTCTAACGTTGACCCGATTAACACGCCTTACCAAAACAAAAGAATTCTCTAATTTGAAATGAGCTACTAACAACGTGACTCGCTTTCGCTACTGTGCTGGTGGGCTCCCTTAACCAAGCCACTGCCTATGAGTCGCCAGCTCATGCCCAATGGGGGTTCTTTTCACCCTTCCCTCACGGTACTGTTAAGGTGGTCCTTGCTGATTCACTTGGCATTCCACGTGTCCCATGCTACTCGGATCAGAGCATAAACTGGTGATGGTTTCGGCTACTGGACGGACTATGCCATATAGGGTGCAGTATTCCGCCGCTTCACCTAGCAGCATAAACCTTGTTTTCTTGGTTTAGGCTGCTCCCATTTCCGTCGCGGCTATTATAGGATTTGCTTTTGCTTTCTTTTCCTCTGGCTACTAAGATGTTTCAGTTCGCCAGGTTGTCTCTTGCCTGCCCATGGATTTAGCAGCAGTTTGAAAGGTGAACCTATTCGGGAATCTCTATATCTAAGCTTATTTTCAACTCCACGAAGCATTTGCCTGAGTCGGATCTAGTGTATCATAAAGGATTTACCTTCTCTATTGATTCTTTGAATGAGGCCAGGGATGAATCGTGAAAAAAATATTTATTGATTCTACCTCTTATTTTTTATGAAGAGAATAAATTTGTTTATTGTAGAATCTAGAGTCTGAGAATCCAAACTTGTCCGTCCAGCACCTGGTACAAAAAAATCTGGGCCTGCTAACTTGCGATGGGCCTATTTTTTCTCACCGAGAAACCCAAACAAGCCTCCACAGCCAGCGGCTGTAACAGCCTTTCCAATTCGTCCATCAGAATAGCAGTAAAATAAAAACGAGCTCAAACAGATTAAATTCACGGGAAACTCACTCAAGCCTGGTCTCATCCGAGGGAGACTCGAACCTCTGTGTGAGGGAGACACACTTCCAAGAAGCCGAAGCCCCGAAATTCTCCAGGAAATTCTACACACCCTTCATTCTCGAACGTTCTCCAAATAAGAAGGTGAGAGTTTCTGAACAGAGTACAAAACGGCAACAGACTCCTAAGGAAAATGGACTAAGACAAAAGAAGCTCTTACAAACGTGGCACATAACTCAAACAAATAAAAGATACAAAATAAACTAATTTTATACTACAAAAAATACGTGGCTTGTCATTAGATAAAAGCCTTTTGATAAAGTGATAATATTTGTAACAAGTGAATTAGAGCCGATTCGGTTGGCTGGGAAGAAAATAAATGGCCGAGTTGAGCACAAAAACAAATGATGATAGAATGGTTATATCAAACTTAAACTCAATTTTCAACACAAAGTTTTACTTAGAATTCAGTTGCTTTTATTCTTTTCAAAACTTGTCCTATCCATGTAAAACAAGACTTACATATGTTTTACAAAATTTTTTGATAATCTTAAAATAATACTTGATTGAAGGACAAAGTAATACCCATTTTTTCAATTCTTTCAGCACTACATATTTGTGTAACTATTGAATATACACATATACATGTTTCCTCTTTGCATATATAATAAATACATAACTTTTTGTATATATAAATTTTATGATTAGTAATAATATTAAATCTGAATTCTTTACTCTTTCTTTGACTAGCATGTTTATTTTAAGAATAATTAGTTTTGGGATAATAATAATTAGAAAGAAAAAAAAAAAGCAATCACATACGACACAACAAAAACATTAGCCAACAAAAACCATAAAAAAGAAAAAAACTAAAGTGTACAGTAATAGTATCTTAGTCAAGTTATGTAAACAAATCTACATCAATATCTATTGAAACTCAATTAAATAGCAGTAAGTAGTTAAATAGCATAAACAAGCAATGAACCTAAGTCAATTTTCTCAAATCTCTATTAGTACTTCCATCTAAATTATCATCTTACAACTTTCACAAATAAATCAATAAAACTATGGTATGACATATATAGAAAGAATAGAATTAAAAAAATAAAAGTAAAGTTTCACTACATTAAAGAAAACAACTGAAAAGAAATGATAGAAAATATATTTAGGTGAGTGAATAAAAATCTTAATATACAAATTATGGACAACAACATAATTGCAAGACCTAAGTAGAATACATAGTTTTATTTCTTAACACAAAGAATAACCTATATTCCATTATATGTATGTGTCTCTTAAGGTGTTCAACCAAACAACATATAACCATATAAGAGAAGTTGTGGACTGAAACCAATACCACAAAAATAAAAACAAAAACAAAAAAATAAAAACAAACAATATCCAAAAATGAATGTGTCACGAGCAACCAAAACACTAGATAAATATGTTTCTATACCAACCAATAAGAAAATGAATGTGGACCACTCACAAGCTTTGAAAAAGTTACAAAAAGAACCACCAGTTCCATTAGTGAAATCATCTTTCAACAATACATTATTGCTACTTGCTATTATTGAAACTCGGCAACTCCATCCTTCCATAGATTTTGATTCTTGAAAGGAATTATAATCTAAACCATTTATTGATAATCGAAATTAGAATTACTATTAATACACACCCAAAGTCGGTGTGACCTAACATGAGCCACTTCAGGCACACACACCACAAAGGTATGTTCTGGACCCGTTTCATTGAGTTGTAATTGACAAACAAACTCAGGACAAAATGCTGTTACTGTCCTCACTTGCTTCAATATTTGAATTTTCAAGCTCAGCTAAATGTCGTTTTCTGCTCTCTATTTTATCATGCACAGAGACTTCATAAACAATCAGCAGAGCACATACCTACTATTTGGAACAATCAGCAGAGCACATACCCACGGTTTGGACTTTGAATCCTAATCCATTGGTATTTGAATTTTGCTACTGGAACTAATGCTTCTATGGATGAAACAATCTGCGACTCTTGGTACTAGCGCAGGACCACATGCTGCCGCAGAGCTAATGAAGAAAAGCTGTCAATTAAAAAAAAAAAAAAAAAAAGACGAAGGCTATAATGCACTTATTCAAAAAGAACCAAAAACCAAAAAAAAAAAAAAATTGATGACCGAGGGGTCAAAGTGCAGGCACACAATAAGTTGTTGTCTCTTTGACAAAGACTACATTTATGTGTAATAGGCCTTTAGTATAAACATTATGCCTAAGGATCATGTTGCTCGAATAGGGGTCCAATAAATTTTAGAACAAGTTCTGGTTTGATTGATGCATGCCGTTTACATGCTTCGCTATCCCTTAAATAGAACTGAGTGCAACAGGACAAAACAAACATGACTGGGGATAAAGCAGAACAAAGACAAAACAGAGCAGACTAGCAGATTCTGCTACCGCCCCCTGCGTTGCTGCAAAAGACCAGGCAACTGCAGGACACTCCCACCTTCTCTCCAAGGCTCTTCGACATCAACATAAAAAAGCAAACAAAAAATAAAAATAACCCCATTAATCCGCCTATCTGGTACCAGCTGCGGAGTTGCTGACGAGGTCTCATCGTTTCCCAAGCTCTGGAGCAAGCTTCCAACCACGGCCACACCAAATGGTGTAGAGGATTAACAGAACAAACCCCGTAAGGCAGACCAAAGCTTGAGACACCTTTTTCAAATTCTCTGTTTGGGTTTCCTTGATTTCTTCAGCACTAACTTCGCTGCGCATCTGAACATTCTGCACCACCCTATTAATCTGCAACTCTTCTTTATTTGCCTTCGTTTTCCCTTTCTTTTCAGTTTTTTCCTCCTCTCCCTGAAGCTGTATAGGAGTTGCAAGCTGCAATCACACAGACACTGATGCGTCAGAAGTATGGCAAGTAAAAGAATCGTACCTTCTTATTCCGGTGTGCATTAAAAGTAACATTTTCAGTTTTCTAACATTTACGTCTCAGAAATTTTCTTGTATTCCACCTTTAGTTTTCTCTCTAATAAAACATAAGAATATCAAAACCCTCGTACCCGCATCTTGTGCTTGCAATTGTGTTAAAATATATGTTGGCTCATAAGTTTGAATAGAATAGGATTCAGTCCAGCACTTGACCTCCATTTCAAATAGAAACCATAATTTTACTCCAGTCACAAGGCATCCTCATTTAAGGATAAAAATTGACCAATTAAATAGAAACCAAACCAAACAAAATATTTAAATAATGCTAAGTATTGTGACCCGTATTATATCCCTACATAAACAGTTGGTGAGCTCTAGCAGTCAACTTTAAGCTATTTATATGGTTAGAACTAGTTGAGAACGAAGATGAACAGTGAAAAATGAATAGTATTTCCAACCTGTGTGTCTATACAAGGGTACACGTATAAGTAAAGGAAAGAAAGTGTAAAATAATCTACAACAGTAGCAACTGTAGCTATGGACTGTGACCCTAGTCTAGGATACAACTGTGACCCTAGTCTAGGTAGTTGTGGACCGACAGGACTGAGGAGAAAGATGTGAGGTCTTGTCTAACATCCCCCCGCAAGCTGATGGGTCGGAGCGAACCGTCAGCTTGGAGCGCAGTAGCTGGAAACGAGAAGTGGATAATCCCTTGGTGAAGATATCCGCAGGCTGATCAGCAGAGGAGATGAAGTGAACAAGAAGTTGCCCGCGGAGATAGCATTCCCGAATGAAATGATAATCAATCTCAATGTGTTTCGTGCGGGCATGAAAAACCAGGTTTGCCGCCAAGTAGAGAGCAGAGAGATTGTCACACCATAGGACCGGAGGATGTGGAGCTAAGACACGGAGATCCTGAAGTAGATACTCAATCCAGATGACTTCAGCAGCGGTGTCGACCAAGCATTTATACTCGGCCTCAGTGCTGGAGCGGGCAACGGTCCGTTGCTTGCGGGAGCACCAAGAGATGAGATTGGGGCCAAGAAACACACCAAAACCGCCAACTGACCGACGGTCATCACGGTCACCCGCCCAACTAGCATCAGAGAAGGCATGAAGAGTGGTGGAAGAACTCCGAGTAAGGTGAAGGCCGTAGCGGGGGGTGTTAGTGAGGTAACGCAGGATGCGCTTAACTAAATGCCAGTGCGCAGTGGTGGGAGCATGAAGAAACTGGCAGGCCGAGTTAACGGCGTAAGCAATGTCAGGTCGAGTGAGAGTGAGGTACTGGAGAGCACCGACAATACTCCGGTAGTGCAGAGGATCAGGAAGAGGGTCACCATCGCACTGAGAGGGAGAGTCTGTAGGAGTGCAAGGAGTCGGAACAGCACGGGCATCAGTCATCCGGGCACGGGATAAAATATCATGAGTGAACTTGGCCTGATGAAGAAGCAAGCCCTGGGAAGTGTGGAGGGCCTCAACACCAAGGAAGTAATGAAGAGGACCAAGATCCTTAATAGCAAATTCCCGTTGGAGAGTAGCGAGGAGGGATTGAAGAGGAGCCTGCGACGAACCTGTCAGCAAAATATCATCCACGTAGACCAGCAAAATAATGCTATAGTGGGAGGTGTGTAGTAAAAAGAGAGAGGTGTCAACAGCTGAGATGTAGAAACCCAAGGAGAGAAGAAAAGTGCTCAGTCGCTGATACCAGGCCCGAGGGGCTTGCTTGAGCCCGTAGAGAGAGCGCCGAAGACGGCAAACATGATGAGGGTGAGAGGCATCAATAAAACCAGGAGGCTGAAGCATGTAGACTTCCTCAGAGAGAGAACCATGTAAAAAGGCATTGGAGACGTCAAGTTGTCGAAGAGACCAGCCGCGAGAGTAAGCCACAGCAATGAGAGTGCGAATAGTAACCGGTTTGGCAACCGGACTGAAAGTCTCTGTATAGTCAATGCCAGGTTGCTGATGAAAACCCTTCGCCACGAGCTGCGCTTTATAGCGCTCAAGAGAACCATCGGAGCGAAGCTTAACCTTATAGACCCACTTGCAACCAATGGGACGAGTACCAGGGGGAAGAGGAACAAGATCCCATGTACCGTTCTGGAGAAGAGCAGAATACTCGACCGCCATGGCAGCCTGCCACTCAGGGTCCCTAGCAGCCTAGGAGAAAGAGGTGGGTTCAGGATAGGGATGAGTGGTGGCAGTGAGAGCAAAGGTATGCTGACGGGTGAGAAGGCGCCAAGTCACCGTGCCATCCTTAAGACGGGTAATCATAAGATGACAGGGAGGAGAAGGAATGGGGGGAGGGGGAGGGGAGGGGGCCGGGGGGGAAGGAGGATCAGGAGCAGCTGTGATAGAGGGACTGGAGGTATCTGGGACAGTGGAGGGAGGAGGGGGGCATAGGAGAAGAAGGTAAGGGAGGGGGAGGAAGGGGAAGAGGGATAGGGAGGGAAGGAGGAGAAGGTGGGGAAGGGGCGGAAGTAGGTGGGGTGGAAAAGGGAAAGGTGCTCTCGTCAAAAACGGCATTAGCAGCGATATAGAAACGACGAGTGGAGGGGCAATAACACCGATAGCCACGATAGCTAGGGGGGTAGCCCAGGAAGATACAGGGACGAGAACTGGGAGCTAACTTGTGGGGGGCATAGGAACGAAGGTGGGGAAAGATAGCACAACCGAGGACACAGAGGGCGGAGAGATCAGGAGGGTGATGAAAGAGTGTCTGCCAAGGGGAAAGATAATGGATAACGGTGGTGGGAAGGCGGTTGATTAGCACAACCACGGTCTCAAAAGCGAACTCCCAAAAGGAAGGAGGAACAGAGGCATGAGTCAATAAGGCAAGACCAGTCTCAACGATGTGACGGTGTTTCTGTTCCGCAGTCCCGTTCTGAAATGGGGAGTATGGGCAGGAAACACGCTGATGAATACCATGAGTAGAAAGATAGGAACGGAGCTCAGATGAAAGAAACTCGGGAGCGCCATCACATTGAATGGCGCGGAGAGGATAAGAGAACTGAGTGGAAAGAAATGAGTGAAACTGACGAAAAATCGTGAGAAATTGAGCACGAGTGGTAAAAGGATAAAACCAGGTAAAACGAGAATAATCATCAATAAAACAGACATAATATTTATAACCATGAAAAGAGGTTACAGGAGCAGGGCCCCATACATCAAAATGTATCAGTTCAAGGGGGTGGGATGCCCGAGACTGAGTAGGGGGGTGGGGATGGTGGTGACTCTTACTAAGAGCACACGCAGTACATAGAGGAAAAGGGGTACGAGTGAAAGGAGTTTTTGTGGAGGACAAAAGATGAACAACTGTGTCAGGAGAGGCATGGCCAAGACGAGAATGCCACAAGGTGAGAGAGCCAGTGGAGGTGAAGCAACGCTGGGAGGCGAGATGCGGTAGAGGCCACGATCAAGGATGCCACTGAGTAGGATCTGACCAGTAGAAAGAGAGCGAGCAAAAAAATGGGTGTTATAGAAGGTAAAAATGCAATGATTATCAGTGGCAAAACGAGATACAGACAATAAGTTCTTGGCAATGCCAGGAACAACTAAAATGTTAGTAAGGCGAATGTAGGGAGGAAAGGAAGAGAAAAAAGTACCGATGTGGGTGATGGGGAGAGAAACTCCATCACCGAAAGTCAGCTGCTGAGGGCCAGTGTAGGGAACAACAGAGGTGAGGCCATCAGGGGAGTTTGTGACATGGTGGGTTGCACCAGAGTCGGTGAACCAAGAAGAGGCAGCAAAGGCAGAGGGGGGGGTTGGGTTAAGAGGGGGGCAAGAGGTAAGATGGGCTTGAGGAGAAAAGGGGGGGAGAGGTGAGTATGGGGCCTGGGAGGCGAGGTGGGCCTGGGCCTAGGCCTAGAGTTGGGTTGGAGGGGCGGCTTGGGCCTGGGCTGGGGCCTGAGAGGGAAAGGGGGCCTGAGTATGGGCTTGGGCTGAAAGAAAGGATGGGGCATACGGGCTTGGGTCCAGGGAGAAGGGAGGGTTCATATATGAGTTATGGGCCAGGAAGGGGTGGGCCAAAGATGAGGGGGGGTTATAAGTGGGAAAGGTGGGCTGGGCTGGGGGGGGGAGGAGGGAGGAGGTTGGAGTGGCAAAATGGGCCGAGGGGTTGGTGGGGAGAGGAGAGGCAGGTGGGGGAGGGGAAAAATGAGCGTTAAATCGCTCTCTGCAGGTTAGGACGAAGTGCCCTCGGCGGCGGCAAATTTGGCAAAAGGGTGGACGCCGCTTGCCACGAGCGGAGGGTGAGAAAGTGGGGGGGTTAGGTAGAAGAGGGGGCAGGGAGGTCGATGGGGCGGCGCGTGGGACACCACTCGCTGAGGAAGAGGGGCGATGAGAAAAGGCAGTAGGGGACCCGCTGTGAGCGACGAACGCCGCAGGAGGTGGAACGGCCGGCAGATCGCGATGATTGACATCGACCGCAGCTTCGTGTGAGAGAGCAAGCCGTTGAGGTCCTCGCGAGAGAGCGGCGCCACTCTGGAGCTTACGGAAACCGCGACGGCTAGGGCATGATAGTCCGACCCTAGCCCCCGAAAAACATGAGTATGATACTCACTATTGTGGAGCGGTTCCCCGATCAGGGCCAACTGATCAGAAATCTGGGTCACCTCCTGAAGAAAATCCGCAACAGATCTATCACCACGGCGGAGATTTTGGAGATCGAGGCGGAGAGCGGCGGCGCGTGCGGTGGACTGTTGGGCAAAGGTGGTGGCGAGATGAATCCAAATGGCGGCGGAGGTCCGAAACATCGTGAGTTGGGCGACGATGGGGGCGGTAGCGGTGGTGAGAATCCACCCCATCGCCGTCCGGTCACGGATCCGTTAGTGAGCATGGGCCGGGTTGGGGATGCGGGTTGGACCAGCAGCAGAAGAGAGCGAAGGCTGGGCCGGGTTGCTGGGGGCAAGCAAATGGGTGGGGGGTTCAGGTTCGGAGCCCTCCACAATGGGTAGAAGCTGAGCTGCATCCAAGAAAGGTTCGAGCATGGTCCTCCAAATGATGTAGTTGGAGCCATTGAGTCGTTCAGGGAGAGAAGGAGAGGAGAGAAGGGCAGGGGTGGGGGTAACAGCCGCTGCAGGAGGAGGCGGGTCAGTAATACGGGTTGAAGACGAGTCTGACCCGGTAGAAGAGGTAGACATGCTGGGTTGGACTGAAGAAAGAGGCCTGGGAGGAAAGAAAGCAAAAAAAAAGAAAGGAAAGGGAAAGACAAGGGCCCAAGATGAGAAAGGGAATAAGGGTGTAGGAAGAAACAGGGGAAGGGAGGGCAGGATCAAGGCTTTCACCAGACTGAGCTTTGATACCAAGTTGAGAACGAAGATGAACAGTGAAAAATGAATAGTATTTCCAACCTGTGTGTCTATACAAGGGTACACGTATAAGTAAAGGAAAGAAAGTGTAAAATAATCTACAACAGTAGCAACCGTAGCTATGGGCTGTGACCCTAGTCTAGGATACAACTGTGACCTTAGTCTAGGTAGTTGTGGACCGACAGGACTGAGGAGAGAGACGTGAGGTCTTGTCTAACAGAACTGTTCAAATATGACTTGTTAAAACTACAACCAAACTTATCACTAAAACTTATAAAGAATGGAGGCAAATGGTTGACATCACTTAATGATGGGTACCTTAATCTATCACGTGATTGTACTCACAAGATTATTTTTTTTTTTTTTTTAACTTGTCGTATTGGATAACTAAACAATAAGTTCAACTTATTTTGAGTAAACAAATACAACCCATATTGGTTGGCCAAACATATAGATACTTTCATGTGTCCCAAGCATACAAGTAGACCAAATATTTTGGGACAAGAGTTATTTTACTAATATCCTAGAAGACAAAGTCTGGCCTTCAAAGGTGTGGTCCTTCTCCTTTGACGAGTTGCCATTGACCTTCCTTCCCGTATTTGATTAATATGTAGCATATTTATACAAACAATTATGCTAATTATTTCATTCAAATTAAAGTTTTCATTCTATTAAAAATTCAATGATATGTCTTAGAGAGTGTTCTAGTGAGAAATGATATCGCTTAAAGAGTGTTCCAATGAAGGTACGATGTCTACTGATTTATTCCTTGCTTGTTAACTAACAAATTCTAAGCACAAGTGATGCAAAGACCACCAACAATTATCATATTATAACAAGGATTAATTTTACATTCTTACATTTCATGTTGTATCATTTAATTTTGTTAGCCAGATTTTTCACTTCTTAATTTCAATTATTAATTGAACCAAGTACATTATAAAACAAAAAACAACAAAAAAAATATTAAACTCAATTTTCAACATATAATTTTACTTTCTTGCATACTTGAGCAACTTTTACTCTTTTTGAACTTGTCTGACTCATGTAAAACAAGACTTATATATGTTTTATAAAAATTATTAATAATCTTAGAATAAGACTTGGTTAATTGACTAACCAATACTTAATTTTTTAATTTTTCAGCACTACATATTCTTTCAACACTACATGTTTCCTCTTTGAATACATACACAACTTTTTGTATATATAAATTTTTATAATTAGTAATAATATTAAACCTACATTGTCTAAAAAAATTATGTCATTTTGTTTGTTACTCTTTGCTAGATTAAGAGATTTATTTTAAGAATACATTAGCTTCGGAATAATAACAACCAAAAATAAATAAAAGTAATTGTATATGATACATGGTTAAAACATTAGACAACCAAAACCAAGAAAAAAAAAATTTCTACAACCATTGGGACTAGTGTCTTAGTCGTATTATACAAACAAATCCATGTCTATATTTGCCAAAACTCAATTAAATGGCAATAAGTAGTTAAATAGCATAAACAAGTAATGAAACTAAATCAATTCTCTCAAAACTCCACTATTATTTCCATCTAATTGATCATTAACCAACTTTCACAAATTAAATCAATAAAACTATTGCACATATAAAGATAATACAATTAAAAAAATAAAAGTAAAGTTTCACTACATTAAAGAAAATAATTAGAAAAAAAAACACATTCATGTAAGTGAATATAAATTCTGATATACAAATAAATTATAGACAATTGCATAAGTGCAAGACCTAAGTGGAATACACAATTTTATTTCTTAACACAAATACTATATTATCTTCCATTGTATGTAGGCGTATCTTAAGAGAATTTGTAGACTTTAAAAAAAAAAAACAAGAAGGAGAGAGACAAACAATATGAAAATGAATGCAATACAAGCAACCAAAACACCCGATAAATATGTCTATAGAATAGCCACTAAGAAAATAAATGTGAACCACTCAAGCTTTCAAAAAGTTACAATAAAAATCATTCCTTTCTACTACAAAACTATTAGTAAAATTAATATGACAATAAACAAAAAGCGAGGAAGTCACGGTCACATTTTAACATTTTGAGTAAATCTTACCGAGTTAACACACGGACCACGTGGCTTGACAGGGCCCTTAACTAACATACCATATAGAGAGAGATCAAGGCTCAATAAATCCAAATCACGTGGTGATATTGTTGTAACAACTTCAACTAACTCTGAACGAGCATCCCAATTGAAGAGACGTGCCCCGCCCTCTTTCAACAATACATTCTTGTTACTTGCTGTTATTGAAACTAGGCAACTCACTCTTTCCATAGATTCTGATTCTTGAGAAAAATCTAGATCATTAATAGACATCCACCCACTTAATGGTTTTTTAATACACATCCAAAGTCCATGTGACCCAACACAAGCCGCTTCAGGCACACAAACCACGAAGGTATCTTTTGGACTCGCTTCACTGAATTGTAATTGACAAACAAACTCAGGACAAATGCTATTGTTGTCCTCCCTTGCTCCAATATCTGAATTCTCAAGCTCATCCAATTTTCGCTTTTTGCTCTGTCTTTTATCATGCCCATAGACTTCATAAACAATCATCAGAGCACACATAAACGGTTCAGACTTTGAATTCCAATCCATTGGAATTTGAATTTCTTTACCGGAACTACTGCTTCTGTGGATGAACCAATCCGTGATTTTTGGTTCTAGCGTGGGACCACATGCTACCGCCGATATGCCGAAGTAATACTATAGATTTTTTTTGTTAGAAAAAGAAAAAGCAAAAAAAGAAGGCTAAAACATTAACTGCAGTTCTTTTAATCAATAAACTATACATATGTATTAAAAAGGAGAGGAAGAAACTCACAATGGAATGTCCTGCAAAACTTTTGGGATGTAGATAGAGGATCTTGTAGGGTTTGCCCTCAAAACCAATATAACCAACCGTAAAAGAAAACCCACTGGCCCATAACATCTCTTTCGAGATTAGCTCCGTCATTTGACTATCAAACACCTCCAACAATGGACAATCTCTTAATTCTAAATGTAATAAACTTACTGGCAGTTTTGACAATTCTTGAAGAGAAGTAGAAGAGTTCAAGCAAAGACTCCTCAAGGTAGAAAGTTCACCAATAATATCTGGTACTTTTCTAAATTTATTGCCCGACAGATCTAAACTCTCTACTGAAATTAGCTTGAGGATTTCAAGCTCATCCAATGTTTGACATCCTCTCAAAATTAACCAACGTAATCTCAATAGTGATTTTGACGATGCCACTAGAGGGGTAGAATAGTACGAGCTGAACTTCCCAAGGTTAGAAACTCCAACAGAATAATCGTTAAGTTGTGGTTCATCCAAAAAATCGCAATATTCCAAAGATAAATCTTTTAAAGAGATCAACTTTGAGAAGCAAGGAGAAAACCGGAAATAGGTAGGACAAGAAAATGACAGAGTTATGAGTTTCTTCGAGGAAGCAATGAAGGATGGTAATTCTTTCATGTTGAGAGCACCTGCATTAAAGAACTCCAAAGATGGAAATTCCATAGACAAGGAAGGGTGCTCTGTAAAATTGGTACCGCTAATATCAAGATCCCGCAAAATTTGCAAACTATAGAGAATATTTGGAAACTTTTTAAGTCTCTCACAAAAACTGAAATCAAGAACTTTAAGGCATTTTGAGCAAATCACATCTGGAAATTGCTCAACTCTGCGGCAACTCGAAAGACGCAATTCTCTAAGCCGTTTGAGACCTCCAACGGATGAATGAACCATATACAAACAATCACAATATCCAAGTTCAAGTCTCTCAAGGTTTGGGACTCGGCTCATATCAGGTATCTCAATCAACTCTCGACAGCCCGTTAAGTCTATGTGCCTTAATTTTGGAAAACTCTGCTATAGGATGAAAAATTGTTAAATCAAGTAAAAAAATGAAAAAAAAAAAGATATAAAGAAAAAGAGATTATTTTTGCATAAACCACAATATTACCTTCTTTCCATCCCATAGTCGTTTAATGCAACTTCCCTTCAATGTGAGCTTAACAAGCTTGGTTGGCATAAAATTTAAGCCTCTCGGCAAGGCTTCTAGAGGATAGTACATCCATTTCATGATACGTAAGTCCGCACTTAGCTTAAATCTTGAAAAATCTCCAATCCATTTGGTTCTTGTAAAGTCACTATGCCATTGAATCCTATCCCCCATTTCATCATCTTGATCAAGATCTTCATCAAATTCCTCCATTTCATCATCTTGATCAATATCTTCATCAAATTCTCCCATTTCATCATCATAAATGTCATCAAGATCTTCATCATGGTCGTAGGTAATTTGAAGTACTATTAAGTTTGCCATTTTTGATAATGCGTCTAAACGAAATGTTCTCCTTTCTTTTGAAGAGAGTTTTAGGACAATGCCTTTTACTTGAGAATTTTCCTAGAAACCATTGAAAAAATTATTTACCTAAAAATACTTAATAACAAAGATATTGAAAATTGATACAAAAGATACTTACTGTGGATGAGCTCTCCAATACACGAACAATATCTTTTTGTTGTAGCAATCTAGTACTCTTAGCAACTTGTTGACCCAAATCTACTAAAAAGTCATGCATCAATAGTCTTTGGTCAGATGAGATCCTTAGGAGAGATTTTTCCTCTAAAACACTAAGATTGTGTTCTAGATTGTCACCAAAACCTTCTACACCATCCAATAGATACAAAACATAATTTTTTGAATGTCTATTGAAGAAACATGCAATATCTAAAAACAACTCTTTTAAAGGAGAAACTTCTCCAGGAGAAAGGATTCCTTTATCAAGTTCTTCTAAACTTTTTTGAAGTGTATCAACAATATTTTCTTCAACTTTTGTACCCAATTCCTTTAGGTAACCATCCCATCGAGCCTTTGTCTCCTTATTAGATAAGTAGGAACCAAAAATCTCAAGTGCAAAAGGATGACCTTTAGCAAGATCCACAACTTTCCTAGACAATTCCTCAAAACCTTTTTTAGGTTGACGTTGCTTGAAGGCTTTTATACAGAAAAGCGTTAAAGCATCATTCTCATTTAGCTCATCAACCTCATAAATGTTTTCGTGCTTCTTGAGATGTAACAAATCATGTATCCGACTTGTAATAATGATTCTGCTTCCGGGACCAAACCATTTAAGGTCCCTTACTAGTTCTTCTACTTGGCGGTTATCCCATAAGTCATCAAGGACAACCAAAACTTTTCTTTCCCGTAATTTGGTTTGAAACACCTGCTTAACCTTAAAAGCATTATTCAAAAAATTTGTTGCTACTTCCGGAAGAATATCAAAAATAAGTTTTTCTCGAACACGGACAAGATGTTCTTTGTCTTTTACTTTTCCAATCGGATTAGAAAAGTGTCCAGCCTCAAAGCAATGACGAACCTTCTGGAAAATGAAATCTGCTAGGGTGGTCTTACCAATGCCTCCGATGCCACAGATCCCTACTATGCGAACTTCATCCTTCTTTTCTAGCTCAAGGAGCTGCATGACGTTTGCCGCTCGCCATTCTATTCCAACAAGACTCTCGGGGATGTTTGGTACATCACTTATTGTTTTAGCCAAAATTGTATGACATATGTCATCTATATCTTGGTTTATGTAACTGCCAGAAAAAAGATATTGATTAGAACCAAATTCCAAACAAAATGAGAAATGCTCTAATTTGATTTGATTAAGAAAGTTAATAAAATTAATCACACCATTTCATTTCATTAAAAAAGCTAATAAAATTCATCACGCTAATAAATTAATTTAGTGTAACTAATTTACCTGTGTTCTCGTACAACCCATGCGGCGATATCACTTAATTTCTTAAGACCACTTCCACTTGATTCCACTGGGTCTTCATCCATAGACCAATCAGCTATTTTATCCAGAAGAGATTTCCAATATTCCCACTTTGCTTCTTTATCCTCCGGATCTTCTTCAAGTGTATTGAAATGGTTTTGGAAGTCCTTCGTCAGCTTTCCCACGTCGGAGGGGTCTATATGGTAGAAGACCGGAAAAACAGAAAGGCGTCCCATTCGCCAGCATTCCATAATCACGGTCAGCTCAAACAAGCAGGCTTTAGATTTGGTGAAGTCCGGTGAAACGATAATGACTGCATTCCGGGATTCTTTTATTGCAACCTCAAGAGCTGGATTAATTTCTTCTCCTTTCGTCAGTCCCTCGTTGTCTCTGAAGACGAAAATCCCCTGACTTTTCAAAGCGGTAAAAAGAGTGTCTCCAAATTCATAGCGAGCGTCCGCGCCGCGAAAACTAAGAAAAAGATCGTATTTCCGCCCATGAGTGGAAGGAGAAGAAGAAGAAGAAGAAGAAGTTGAAGGGGCTGACCGAATGCCCGTAAAATTCATTGGAGACACAAGCTTCTTCTCTCAAACGCCCTTTTGCAGACAACGACACTTCTTAGCAAGGTTCTTTTCCAGAATAAAGATAAGCTCCAGAAGGAGATAAACAGCAAACACCAAGGTGGATTCAAGAAAAAACGAACACAAAGCTCCTCATAGAAAACGGACGGCGAGGAAGACTGCGCGAAACAGAGACATGAAGATTCAAAAAGAAAGACTTTGCGGAAGCTTGATGATGGTGATCCGAAATAGAAACAGGCAAGAAATCTGCTCCGATACAACTCCTGATAATATACAGAAAACAACTGTTAGACAAAGGCATCAACTTTATAAACAAATAAACCGATAGGAAATAGGAAGCTTCCAGGTGCAGGGCTCGAATCAGACCGTACAAGACTACAAGTGAGCCCGCGGGTGAAAAGCATATTCAAGCGGCTTCGCCATTGCTGTGATTGTGGAAGAAATTCCTTCTGAATAACATACATATATATTAAACCGATGGATCATATCTAAATAGCTGTAGATAAAGAAAAACCTGTTATTTTCTGTTATTTTCTGCAGATGAATCAAGGGAGATGAATTTGAAGAGACGTTGGAGTGCCGGTAGTGCCAGTAGAGACTCAAAGGCTTCTTCAGTGGACTCTTGTTTCTCTCGGAATTTTCAGTGGAAATGGACCTCTGAGGGTCTGTCGTTATTGTACCACGGGAGGGCAAAGGTGGAGACTTTGATTTCATAATGCTTTACAGTGGGTCGTCGTCATTGCTGTGTGAAAACGAGAAATTTGAGGTAGTTTCAATCGCGCCAGGACTGTGTATAGTAAAGTACCTAGAAATTGGAGAGATCACGGGGAGAGGATCTTGCAGACATCCTCTGGTTTCACACACTTTAGTCTAATCTTCTGTACATATCCCATAATTGAACTAATATCCCGTTAACGAATCTCCAGCGATGATCAACGGATTTTTCATGCAAGGAATCACTTGACATAGAAAAGTACTTTAGTTGCTAAGTTTTCCGTATCATCATAAAAATAACATTATAAACCAAGTTATTTCATGTTTCTTTTTCCTTTTTTTTACTAATAGGAACACAACGAGACTGTTATTATTGATAATATAAAGTAGATCTAAACACTAAACCTTATCAGAAAACATATAAAACTAGTAAATCAACTGATACAATTGGATTGAGAAATTTTATGTCTGATCATTTGAGGCTTTTAGTATTTGATTAAAAGCGTGATATAACCTGTAGGCCATTTTACAATATGTAGACCACATGCTTCCAATTACTTTCGGTGGTTTGTTCGAATTATCCATTCTTCGCTAAATAATCATTAAAAAACAAATATATTGTATTGACCTCTTACTTGTGCCCAACGACAGAAGTTCATGGGTCATCTCAATCGAGGGAGGCCATGTGATCGGAGCAGAACGAGCCATGCGTACAGTCAATGGATAGACTACCGGTGACTGCTGGAGACGGTGCTTCTTGCACATGCCTATTCGCAAAGGAATGGTTGACAGCTCTTTGTGGACTGAACGGTCCCAGTGAGTCTGTCTTCGTACGACGTTGGCTCTGAATGGTGGCAACTTCAAGCCGCGTGGAATTACTTTCATTTGGGAGGAGTTTCCCAGAAATTTTCAGGCCGCGTGAAAATGATAGGAGAAATCAGCAGGCTGTCTTCCTTCTGCACGTACTGCGTAACCGTTTTGCATGCCAGGTTAGAAGGTTCATGGGTTGGCCTTCCTTCTAACGAATGAGATGGCCTTTCCTTCCAGGTTTGCATTATTCATCATTTAATGAAATCTATCATCCAATTGACACTCATCTTGTTTACTCTCAGATTTTTTATAGAAACGAACCTCTGAGTCCAGACTTTGGTCCTGTGTGCACGGCGGGAAGGTTCTCCGCATATTTACTCCGTGAGGGTGGTCGTCATTGCAGTGAGAAAAATTGCCACTGCAGTGTGAAAAGGAAAGATTCAAGGATGCTTTAATCATGTCAAGACTGTATATTGATTGCTTTGTGGAAAATCCCCCCATGGAAAGGACCTAGAGATTGCGGAGATTGCGGAGATTGCGGCGAGAAGTTCTTCTGGAGATCCTGCTTCTTCCGCTCTCTACGTAGAAAACCGTGACCTCTATATTTTGCAACAACTCGAAGCCTTAAAAGTTTAGATAGTCTTCTCCTTTAGCAAAGCATTTTAAGAAAAAGTAAACTTGAACCTCTCAGATTGGACCATTGCTATCCACTGACTTCCGCGTTTCAGAAATTTCTGCCCATTGCCTGTGAAACTTCCCAAACGCTTCAAAAGTGAGGGAAAGAAATTTCAGTCTACTACTTTTAAAGTTTACAAGAGAGGATAATAGTAGAGGAAAGAAATTTCTGTCTACCACATAGTAAATGTAGAGTCTAGTAACACTGCAAATTTCTTTAGGTGAGTTAGAATGCGAAAGTTTTTTTATTTGCAAGATTTCAATTTTATTGGAGTTTTAATTTTATAAAATTAGTATTACAAACGTTTTCTAATATAAAATAATTTAATATAAAATCAAGATATTCCAAATAAAGTAGTATCAACTATTAAAATAATTAAGTTTGACTAATTAAGAGACTTTTTGCTTCAAAGTTTTTAACTCAAAGGAAAACTAGGGGATTGGATCAATTTAATTTGCTAACTAATATCTACTTTTTTCTACAACTTGAAAACAACACCTAGGAAAACTTGAGTCTCATAAGTTCATGTAGCTCTCTCTTCAATAAAGCATTTCAAGCAAAGATAAACCTAAGCCTTTTGCACATTGGACCATTGATATTTATTGCCTTTCAAATTTCAAAGATATATCAAAGTGAGGGAAAGAAATTTTTGTTCACTACTTATAAAATTTTCAAGATGCAACCTTAGGCTTAAGGTCGCTCAAAGTAAAATAAATTTAATTTAAACTCTAATAATATGTTAAAAATCTTGAAGCCTAACCCAAAAATAACTTAAAACTTAGGAAAACACTTTATTTATCAAAACTTACCTAGATGGCATCAGTTCCTATGAAAAGCTAAGTTTCTTTAGCTTGCGTGCGCTGAAAGCAATTTCCCTTTAGGTCATCTCTACGTTAGGTTGTCCTTGTATTGTAGAAAGCAAAAATTGGAGGTAACTTTCGTTATTTTGGAATAAGAAAATATATTGTTTCTCATATTTATTATTCAACCAAAAACAGGTGGCTGCATTGAATCTTTGAAACTTTGAAGACTAGTGTCTCAACAAAGCTTTGATAATTAGATAAATAATGTAACTTCATTGAATCTTTGTCGTTAACTAATAAATAATGAAATCAAATAAACACGATTTTTTATATTGCTTTTATGTTCGAGGTCAATATTTGAGCACCAAAAGCTAAGATTTGAGCTTGGTTGCATCAAAAGAAAGGAAAATTTGCAAATCCTAGAAAGATTTGTTAATAAAAGAAATGTGTGATATTTATTATCATTGAATTTATAATTCTTTTCTTAATCATAAATAAATTTTTGTTGTAATATGTTAAAGTAGATATTTATGCAATTTCAAGCCCAACTACATTTCAACAGGCACACTTCAAGTGAAGCTCTGTTCAAAATTTGTGACATTAAATATTTGATAGGGATGACAAGATTTTATTTATATGATTAAAAATGTCAATGTCATAAGTCTTGTAAACATGTCATAGATGCTTGTAAAATAATTAAAAATTACCAATAAGTAGCATGGGAATTTCTACAAAATTTTGAAACCTCGTGAAAACTCTTTTATTTTCTGTGTCCATGTTGATGACACAATTAAACTACAGAAAATTTTAATTCAACTTGTGAAAGTCTTACGTTATTTCAGAAATCTTTTCTTATCAAGAACTTTTAATAGAAATAAATCTTTAAATTATGCTCTTCCTACGCTAGAAGAGTGAGGACGCGTGAACGGTCGAGATTTTGATAACGTGTTCAGGGTCTGTAGGTTCTCTTTATGTCACTTCTCCGTGGAAGACACCGTGCCCATCCAACAGTCCCCATAAAAGGAGTCAACTTTTACAAAACTGGTCAGGAAAGTATTTCGGCCATGTCCCTGCTCGTCTTTAAGTGATAACCTTTGTAAGAAATAAGTTGTATTTATATTGATTAAATAGAAAAAATAATGGTAGGACTCTATTTAAATTATTTTATCATAATAATAACATAATTTTTATAAATAAATCATGGATATTTTCATTAAGAATGAAATAAAACATTTTAATAAAATAGGATAAAATATTCACACTATTGTTGAATATTGAATTTCATATAAAAAATAAGTAATCATAAAACTTAAATTGAAGAAAAATCCTCAAAATTCCTAACCAATTTTTTAACTAATAAAATATAAGTATTGAAGATCATGAGTCCGATTTTAAAGAAGTAATTCTAAAATAACATTTAAAGTGAAAGGAATCTTCATATTCCATGGCTAGTTTTTATATTGAATTATAGACTTATTTTTTAATTCTAATAATTTTTTTTTATGTCCAATGCAAGTAAATTTGTCAAAATTTTTCTTTTAGATGGTGGATAATTATATCATATATTACAATAATTAACTTATTACAAAAGGGTAGAAAAAAAAAACTTTCGTGCTGATCCAAATCTTTTATTTTCTTCCACCTCTGAGCTTCACTCAATTAGCATGCCTTATGTGAACAAAATAATTTGTTAATTTAAAATTAGCTAATAACATATTTAAGAAAATCTCATTCCTCCAAATCTCTCGAAAAAACCAAACAAATCTACAACTTTCAGAAAAGTGAGTGTTAGTTGAATACAATAAGACAAAAAGTTGATATTTTTTGTAAATAAAAAATTTCATGTAAATTGACTAAAAGTCATGATGGAAATAATATAATAATTTTTTTACGTCATTTTGAAATCTTTTCTCTATAAGACAAAAATCAACTTTCAATCTTAGATTTCTAGAAGTTTTTATTATCTTTATCGAGAAATTGTGTTTATATTAATGATGAGATGGTCACCATTAATTACAACCCTCACAAATGCGTAGAATAAGATCGGCTAAATATAGTCCCTTCAATCGCATTCTAGAAAGATCTCATGATATGTAAACAAGATTTTAGGGCCTATATGTATGTGAGAACAAGATTTTAGACTTTGGGAATGGTTGTTACTAAAAAAGAAGAAAAAAAATATTATTGTATGACCAAAAACCTTACAATTCTTCCACCCACGATCGTTTGATGCCATTTTAATTACAAGGTTAAGACATTTGTTCGATTGGGAAGAATTCAAAAGAATGTGTTGGAGGATGTTTGCACCTTTTCAAAGTGCGTTAAGAACACCTTCCCAAGCAATCAACTTGTGTGTAGCAGGGGGCAGAAAATTTTAATAAATTGACTTGCATGTCCTAGTGGCTAGAAAATTCATACATCGTACCCACGACAAGAACTCCCACTATCGATTATCAATTACCACACGGTAATTTCAAAGAGAAGTATTAAAAGGTAATTCAAAACTCGCATTTGAATGAAGGAAAAAAAAGTTCAAATTTCTTTGTACATCAATTTGACAGCACTCTTGTTACAAGGTCGACTAGTTGCCATAGAACTTAAGTACCTGTTTATCATAAAATAGTTAAAAATTTTCAATCAATAAAGAAATAAAAACAGCACACAGCGGACCCAAATAGAAGTCTCTACAAATATGCACTAGTCCATGCATTAAAAGAATAATA
Source organism: Casuarina cunninghamiana (assembly GCA_028551485.1). Classification (NCBI taxonomy): domain Eukaryota; kingdom Viridiplantae; phylum Streptophyta; class Magnoliopsida; order Fagales; family Casuarinaceae; genus Casuarina; species Casuarina cunninghamiana. Next base: position 18,295,988 of record CM052363.1, on the reverse strand, counting down.
TATTACACTTGTTAGGCCTTCTACTTCCTAATTAGGAAGCATTTCAATTAACGCCAAAACTAAATTCAGCTCAATAAAAGAGTGATATATTCAAGAGAAACTTTTTTTAGAGAAAATCTTCAATGGGAGTGAGTTGCAATTTGAATCCAAGCACATAAAACTTGATGTGAAAATTAAAAGTAATCCTATAAAAGAATCTACAAGAAATTAAGAATCAATGGCAAAATCTAATTCTCTTTAGAGTTCTCAGTAATTTTTAATGGTGACATGAGACAAATTTAAGTACTTAAATCTTATGTGGCAAAGTAAATGAGCAGCATTTTTATTAACAAGTCTAAAATTGATAAATAATTATATTGAAGAATTAGTGGGTAGAAAAAAAAATGTAATGAACTTATGAAATTTACCAAAAAGAAAGGTCACAAAAGAGCAATACTACATCTACTGCATTATTTTTTGCTATTTACAATTATTTTGCACGCCATAGTGATGTTGCTAGTGCCCTTACTTATGTACCAAAGGACTACAGTTGTTAAGAAATAAAATTTTAAGCATTGCATTGGGTCGTTTGCAAGCCCAAATTAAATAGTAAGTATGTGAACTTGGGCTTTGTAAGTAGACCATAAGAAAATTTCATGGTCTACAAGCAGCTGCCAGACCCCCACCCACATCTTTGGATGCCTAAGGGACAAATGTGGAGTCCAAATAAGGCAAAGGTCTCCACATAAACCTTTTCAAAGCTTCCTATCATGTACATCCTTTAATGTTACCACGTATATTTTTCAAAATCAGGCTCTTCATCAAAACATTGCCGCTCTACACAAATCACTCAAATCGGCAACCATTAATTGAAGACTACTAATGAAATTCTTGTGCATATTTTCCCTTTCTGTGTCTTCGTTTCTTTGCCTATAAATTCAAGCAATAATGTACAGGATTTTGGCCTTCAGACTTTTGTGCAAGATGTTTTTAGGCCTGGGTTTTTGCGAAAGGGCTTGTGGCTTTTGGTGAATTGTTGTGTGGTGTACTGTTAGGCCCAAGTGGCTTTATGTGTAGCAAGTGTTTTGCCCATGGTCTTTGTTGATCTGATGTGAGGATGTGTAGTATTTATATATAGATTTTACCTAGCAAAAAAATAAAAAATAAAAAGCATCACAGAAAACAGAAATTACGACTTTACCATAAAAGCAAAAGAAAAACTACAACAGTTCCAGATCTAGATTTTTTAATTAATTGCTCAACCACTGAAGCTTGTCGCTCATGTGAGCGATTTCACCAACTGAACCTTTTTGCAAAGAACTAAGTTTATATTTGAGCAATATGAATGAATTTTGCAGCTTTGAGAAGGGTGTCGCTTGCAGATTTCAGTTTGTTTAAAGCACTTCTAATACTAACGCGGTCATCACAAGATTCCGCGGTGCAAGATAACCTAACTCCGAGGATTGTGATCAGGCAACTGTGTTGAACATCAGGGATTACGGACTGCCCATCATGGTAAAGGGAGGTCATCATCGGTATCAAGTCTGGGTCGAGTACCTTTAGAACGTTAGTCGTGAAAGCTGAGTGCACCCATTTCGTTAGGTTTAGGCCACCATTGAAGCTCTCATGTGTGGGATATTTCCCAGTAAAGAGCTCGAGTAGCATTATGCCGAAGCTGTATACATCTCCAGCCGTTGATGGCTTCCCTCCCAAACCATATTCTGCACTATTGGTCTTTAGCTATGTCATCAAAAATTAAGAAAAAAAGTACCTAATTTAATCACTTACATAATAGCTTTTGATTGTTTCTCAGCAATAAAGAGGCATTTCATGGGATTCTTCACGTGAAGAATGTTGATTTGAAGAAAATAGAAAGCAAGTGCTGAACTTAAAATCACCCAATAGAAGAGAGAGAGAGATATGTTATAGTACTAACTTGGGGGTATGTAACCAATGGATCCTTTTAGAACATGCATAGAGCTAATACAGGATTGATTGCCTGTTCTTTCCATAAGCAAGCTGGCCAGGCCGAAATCTCCTATCTTTGCTGTCATGTCTTCACCCAAAAGAATGTTGCTGGGCTTCAAATCACAGTGCACCACTAGAACTTCACAGTCATGGTGCAAGTAATCTAATGCACAAGCAACGTCAATGGCCACATTCAATCTGTCCACAAAATTCAATGCATCCCCATTTGAGTGCTTCTTCTTGCCCTTCACCCAATCATCCAAGCTGCCGTTGCTCAGAAATTCATAAACCAGAGCAAGAAACTCCATGTTGTCTAAGTCTATGCTAGAGCATGATGTGATAATTCGAACAAGATTTCGATGCCTAACATTCCTCAAAGCCTTGCACTCTTTGTAAGCTGTGTTCGGGGGGGAGTTATTGTCTATGGTTGGCCTCTATGGTAGAATCGTCGGGGGCCTGAGAGGAGGTGGTTTACCCTTTGGCGGGTGTCAGCGGTTCGAGTCTGCTTATCTCCATTTTGATTTTCCAGTTCGTTATGAATTTTTCATTCATGGGCGTGGAAAAGATCCTCACTGACCCAAAGCTACCTTTCCCAAGAAAGTTTTCCTGATTAAAGTTTTCGGTTGCCCGACGCAGGTCATTGAATGAGATTATTTCATGTTGCCCTTTCAGAATTTCAGAAGTTTCTGTAACCTTGGATGTTTTCTTCTTCATGTAGAACAGTAGGCCAAGAATGAAGCAGAAGGCTAATATGACTAGAATGGTGACGATAATTAAAGTTTTGGCAATATTTCTTCCATGACCTGGAGAATTGATGCATGCCAATTGCATGCAAAGCTTTGGGTTGCCCTCTAAATGGACCTTAGGAAGATCGCTAAAATCTCCACTTGAGGGAATTACCCCTTCCAAATTATTGAAAGATAAGTTCAACAATTGAAGGGCTTGTAGGCTTTGGAGTTCAGTAGGAATGGAACCACAAAGTTGGTTGGAGGATAGATCCAGTGTGTCCAGGCCTTTTAACTCACCTATAGTGTTCGGAATAGGGCCAGATAATATATTCCCTGCCAAGAATAATTCTTCCAAGCTCGTGCAATTGCTGATTAAGGTGGGAATATTACTAGTCAATTGGTTATAAGAAAGGTCGATGGTAACAACACTTTTTAGAAGAGCAATTTCTTTAGGTAAAGGTCTGATAAAAAGGTTCTTAGATAGATTCAAAAGTATGCTCAAACTGAGAAAACTAAGAATTTCTTTAGGTATGCTCCCATTTAACCTGTTGTTTGATAAATCAATGGAAAGAAGATTATTGAACTTCCCAAAAGTGGTGGGTATTTTACCGACCAAATCATTTCCCGATAAATTCATATGGTTCAACTTTAGGAAATTACCTAGGGAATTTGGAATACTGCTAGAGATCCAATTTCTGCCCAAACCTAACATTTGCAGTTCCTCCAATCGACCTTTTCAGGTGGTATTTCTCCCGATATAAAATTGTCGGTCAGATTTAGCAAAGTGAGGCCACTAAGATGACCAACTGAAGAGGGCATTTTTCCATAAATACGATTACCTCCCATGGATAACTTTAAGAGAACCTTGGACAAATTTCCAATTGATTCTGGAATCACGCCCTCCAAAAGATTGCCATTAATAGCGAGAATGTTGAGTCGGGTGCTATTTGTCAAAGAAATAATGAAACTGAGACCATCCTCACCGAAGCTAACGATCTTATTAAAACTGATCTTATACATTTGCAGGAATGAGAGATTTCCTAGGCTAGGCGGCACGGGTCCTTCCAGAAGGTTGTACGACATGCGCACAGTTTGGATATTAGTGAGGTTGTTTAAAGACCACGGAATCCTTCCTGTAAATTTATTAAAGCATACCCTTAAAGATATGAGATTGGGGAACTTGGTCGTAATATCTCCTGGAATTTCACCCGATAGTTGGTTTGAAGCTAAGAGAAAGGAGACTAGGGAGGATATGTTGTATACAGAGGAACGGGGCCTGACAAATGGTTGATGGCTAGGTCAAGTACCTTCAAATTTTGAAGGCGGCCCAACTCACTAGGTATCACGCCGCTAAAATTATTGGTGCCTAAGCTTAAAATGGTGAGCGATGAAAGGTTACCTATGGCTGGCGGAATTGAACCGCACAGGTGGTTTTTTCCCAAGTTCAGGACTTCAAGCTTCGTCAGGTAGCTAAGATCTTCGGGAATTCTGCCTGTAATATTTTTGTTTTCCCCCAAGTCGAGGATCTGGAGCTTGGTCAGTTTGCTTATATTTGAGGGCAGGACACCTTCAATGCTGTTGAAGCTTATGTTAAGAACTCTCAAACGGAAAAGATTTCCAATTTGACTAGGAAGCTCTCCGGTAAATTGGTTAAGTTGGAGTTGAAGGGAACGGAGAAAAGATAAATTGCCAATGTGAGGGGAGATCGACCCTTTGAGTCCAAAACCTGAAAGACCAAGGCCAACCACTCTGTCTCCAGGCTTGTTGCACACAACTCCGGTCCAGTTGCAGAGGGGTAAGTTTTGGTCCCAAGAAGAAAGAGGGTTGGGGGGCTCCATAATTATGTTAGACTTGAATGAGAGTAAAGCTTCTTTCTCTGTAACAATACTTGAAGTGGCCAACTCTACTGCATGAAATATGCATGTGAAGTATATTAGGACGCAGAAGAAGGGAAATTGAAGCATTTGGTGGGAGGGGGCTTTCATCTTTGGTTGAATGGAAGACTGCTGCCCTTCAGGACATAAAACATCGGAATTTATAGCGATCCACCAGCCGCAGTACGGGAAAGCCACAATATTTTTGTTGTATTTTACTGGTAAACAAACAGCCTACACGGTGAACCCTTATCCAAAAGAATTCTTTGCTCTGGACCACATCGACAAGGAATGACTGAAGCGTAGTTAACGTTGAGTTCGACCTTGCTCGCCAAGGTCTTCCCGGGACGCCATCGAGAAGGAATGGTTCGACGGAGCTATCTGCCAGGTTCTCCCGGACCTTGCTGGATGTCATCAAGAAAGAATGACCAAGGTGGTTGTTCAGTCTACCCAAAACCTACCATTAAATAAAATCTACTGAATTTTCTAATCAGCATGATATAAGTCCAGTCGTGGCTTGGAAACACGGGGCCGATATAAGTTCTTGTTTACTCACGCTATCGTGACAGCCTTGATCACTCTCCATTGGGGACGGCTTCGCAACCTTGGACTTTTCAATCTCTGGAGAGATCTTCGCTTGACTATTTCCCTCACCCAATCTCACTCCCCGCAAGAGTCTCCGAGACTAAAGAAAATATCTCAATTTTCCTATGACTACAGGCCAATCCTTGCCATAGTTTCGTAACTAATGGCGCTGAGACGGTCCTGTTCCAAGGGCGAATGCGTAAGTCTCCCTGTGGACCACTTAAGAATGAATCGTTTCCTGACTTTAGATTTCTAGAGAGGTCCCTACGTGACTTTTACCATTAAAACTTTCTTCTCTCACTCCGAGCTCCCTCACTCTTACTCCACGCTACAGTTATGAGCATTGCAATGAAAAAAAGACACAGGTATCAAGGAGAGAAGACGTAATGCTTCTTGATAGACTCGTTTTAATTAACATTAAAGTTTCATTTTATGCCAACTTGATCTATGTTGGTAGCCTAATTAGTGAACCATTCAAGGGACAACCAAGAGATTCCTGTCCAGTTTTGACTGTCTTGGAATTTAATCAAGAAACAATTAAAAAATCAGCTAAAGAATTCTATTGACTATTTTTATACGAAAGTATTAGTAACAACACCCAAAAAAAAACAGGATAATATCTCTCCGTATAATGACAGCTCCAATACTTAACTATTAACTCGGATCTAACATTATCTACCATAACTACCATAACTACCATAAAAAAATAGTAACAACACCCAAAAAAGAAAAAGAAAATGGTTGCAAATTTTCTCATAACGGGGTAATATCTCCCCATATAATGACAGCTCCAATACTGAACTATTAACTCGGATCTACCGTAACTGCCATAAACAATTTTAGACATGCTTTAAGCCAAGGAAAAAAAATAAAAAAAAAATACAGCTAACGGAAATGAAGTAGGTTAAAATTTGAAATATTTCCCAAACTTATTTTATAGGGTCCTCTTGTCTGGGTGTTCTTTTCCTTTTATTTTTTTTCCTTTTTCTTTTTTGGCCAATCTTATGGTGTCAATTAAAAGTTGGATTGTATTGTTAAAGGTCGGTGTGGTGTCAATTAAAAGTTGGCTTGTACAGTTAAAGGTCGGAATTTCATGTTGGGTCATTTAACTTTATTATGTTGAGTAATCCGTGAAAATTTTTAAATATGGATAAGTAAAAATTAGGTTGGTGCTGAAACCTGAGGATCTAATATGTTCATGAGAAATATCCCTAAATGGATAATTTATGCATGGAATTGGAATTTGTAATGATTGAATAGTTAGATAAGTTCATTTAAGAATATGGAGGAATTTTCTTGATCATTGTGCATCCATGATAGTTAGAATTAGTTCTTTCGTATTTTTTTCAAGAGACCAAAATGTGATTTATTTGAATATTGTGTTGAATTCCAGAAAAAAAGAAAAGAAAAGTGTGGAATTGATGGGAATGGTTGAAAGGTACCTCATCCCTATACTTATCAGCGTGCAGAATCCTGTCCCCTACAAGTCTCATTGCCAAAGAATGCATGCTCTTTGGAATTACCTTCGCAGCGATCGAGCTTGCAAATGCCCCGTAAGCCTTGTAATCTTCACGAAATTACTAGTCAATTATAGCTAAGTAATGCTGGTTCACAGCATTTTTCTCTCTCTCTCTAACAACAAGCCAAGCGCCAAAAGTTCATGCAAATTGTATGTTGGACAATCTCCAAGTATAATTTATTCTTCAATTCTATCGCTTGTCGGATATGGAAATGCCATGGGGCCAACATCTTGGGCTTCATCAACAAAATAATTCATTTATAAGTGGAGACCAAAAATACACTAATCGGGAAAGATCATGAGGGTCATTGTAATTGTAAAGAAATTAAAATGTTAAAAAAAGGTTGGAAACCTAAGAAATGTCCGAAGAAAGATAAATATAAGTTATTGTTTATTTGGCTTCGAAGTTTTCTGAATACAAATACTTCTCTTATATACAAGTATTCCATCTTTGATAAATCATAAGAACTTTTTTTTTTTTTGTTTTAATAGATCTTAATAGAAATGATATTTGTAGAATGGGTTGGTGAAATGTAATTTTTTTATCTGAATTTTTCTTAATTCGTCAACCAAAGCAAAATGAACTATAGGGAAAGTAATTTGTGTAAAATATTTGATCTCCTCTTTTCAATTTGGATTTTTTTTTAAAAAAAAAGGGGGGGACGGCACCCAAGATATTGATTAAGGACAGCGGAAGATCCTGAATTTGAGACTTTCTACACCAAAAACATTCTTTTAAATGAAGGTATTCGTTCAAATAGCCTTAATAAAAATTATGTGAACTACCACACTAACACAGGATAATCCATTAGACATACTTAACTCCAATCCTACTAGTCAAAAAACAAGACCAGGAATAGGTATACTTAACACCGCTTATGGAGGATAATAAACAAAATACACATAACTATCATCGTCCTAAGACTATCGACAAGAAAATACATATTTCTATCATGCAACAGAGCTATCATAAAACACATTACTATCAACCAAAGGCCCCATTCTTTCTCATGGATTTGGACAAATCAATCACTATCTTCTTCAACTTTTTGGGCTTCATCACTGCTTTGAGAGCCGATTGTCGAGCGGATCTCCTTGGTAATTGTGGTGGCCCTCTGGGGTTCTTCTAATGGTCGATCTCTCTACCTCTGATAATATTTCCCTATCATATATCCCGTAGAGGTTTTGCATATGTAGACCTTGGTTGTAGCTTTGATTTGTGGCCCATGGTTTTCTTCCTCATCATCCTTGGTGGCTAAATGGGGACTGTTTTCACCTAAAAATTAAAAGGAAATCGATCTTCTCTTACCGGGCTATACTAAATAGCATTTGCAAGTCGACCCCAGATTCTCTTGGGGGCGATGCTTGAGTAGAGCCTGTTTCCTCTTCTGTAATCGATCTTCTCTTACCGGGCTATACTAAATAGCATTTGCAAGGCCTTTGTCTTGATTCGGCTTTTGGTGCATCTAATTTGGATTAACAAGTCAAGAATAGCGCATTTATTTCGTTATTTGAAAAATTATTAGCATTTTATTCCTTAAACACTACGAAGATGGAAACACAGGAGCTAGGCCTCAGAAGGAACTGTTTTGGTCTTCTTTCTTAAACTAGAATTGTGTTATGATCCACCAACCAGTTGATTCGTAGACTGAGACTAAGCCCCACTTCTGCGGGTGAAAAAGATATATAAAGCATTAGAGATAACAAAAGAAAATAAAGGAAAACATTCAACGAGTCAAAAAATCCTGGGTCAAGCATACAAAGTTAATGTAGAAGATCTTAAAGATTTTTCTTTAACTTTGAGATCTGCATCTTGGGCTTCAACAACCAAGAATTGATTCGGAAGAACAGACCAAAAAATAGACCAAAGTCATTCGGAAGAATTCATGTCTCTTTTGAAGGGGTCTAAAAGGAAAAGTTTGAGACAACAATGTCCGAGGGACTTCTGATGGGACCGAGGTAGAGAAATGCCAAGACAAATGGAGAAAGAAATGGTAAGAACTTCTGCTTCCTCGTTTTCCTCTCCACCTTTTACCACGAGAGTTGCAATCCCCACCAATAGGGTCATCCGACAGCTTCTTTGAACAAAGAAAGAATGCTGATGCTTTCCGTGTGGCTCGGCTTTCTTTACTGGTCTTCTCACTTCGTGCGCAAGGCTCAACTTTCCATGTTTTCATTCGTGCGCAAGGTTAAGTACCCTGTATTTTTGTCACTCAACAAAGCTCAGATCGCAATTTTCTCCCCCCGTGCACAAGTTTCAGTTAGTTCCTTTTGTTTCTCTCTTTCCAAACCTCTGTTTCTTCTGTTAAGCTTTCCTTTGTTTCTCGCTCGTGTAATTATAAAGTCTTCCACCCTAAATATTAAAGATTAAAAAATAACTGCAAAAAATAATGTTTTTTACTTGATATCTTAAAATTTTAAGTTAAACATGATCATTTTATAAAATTTAATGTAATATTAGAATTTAAATTTTCTCTAAGATTTATATAAATATGGACAAACTTAAAATCCCTATAAAAAGTGATATCATGAAATAATTTGAATTAGACCATTATAGTGAAAGACTTGTTAAATAAGCAATGTAGAATAGTTCTATGTTATTAAAGAGTCTATTCAAAATTAAGATTCTATTTTTTCTAAATCATCATCTCACATTTGATGCAAGAGAGTTTGTTAAGTCTCACATGAAAAATATAAGAGTTTATAAAGTATTTTGTAAAAAAAAATAAGTTTTTTCATTTTATACTTTAAGGTTTTAAATTGAATATATATTATTCTCAATAAGGTTTAACAGTAAACTATTATTATATAAGAAAATTTTTAATATTTTTTAATAATAGAATTTTTGTTATTGTAACACATTTTCACATTATTATAATCAAATCATTAAATTATTGTGCGGTTACATTATGTGACCAATGTTCATACTAACCACTACATTAAGAATCATATTATTTAACAAAAAAGTTGATTGAAAAACTAATAGAATCCATAGTTATATAAAAGCTTCAAACGGGACAGAATCAAACAATTGCTTTCTTTTACCTTCCGTATCTTCCCCCACTACCTCATCTTGAGTAAAAAATAATCTGCTTGCCAACCCTCTAGGAGTGATGTGGAAGATTCTCCACTTCTCCTTATCACTAGACATTTTTTTCTGCTCAAAGTCCATCAGCTGATCCCATTGCTGCTTCAATGCCTCCCAAATTCAAACCTCGCATATCGTTATCGGACGGCAAGCCTCCATTCCCTTTTGCTAGTTTTATTGTTCTAGAGCAATATTTGTTACATCTTTTTTTCCTTTTCCTGCTGCTAATTCACATGCAATAAAACTATTTTCTGTTGCCCTCTGCTTGTCTAGTAGAGTGATACCTCCATTTCCTTTGCACAAATTATAATGAACAACTCGCCAATATTCAAGCCCACCACATCACTTCCATTGTTCGTAATAAATGTTTCTTCCATCACTTCATTAGTCTCTTCAGCAGGTGCCACTAACCCACACTCCGATGTGGATTTCATGGCCACACCATAATCTTCGCTACGTCGCACGATATCTTGATGCCCTCCACCCTTAACAGTCAATTCAGTCCCTTCCTTATCCGTTCCTTTTTCTTCATCGGAACGCTTACCATCCTTGTCCAACTTCACATTTTTCTCCACAATAGAGACACCAATAAAGGTTAAGGACTCTACATAAACCACCTCGGCTGCATTAGGGCCCATGTTCTTCCCTATGACAAAAGACTCCAAACTAGTTTGCACAATGTAATTATGAATCCATTTTAATTCCGTCCAAACACCACCCATTTTATCAAGCACTAATTGTGCAATCTCAACATCAACAAAAATAGCAATTATGTGAACCCAAGCAACCCTAACAAGAAGTTCCACTATAATAGCTTTCTTGTTCCTACGCTGCACAATGTCCTAAGGGAATAACACTCAAGGCCAAAATTGGAGGAAGCGAACAATAAAATTTTATTACACTACTGGGTTTCCCTCCGTATTTATTGAGAACCCAAAACTATAGTCTTATAGTCTTGCGGAACAAGAAGAATAATTGGATTTTGACAAACATAGAGAGAATGAAGTCATACCCATTGGGTTTACTCAGGATCTTACCTTATTTGGCCATGCCCCCTTCCATCTTGCTATATTGTTGGAACAATATGGAAAACTATTAGAGTATGAGGCCCATCCCAAAACCTTAAGGCATTTAGTGGAGAAATCTCATCACTTATAATTTCAATGACCTATTCTCACGCTTTTAATGTGGGATTATACCCATCTTTAACATTCCCCCTTACTTCCAATGTGGGATAATACAAGCTTAAGAGCTCATCTTCACACTTTCAATGTAGGACAATTCTCATTTTTAACACTTCTCTCACTTATATATTGATACAAGTATTGCAAGTGAATTGAAATCCAACTTCGGGGCATAGGGGATTACAAAGCGGAGGCTTATCCTTAGCTTTGATACCATATGAGAGTATGAAGACCCATCCCAAAACCTCAAAGTATTTAGTGGAGAATTCTCATCACTTATAAGATCATAGGTTTATTATCTCACTTTTAATATGGGACAACACCCATCATTAACAAAAATGCTTTCATGTTTGGGTCTCATCCTTGATCCCTTCTCCCACAGCTGGTCTTTCTTTCGCTGTTTTCTCTCATTATTCCCAAACGAACAAAAAGATGCACAGACCAAATGACAAGAATGGTTGAGGCTTCCTTAGGAGAAGGTATTTTTAAGCTCTCTTTTCTTATTTGCTGCAATGATGGAAATGGTGGTGGTTTGCTCTGGGAAGTAAGGAAGGCTTAGGTGGGGGTTTTCTAACATGTGCCGAAGTTGCCCCTGAACTGGCCTCACCAAGATTCTGTGACTTTGCGGACTTGACATAACCTAATCCATAGAAGGTACCTCACTTCCTCTTTCCTCCCACTAGCCTTGTAGATCATATCCCAAGTCACACAAGCAAGAAGATCAATGGCAAAACCAGATTTTAGCTATCTTAGCGCAATAGGGCTGCACTTATTGACCATTTGGTAGGTCTAACTGTCTCTGAAGACCACAAAGAACTGCATGATAATGTCGAAAAGAAAAACTATATGCCCAGCAATGTCTAATATGGAGAGGTTCTCTAGCAATTCCTAGAAGAAAACAAACTCCATGGGCATGAAGCTGGAGGAGTACACTGCCCATAACAGTATGAACTGTTTCCATGCCTGATACCATCTATTTTCGGGATGGATGATGAGGCCTTGAAAGAGGTCACGAATACCAAGGAAGATGCTCTCCCGACTATACTTTCGGCAAGTGGACTCGAGTCCGAGCTTGTTGCTAATCAATTTGAAGCAGCTTCCATTCAACGATTTGAGCTGGTCCCTCCAATCCTCTAGTTCGTACTCTTCCCCATTTTGGTCCACCAGTTCCTTGTTCTCCTCCTCTATCTTCCTCGACGCTCTTCCTGCCATCTCCTCCGATTTCCAATTACACCAGGGACTTGTCCCTGTGCTGTTATAAACCTAGTCAAGATAATGCTAAAGCCGTATACCAAAACTTCTTCAGCACTGTGCTTGCATGAATTTCCACTGATGACGTTCCGACAGCCGCCTCTGGTGAAACAAAACTCTAGTGACCAGCCCATTCAACAGATCAGGCCGTCATCGTTCGCAGTGGTCAGCGCATTTGGTTCCATTCGGCACCCAACCATCTGGATCTGAAGCCCACCATTTAGGACAAACCCATTTCAAAGCAAAATGGGTACTCCGATTTCTCGTCTCTGGCAGCCGCCAGGTCCGAATTGGGACTTCCCTAGGTTTCGTTGTCCTCCATCTCTGGTGGTTTTCCCAAGTGTGAAACCCAGAAACCCATTGGTGGCCTTCTTTTCTGACGCTTCTTTGTGGCACAATTTCTCCATCGCCCATCACGTGGCAGCCTCCAGCGTGGCGACTGTTCTCGCACATGATTCCACCTTCGGTCATGCCCTCTCACCTTGGTGCGATGATGGCCTTCCACGCAGAATATTGCCACTCAACAATGTCCCGCCTGGTTGCTGAGGTGCTGGAGCGGTTTGGAACGATGGTCTTCCATGCGGTGTACTGCCGCTCGATGATGTGCTGCCTGATGGTCGACAGACGGGAGTAGCTCCATCGCAGAGACCGTTATCTCTGCTACTGGATTCGGAACAAAAACTTTAGGCTATGCTGCTAGTCTATCTACCTTCATGTCCTGCTGAATCGATTCAGTTGGTACCCATGTTGCTTTCTCCTTCCTCTCTTTTTCTACTTGCTCCTGACCTGTTTCTTGTAGGTCGATTCTTATCATCTCCAAGCATATGGCTACTGTCTCCCAGCGGTTGTACAGCTTCATCATCAGAGCTTTAATTTTTACGAAGTCTTCGGTCTTCAAGCCAGATCCATAAGGCGATGGGCAGTTCTCTAGGCTGGAGCTGCTTCGAGACCATTTGTTATCGTTCTGATATGACTTAATTGGGACATACGGTTTGATAATCATTTCTAGTCTCATCAAAGAGGGACTAGTACCTCCGGGTCTTATTAGAAAGAGACACAACACCTGGTTTCATTAGAGGGAGATGTCACCTCTATGAATAAACTCTTACGTTCAAAAAAAATCTCTAATTTATTACATTTAATAGAATATAAAAAGGTTCATTAGGTTTGGGCTGAGGCTATAATTATGCCCAAGTTTAGGCCTAGAACAAAAACATATGTGGCTGAGTTAGAAATTCTGTGTAAGCTTTAACCCTACTTTACAAAGGTTGGACACTGCTGTGGACTTCTTTTCTGGACAACGTAGGTGTTGATATCTATTCTTAGTTCCATTTTTCACTGCAGGGCCTGATGTCTATTCTACTTTTTTTTTACACAACTTATGGTGAAAATAATTGCGGAAGCAGATGAAAAATTGGCTTGAGGTGGCAATATGCATGTAATACAGAATACAGAGTACTAAACACCAGAAGGTTTGTGATGTTCTGTTCACACGTATGTTCTATTCACACTAGGCCGTGGGCATAGTGTGGCCCTGGCGTGAGAATCTGTCCAGCCTAAAAGTCCATGTCCCTCAATATATGTGTACAAAGGTTCTTATTTTTTTGGCGTAGGGATTAAAACTTTTACTCTAGATCTATATTTGACGTGGTTTTACTTTACACAGACCTAGTTGCAGGCAGAAAAAACAAAGAGCTGGAAAGGAAATATGGCGAAGCCCAAGAATGAAGTGAAAAAAGGAGTAAGAAATTAGAAGAAACTGACAGAATAGTTCGTCGACTCCGGCACTCCGACTCGTAGCATTAGCATGATGCCTTTTGGGAACGTTATAATGTCGAATTTGTTGATCTTAACGTTTTCTTTTTTCCATGAATTTTAGATGTAGAATCTGACATGCTTCTTCCTGAACAAAGAAATCAAACAAAATTAGGTTAAAATAAATAAATAAATAAATTAGATCGAACCTAGTTGTGAACATAGTTCATTGCTAAATGTTCTAAAACCAATTCTTGCAGTTCAACTTTGGTATGAAAAATATAGTATTAGAAAAATTCAAAGGTCCAACCTAAAAGCTAGTTTAAGAGTTAGAATGACATTTTTTTTAAAAAAAAAAACTTCACTCTAAGAAATTGCATACAATGAGACTCTTGTCTTGTCCAAACTCCCCTTCACACTACATGATCTTGGGCTTAAAATCATACAAGGTAAAACATATTCAACCTAACTTTGATACCATATTAAAAGACTTAAAAATCTAACTTAAAAGCTAGTTAAAGAATTAGAAAGATAATTCATTTATTTAAATTTTACTACAAGAAATATTATACTCAATATGGGATTTTCATTTTGCATACAAATAGTATGGCTTTAAAATCTTTTCTCCTTATTGATTTTTCCATTGGGGAGACGAAAGATTGCCCAAAACTCCTTTGGTTTTACAAACACATATTATTTTATAACATAAAAAAAAAATCACAAGATCATGAAAACATGCATGCTAATAAGGAGTACGATCTCTAGAAAGCAAGGAATACATAGTTCAAAAATTAGAAATGAATAAAAAGAAACCATAATAAAAGAACGAAAAAAATATTTTAAAATTTCAAATTATAATATAAAATTCTAAAATAATATAATAAAATTCTTAAAGTTGATACAATTTTTAGAATATTATGAGATATAAAGAGATTTATTGACTCTGTTTCAACTTAAGACGACTTTAAATGTTTTAAAGCAAAAGAAAGTATATATAATCTTCTATTATGTCATGACATCCACGCAAGTCAATTAAACATGAAAGGGGATAACATTAAAGGATACGGGAGGCCTAATCCTAGTTTTCCAGGCTCAATTGCTTGAACTTTAGCCTTTAGAAGCATAAGATAGTCCACCGGCTTGATGCCTGAAAAAGCCATCTTCAGAAAGGGAAAATTATTAAATAAGCAGGAAAAGAGGTAAGATCTACTTCCAACGGCAAGAAACAATCCATATACCCGTTGCCAAATGTTCATCCTCGAAAGGGAAAACTATTAAATAAACAGGAAAAAAGGTAAGATCTATTTTTTTTAATTGTTTATCATTAAATATAATCTTTTTTTTAAAAAAAAAAGTGCAAAATGCTACCTTTAAATATTTATGAAGTAATTTGTAAACTTTGAATACTCTTTTGTTCAATAAAGTCTTTTGAAGAAAGAGGTGGACATGGGCTAGGAATTTGGGACAGCAGGCGGGAATGGAGAAAGATCCGGCTACCATTTTCCTCTTACTCTCTTTTTTCTCCTCTCTTCTTTACACGTGGTCACTTCTGCCAGCTAATATTCCCAATGCAAAAAACAAATCATATTAACAGTTGCAAGTTCATGATATATATGAATTTTATAGGCTTTTCCTGTTCCCATGGCCATTAAGACTTTCTGAGTACTCTGATCACGCTTTTTTAATTGCTGTTTCTGAATTCGAAATACCAATAAATTCTTTCGCCATTAATATAATACCTCTTAGTTTAGGTCTCTACAAATAGGATTTCCTCAGCTCGTGGTCATTCTGCATTTGCCCTTCTACTTGAGCTAGTGAAGCTTCAATTCTAGTAGTTCAAACTCCTCAAATGACACTTCCCAAGGACCAAGTGCCACCAGCCTCGTGCATTGGTTCGTTTCAAGTCCAGATCTTTCCTCACCAAGACGTTATCCAGTTGATGAATTTAACAGGGCAATCCTTGGAGAAGAGACCTGTTTAGAAGGTAAGATCCATTTTGTACGGCGAGAAAGAAGATCCCACAAGACAACCGTAGATATGATTATCTACCATCAAATGAATCTTCTATTTTTCATCATTAAATTAAAATTATTTTAAAAAAAAAGTGCAAAATGCTATCACTAAATGTTGCTCTTAGGGTAAGATCCACTTTCTACCGCAAGAAAATAATCCATATGTTCGATACTTGAAAGATTTATCTTTGAAAAGAGAAAAAAATATTGTATAAACTAGAAAAAAAAAAAGAGGGTAAGATCCACTTTCGAGAAAGAAGATTCTACAAGACAACTGTAAATATAATTATCTACTATTACGTATATCTTCTATTTTATTATTAAATTTAATGTAATTTCTTTTAAAAAAACAAAGTGCAAAATGCTACCATTAAATGTTACTCCTTGCATAGGGCTTATAATCGAAATATTAAATAAGCATAGAAAAAATGTAAGATAGGAGACGAGAGCGAAGGATTAGATGTTACCTTGCTATAGGCTTAACTGCTAAAAACAAAAAATATTATACGCCTATGTTCATCCGATTAATGATTTTTGTGTTATAACTCAAATCACCCTATAACTCTTACAACACTATAATTTCACAATGCAACAATCATGAGTGTACTCATGGATTGAATAGTTAAGATTTCATGTAAATTTTGTTGTACAAAAACAAAGGTTTTCTTCATCAAAGAAAGTTAACAAGAAAATACTTGCAGTTTTGATGTTATTTATCCTACCAAAATTTATAACTTATGTGACTAGATTTCCTAACATGTGTATTTTTTAAGAACTATAATTTCTCAAGAAGAGCTAACATATGTGAAAATCTATGAATATTTTATACGAGTGACTTTTTTAGGGTTGATCATTCTTAGCTCAAGAATTTTCCTTAGGGTTGCATAATGTCATTTTTGTACACCCCTCATGTTTGGGTAATTCTTAAAGTATTTTTTAATGGATTATTTGCCTTTTTTAATTTATTTTTGAATTTAGCATGAAATCTACCAAATGGCGCCACTTTAAAATCATCTTATTTGTCGAAAACAAAATTTGAATCTTTCTCCAAATACAAAGCAAAGACTCTTGACATAGTTGGTGACGATTTGACTCCTCAAACTCCACCTTCCAAGGCCTCCACACCCAATAAATGATGGTTTGAATTTTGTCTTCACAATAATGTTCCTTAGGCTACAATTGATTCGACAATGTACACTTTTCAAATTAACAGTATATCTAGGTATAGAATTTAAGCCTATAATCCCTATATGAGCAATTATAGTTTTGAAATCCAACTGTCTATTTGTTCAACTCCAACACAAAGCCATCACTTCTACAACTTTTTACTTTGATTAGTACTACACTTTGCTTGAACGATATCCTAAGGGATCTCTTACACGAAATATATCACGCTTCTGTTGTAATTTCGCATAAGGGTGTGACTGTGGTGTGTGAAGATAAAAAATAAAAATAAAAATAAAAATAAAAAATAAAAAAAGACCCAATGTGGGGGAAAAAGTCAAAAGAATTGCAGGGGACGAATGCATATAACAAAGATATTATGCTGATAAAGAACTTAGTTCATGAGTTTGTGGTAGGTTCTTTTCTTCCCTCAAGCATGGCCATGAAAAGTGTATCCATGTTGTTTTTCATTTGGTTGGTATCTGAGAAAGGAAAGAATGAGAAAGAAATAATCCGGCTTAACAAACATCAGGCCCTGAATTGAGTAACATTATAGTTGTGAGTCACGTTGAATTTGGTTTTAACTTGGGTGAATAAATGATAGCTCCTAACTTGATGAGTTTTTGGAGCTAGTGGGGTTGGGTCCTCTCCAATTGTAGGAACTTTTGAAGTTTCTCATGCATGAAAAAGGCTTAAAATCATAAAGATGTCGCAAGGATTTTGTTTCAAACCAAAGTCTATTAGTCACTTCTTTTGTTAACAAAATATCGTAAAAAAGTAAGCACTTGTCACATTGTTGAGAGCCAACAAAAAAATGTCATGTCATTTATTTTTGCTTTCTTGTCCCTTTGTATATCCTTTTCCTCTCAAGTATAATTAACTATTAACCAACCAAAAGGACCAAATATTGAATATTGAAATGCCACTTATCTAATTTCATAGAAATGTTGATTTCCTACCCTTATATAGCTGGTATATACACTTTCTAAAGACAATTTTATTAAATAATGCAAAATCAATGCTTTATTAACTTATAATGTTGACATGGAAAAAAAAAAAAGGTGTCCATTGTGACCTAACCAAAAAATAAAATTAAATTAAAAAAAAGGACCATGATATAAATCTCATATGATTACAGGATTGATTTTCATCTCATTTTGATTACACATGAATATACAAGCATGAACATGAAAAGCAATTACAATGATTATATCCTTTTAGCAACAAAAAAAAAAATCTTCATCACATACAATTGATAAATAAAAAGCCAGAAACAATATAATTGAAATGTGAAAATATAGAGGGAATCCCTTAGCTCAGTGGTAAAAATAAAATAAAATAAAATAAAATAAAAAAGAGAAAGAAAAGCAATGTGAACATAGTCAGAGAATATTAGAATTAAAACAGAAACAACATTACAATGATAACATTTAAGAGTATCTTTTTTAAAAAGTTAATGAGGATCATGACTAAAAGGTTAGAGGAAATTATAATTAAAAAATTGGACATGAATCGATTTTCCATTGAATGCACATCAACTTGAAGAAAGGGGGGAACTTTCAAGGGTTTGAATTTGTTGCCGATATAGCTTCGATTTCATTATCAAAATATTCTATCTTGGTTTGATTTTTGACGGGCGGCTGATTCCTGCTTTCCTTTTCTGCATGGGTTATTGATCCCCAAGAAGATTTCCGGCGAGATGTGCGGAGAGGAGGAAAACTAGGAAGAAGACGTCGTTTTGCGGAGATTGTTAATTCTGTTGACCTTAGCGCTGACGTATCAACTTGCGATGACTGTACTGTCCACGTGAGTTAGACTGACTGTTATGGCTCCAACACATGGCAATGACGTGGCAAATGAGATTTGAATATCATTAATTGTCAAGTTTATTTCTTTATTAAAGGGATTGCAACCATTTTTTAATTTTCTTCAACAAAAAAAAAAAAAAAACCCATGATTACTGAAGAAAGAAAATCCCTTAATATTACCATAATATATGCAACAAATGACAAGTATTGTATTTATTTGGTGGAAATTGGTTTATAAGTTGCTGCAGCGCCACCCCCGCTTCTTAACCCCACTCAGTCACCGCCTCAAAGAAGTTATGCTCACTCGTAACTTCAAACAAGCACCTCTCGTGCACTCCACCATTACAACCGGATGAACAGTCTTCTCCTTCCCACTAAAGAACTGATTTCCAACAATAATAGATCAATAACCCATTTAAGTAAATTTCCAGCAATCTCAAGAGCGTAAAAATTAAGAATCTGACAAATCATTTTCTCAAGGTTTTTGATTTCATCTCCCAAAGCAACCCAGCAGGAGAGAGAGACTCACAGTCATGCGGTCAGCCCAGCAAATACAAAATGAATGAACTCCAACATTGAAATTCTCTTTCTCCAAATGTTACAACTTAAAGATGATCTCCTCGACCGGCAACGCAGATATAAAAAGGAGGCATCCAACAATATACACAAGCTCAATCACAAAGCAACCAAATAAACAACAAAACAACGAGAAAACCAAACAGGCCTCCACAGCAGCGGCTGTAACAGATTTCCAATTCGTCCACCAGAATAGCAGTAAAATAGAAACAAGCTCAAACGCACTCCTTTGATTCTGATTCCTTGGCTCTAATCCTTCTCATTGAGAGGATACGCAGAACAAACCCCGTAAGGCAGACCAAAGCATGAGACGCCTTTTTCAAATTCTCTGTTTGGCTTTCTTTGATTTCCTCGGCACTAACGTCGCAGCGCATCTGAACATTCTGCACTACCCCATTAATCTGCTACTCTTCTTTATTTGCCTTCGTTTTCTCTTTCTTCGCATCTGAGGATAAAAATTGACCAATTAAATAGAAACCAAACCAAACAAAATATTCAAATAATGCTAAGTATTGTGACCCCTATTATATCCCTACATAAACAATTGGTGAGCTCTAGCAGTCAACTTTGAGCCATTTATATGGTTAGAACCACTCAAATATGACTTGTAAAGCTACTACCAAACTTATCACTAAAACTTGTAAAGAATGAAGACAACCAATCCACAACACTTGATGATAGGTACCTTGATCTATTACGTTACTATACTCACAAGATGAATTTTTTTGAACTTGTCATATTGTATAACTAAACAATAACATCAACTTATTTTGAGTAAAAAAATACAATCCATATTTGCTGGCCAAACATATAGATACTTTTATGTGTTCCAAGCATATAGGTAGACCAAATATCTTGGGACAAGAGTTATTTTACCAATATCCTAGAAGACAAAGTCTGGCCTTCAAAGGTGTGGTCCTTCTCCTTTGACGAGTTGCCATTGACCTTCCTTCCCGTATTTGATTAATATGTAGCATATTTACACAAACAATTATGCTAATTATTTCATCCAAATTAAAGTTTTCATTCTATTAAAAATTCAATGATATGTCTTAGAGATGTTCTAGTGAGAAATGATATGGCTTAAACAGTGTTCCAATTAGGATACATTGTCTACTGATTTATTCCTTGGTTGTTAACTAACAAATTCTAAGCACAAATGATGCAAAGACCATAAAAAATTATCATATTATAACAAGGATTAATTTTACATTCTTATATTTCATGTTGTATCATTTCATTTAATTTTGTTAGTTAGATTTTTCACTTCTTAATTTCTATTATTAATTGAACCAAGTACATGATAAAACAAAAAACTACAAAAAAAATATATATATTAAAATCAAATTTCAACATATAATTTTACTTTCTTGCATACTTCAGCAGCTTTTACTCTTTTTGAACTGGTCTGACTCATGTAAAACAAGACTTATATATGTTTTACAAAAATTATTAATAATCTTAGAATAAGACTTGGTTGATTGACTAACCAATACTTAATTTTCTAATTTTTCAGCACTACATATTCTTTCAATGCTACATGTTTCCTCTTTGAATATATACATACACAACTTTTTGTATATATAAATTTTTATGATTAGTAATAATATTAAACCTACATTGTCTAAAAAAATTATGTCATTTTGTTTGTTACTCTTTGCTAGATTAAGATATTTATTTTATGAATACATTAGCTTCGGAATAATAACAACCAAAAATAAATAAAAATTAATCATATATGATACATGGTTAAAACATTAGACAACCAAAACCAAGAAAAAAAAATTTTTGCAACCATTGGGACTAGTGTCTTAGTCGTGTTATACGAACAAATCCATGTCTATATTTGCCAAAACTGAATTAAATGGCAATAAGTAGTTAAATAGCATAAACAAGTAATGAAACCAAATCAATTTTCTCAAAACTCCATTATTATTTCCATCTAATTGATCATCTACCAACTTTCACAAATTAAATCAATAAAACTATTGCACATATAAAGATAATACAATTAAAAAAATAAAAGTAAAGTTCCACGACATTAAAGAAAATAACTAAAAAAAAAAAACATTCATGTGAGTGAATATAAATTCTGATATACAAATTATAGACAATTGCATAAGTGCAAGACCTAAGTGGAATACAGAATTTTATTTCTTTACTCAAATACTAACTTATCTTCCATTGTATGTAGGCGTATCTTAAGAGAATTTGTAGACTTAAAAAAGAAAAACAAGAAGGAGAGAGACAAACAATATACAAAATGAATGTGTTACAAGCAATCAAAACACCAGACAAATGTCTTTAGAACAGCCACTAAGAAAATAAATGTGAACCACTCACAAGCTTTCAAAAACCTACAATAACAATCATCGCTTTCTACTACGAAACTATAAGTAAATACAATATGATAATAAACAAAAAGAAAGGAAGTCACGGTCACATTTTAACATTTTGAGTAAATCTTACCAAGTTAACACACGGACCATGTGGCTTGACAGGGCCCAAACTATCAGACCAAATAGAGATTGATCAAGGCTCAGTAAATCCAAACCACATGGAGATATTGTTGTAACAACTTCAACTAACTCTGAACGATCATCCCAATTTAAGAGACGTGCCCCGCCCTCTTTCAACAATACATTCTTGTTACTTGCTGTTATTGAAACTCGGCAACTCCCTCTTTCCACAGATTCTGATTCTGGACAAAAATATGGATCATTTATAGACATCCACCCACGTAATAGTTTTTTAATACACATCTAAAGTCCATGTGACCCAACACAAGCCGCTTCAGGCACACAAACCACGAAGGTATATTTTGGACTCGCTTCATTGAATTGTAATTGACAAACAAACTTAGGACAAATGCTATTGTTGTCCTCCCTTGCTCCAATATCTGAATTCTCAAGCTCATCCAATTTTCGCTTTCTGCTCTCTCTTTTATCATGCCCATACACTTCATAAACAATCATCAGAGCACACATCAACGGTTCGAACTTTGGATTCCAATCCATTGGAATTTGAATTTCTTTACCGGAACTATTGCTTCTGTGGATGAACCAATCCATGATTCTTGGTTCTAGCGTGGGCCCACATGTTGTTGCAGATATGATGAAGTCACACTGTAGATTTATTTATTTTTTTTTTAAAAAAAAAAAAGCAAAAAAAGAAGGCTAAAACGTTAACCATTGTTTTTTAAATCAATAAACTATGTAGATTTATTTATTTTAAAAAAAAAATCAAAAAAGGAAGGCTAAAATGTTAACCACAGTTCTTTAAATCAATAAACTATACATATGTATTAAAAAGGAGGGGAAGAAACTCACACCGGAATGGCTTGCAGAACTTTTGGGATGTAGATAGAGGATATTGTAGGGTTTGGCCTCAAAACCAATATAGGCAACCGTAAAAGAACACCCACTGGCCCGTAACATCTCTTTCAAGATTAGCTCCGTCATTTGACTATCAAACACCTCTAACGATGGACAATCTCTTAATATTAAATGTCCTAAACTTAATGGCAGTTTTGACAATTCTTGAAGAGAAGTACAAGAGTTCAAGAAGAGACCCCACAAGGTAGAAAGTTCACCAACAATATCTGGTACTTTTCTAAATTTACTGCCTGACATATCTAAACCCCCTACTGAAATTAGCTTGAGGATTTCAAGGTCATCCCATGTTTGACATCCTCTCAAAGCTAAAGAATTTAAACTCAATAGTGGTTTTGACGATGCCACTAGAGGGGTAGAATAGTACGAGCTGAACTTCCCAAGGTTAGAAACTCCAACAGAATAATCATTAAGTTGTGGTTCATCCAAAAAATCGCAATATTTCAACGTTAAATTTTCTAAAGAGATCAACTCTAAGAAGCAAGGAGAAAACCGGAAATAGGTAGGACAAGAAAATGACAATCTCCAGAGTTTCTTCAAGGAGGCAATGCAGGATGGTAATTCTTTCATGTTAAGAGCACCTGCATTAAATGTCACCAAAGACTGAAATTCCATAGACAAAGAAGGGTGCTCTGTAAAATTAGTACCGCTAATATCAAGATACGTCAAAATTTGCAAACTACAGAGAATATTTGTAAACTTTTTAAGTTTCTCATAAAAATTGAAATCAAGAACTTCAAGGCATTCTGAGCAAATCATATCTGGAAATCGCTCAAGTCTACGACAATTCCGAAGATTCAATTCTCTAAGCCGTTTGAGACCTCCAACAGATGAATGAACCATATACAAACGATCACAACATCTAAGGTAAAGTCTCTCAAGGTTTGGGACTCGGCTCATATTGGATATCTCAATCAACTCTTCACAATTAGATAAGTCTATGTACCTTAATTTTGGAAAACTCTGCTATAGGATGAAAATTTGTTAAATCAAGCAAAAAGAAAGGAAAAATATATATAAAGAAAAGGAGATTATTTTTACGTAAAGCACATTGTTACCTTCTTTCCATCCCATAGTCGTTTGATGCAACTTCCACTCAATGTGAGCATAACTAGCTTGGTTGGCACAAAATTTAAGCCCCTCGGCAAGGATTCTAGAGGATAGTAGTTCCATATCATGATACTTAAGTCTACACTTAGCTTGAATTGTGAAAAATCTCCAATCCATTTGATTCTTGTAAAGTCTCTATGCCATTGCATCCTATCCTCCATTTCATCATCTTGATCAAGATCTTCATCAAATTCCTCCATTTCATCATCATGATCAATATCTTCATCAAATTTCCCCATTTTACCATCATAAATGTCAAAATCATGGTCATAGCTAATTTGAAGTACTCTTAAGTTTTCCATTTTTGATAATGCCTCTAAATGAAATGTTCTCCTTTCTTTTGAAGAGAGTTTTAGGACAATGCCTTTTACTTGAGAATTTTCCTAGAAACCATTGAAAAAATTATTTAGCTAAAAATACTTAATAACAAAGATATTGAAAAATTGATACAAAAGATACTATGGATGAGCTCTCCAGTACACGAACAATGTCTTTTTGTTGTAGCAATCTACTACTCTTAGCAACTTGTTGACCCAAATCTACTAAAAAGTCATGCATCCGTAATCTTTGGTCATATGAGATACTTAGGAGAGATTTTTCCTCTAAAACACTAAGATTGTGTGCTAGATTGTCACCAAAACCTTCTACACCATCTAATAGATACAAAACATAATTTTTTGAAAGTCTATTGAAGAAACATGCAATGTCTAAAAACAACTCTTTTAAAGGAGAAACTTGTCCAAGAGAAAGAATTCCTTTATCAAGTTCTTCTAAACTTTTTTTAAGTATATCAGCAATATTGTCTTCAACTTGTGTACCTAATTCTTTTAGGTAACCATCCCATCGAGCCTTTGTCTCCTTATTGGATAAGTAGGAACAAAAAATCTCAAGCGCAAAAGGATGACCTTTAGCAAGATCTACAACTTTCTCAGACAATTCCTTAAAACCTTTTTTAGGTTGACGTTGCTTGAAGGCTTTTATATAGAAAAGAGTTAAAGCATCATCCTCATTCAGCTCATCAACCTCATAAATGTTTTTGTGCTTCTTGAGATGTAACAAATCTTGTATCAGGCTTGTAATAATGATTCTGCTTCCAGGACCAAACCATTTAAGATCCCCTACTAGTTTTGTTACTTGGGCGTTATTCCACAAGTCATCAAAGACAATCAAAACTCTTCTTTCTTGTAGTCTAGTTTGATACACATTCTCAACCTTAAAAGAATTATTCGACAAATTTGCTGCTCCTTCAGGGAAAATATTAGAAATAATTTCTTTTTGTACAGAGACAATGTTGAAGCTCAAGTGGGCCCGAGAATCACACACAAAATGGAGGACAAAAATACAAGGATTTTATTTATACAAAAAAAATAAACTTTTCACAAGGCCAACGACAAGGCACTTACCTCACTTTTGCTTTACACTTTACAAGCACCTTTCTTTAGACGCTTTTTGGACACACTTTAACACTCTTGGACACCTCACTTACACACACTTCACTCACACTTCTTGGATGCATGCACTCACCGTCGGAGCCTTCCCTTTTTATAGAATATGTAACTGACTTTACAAGTCGGTTCTTAGCTTTCTAGACAATTCTCCACTTCTTCTTTTACAATTTTTTATAGCCTCACTTTTGGACCATTCTTCTCCTTTCTTTCGGTGGGAGTTTTCTACCATTCTCTAGCTGATACTAGAGAATTCTTCATGTGGGCCGCAGCGTTGATTTTCTTCATTTCTCCCCCTCAACGCTGACTTTCTTCAAGAGCTTTCTACTCAACATTCCCAAGCTCTTCCTATGCTTGCCGAAATTAACTGGTTCTAATCCCTTAGTGAAAATGTCTGCTACTTGCTCCTTTGTCTTAACTGGTTGTAGCAAGATTTCTCCATGCAGAACCTTTTCTCTAATAAAGTGATAATGTACTTCTACGTGCTTAGTTCTTGCATGAAATACGGGATTTTCGGCTAACTTTATCGCTGAAAGATTGTCACAAAATATTTGTGTTGGCTTATCTGTTTGCTGCTCCAAGTCTTCCAACAATTGTACTAACCAGGTACTTTCCTGTGCTGCCATTGCTGCTGCCCTGTATTCTGCTTCCGTTGTAGATAGGGAAACTGTAGGTTGTCGCTTACTGCACCAAGATATTACTCCAGATCCAAGACTGAAAGAGTATCCTGTAGTTGATCTCCGTGTTGTCTTGTCTCCAGCATAGTCAGCATCACAGAAGCCAACTAAGTTGTTCTTCCTTTTTGTGTACAGGATTCCATAGTCTGCAGTTCCCTTTACGTATTGCAGTATTCTTCTAACTGCATTTAGGTGCGGTTGCCTTGGACTTTGCATAAATCGACTTACCAGACCCACTGCGAATGAAATATCTGGTCGGGTCATAGTAAGATAAATTAAACTTCCTACCAATTGTCGATACATGGTAGGATCTTCTAACACTTCTCCTTCTCCTGCACATAGACTGATCTTGGCTTCGACCGGAGTGGATGCAGGCTTGCATTCCGTCATGCCATACTTCTGCAACAATTCCTTAGTATACTTTTGTTGACATAAAAATAATCCACTCTCTACTTTATCAAGCTCGAGTCCAAGAAAATGCTTTAGCTCTCCAAGTTCCTTCATTTGAAATCTAACGGACAAGTTTTCTTTTGTCTGTTGATTTCCCTCATCATCATCTCCAGTTATGATAAGATCATCTACATAGACAAGAACAATAGAGATCTTACCATTATGTTTCTTTACGAAGAGACTTGTGTCCGCAGGTGTCACTGAATATCCACTCTGGATGAGGAATTCTCCTATTTTCCCATACCATGCACGTGGTGCCTGCTTTAAGCCGTATAGTGCCTTCTTCAGTTTGCAAACGTATTGTGGTTGGCCTTCAAATCCTTTTGGATGCTCCATGTATATTTCTCGATCTATTTCTCCATGTAAGAACGCATTTTTGACATCCATCTGCCATAATTTCCAGTCATTTCTAGCTGCTAGAGCTATCAAGGTTCGTACTGTAGTGATCTTCGCGACTGGACTGAATGTTTCTTCATAGTCCATCCCGTACTGTTGTGAGAATCCGCGAGCCACTAACCGAGCCTTGTATCTTTCTACTGTTCCATCTGCACGTTTCTTAATCTTATAAACCCATTTGCAAGAAATAGGTTTTACCTTGTTCGGTTTCGGAACAAGCTCCCATGTCTGGTTTTGTTTTAGAGCGTCAATCTCTTCCTCCATTGCCTTTCGCCATCTTTCATCTTTGCAGGCTTCTTCATAAGAGATTGGCTCAGAATCTTCCTCCGCTGCTAGATTCGCATCAAGGTACTTTGGATTAGGACGCCTCACCCTAGTGGACCTTCTTGGTTCTTTTCTTGGTTCTTCTTCAAGTTCTTCCATTTGACTTGGGCAATCTTCTTCTTGCACTCTTATTTGACGAACACCTGTTTTCCATGGACTTGATGATCTCTTGGAGGATGGGCTAGAACTAGACTCTTCATCTTCACTGTGCTGAGACTCTCCATCTTCATCTTGTTGGGATTCTTCATGATCCTCATCGTTCATCCTTTCCTTCATCATCTTTTCAAGGTTGTTGGAGTCTGGCAGCGTTATTCTTTCAGATGACCACCAAGAAGATGCTTCATCAAACACCACGTTTCGTGATGTGTAACACCGATTGGTGTTTGGGTCACAGCACTTCCATCCTTTTCTTTCATCATCATAGCCCACGAATATGCAGCGAATCGCCTTTTTATCGAACTTGCTGCGCAAATGGTTAGGCACAAATACATAACAAACACAACCAAAAACACGGAAGTAACTTACAGTCGGTCGGCTGTTTCTCAACTTTTCATATGGTGATACGAACCCAAGCCTTGGTTGTGGTAGACGATTAATAACGTGAGCTGCAGTTTTCATGCCTTCAGCCCAAAACCTTCCTGGTACATTCTTGGCATGTATCATACTCCTGCATGTTTCGGCAAGATGTCGATTTTTCCTTTC
This sequence comes from Casuarina cunninghamiana, assembly GCA_028551485.1. NCBI lineage: Eukaryota > Viridiplantae > Streptophyta > Magnoliopsida > Fagales > Casuarinaceae > Casuarina > Casuarina cunninghamiana. The sequence goes on along the minus strand of CM052363.1, from coordinate 18,268,001 downwards.
TGCCACCCCATTTTGTTGTGGGGTGTTTGCACACGTCAACTGCCGACGAATTCCATGCTTCCTTAAATATTGATAAAATTCTTCTGACGTGTATTCTCCTCCGTTGTCAGTGCGTAAGCACTTGATCTTGTAACCCAGCTCTTTTTCTATCTTCTCTTTAAATTCAATAAATTTGGAAAGTACTTCAGATTTTTCTTTCATAAAGTATACCCATACGTACCTTGAGAAGTCGTCAATAAAAGTCACCATATACTGCATGCCTTTAACCGATGCTTGCTTGATTTTTCCAAATACATCGGAGTGGACAAGCTCCAACGGTTGTTTGGCTTGATACTTGGACTCGGTATATGGTAGTTGTTGTGCTTTGCCAAACTGACATCCAGCACAAACTGTGTCTACTCGTACTTCCACCTGAGGGAGTCCATTCAACATCGACTTCTCCATCATTATCTTCAACCTGCTATACCCGACATGTGCTAGTCGAGCATGCCATAAATCTGCAGTTTCACTTTTTCTTGTCTTTTCTACGTAAGCTGTTTCTGCAGTCATTACGTAGATAGAGTCTACCTTTTTCCCTTTCATAATCGGCTCGTCCAGAATTTTTATCTGTCGACATACTACAACATCTTCTGGGCCGAATACTATATAACTTCCAGACTTAGCAATCTGGGATACGGATAGTAAATTCTTCTTCATACCTGGGACAAGGTAGACGTTTTGAAGCTGGGCTTGTTTTGAGCTGAAGCGTGATATGCACGTTCCTTTTCCCATATGTGTAATGGGAAGCTTTGTGTTGTTCGCTGTCACCACCACCTTCTTTCCTTTGTACTCCTCCAAGCTTTGGAGATTTTCTCTGCAACCTGTCATATGGTTTGCACATCCAGAATCCATAATCCAATCTCGATCATAGTCTACAGTGGCGAAGTTTGATGTGCAAGCCTTTGCTGGTTCAATTGTTGAGCACGATGCTCCAACACTCCATCCTTCCTCCTCGTCGCCTCCTTCGTTTATGGCTGACGTTGCTGAATTACTTTGAGTTGGCTTATTCTTTCTGAACCAGCAGTCTCGTGCAAAGTGTCCCTTTTTGCCACAGTTGTAGCATTCCCTTATGTGCCTTAGAACTGACATCCAGCACAAACTGTGTCTACTCGTACTTCCACCTGAGGGAGTCCATTCAACATCGACTTCTCCATCATTATCTTCAACCTGCTATACCCGACATGTGCTAGTCGAGCATGCCATAAATCTGCAGTTTCACTTTTTCTTGTCTTTTCTACGTAAGCTGTTTCTGCAGTCATTACATAGATAGAGTCTACCTTTTTCCCTTTCATAATCGGCTCGTCCAGAATTTTTATCTGTCGACATACTACAACATCTTCTGGGCCGAATACTATATAACTTCCAGACTTAGCAATCTGGGATACGGATAGTAAATTCTTCTTCATACCTGGGACAAGGTAGACGTTTTGAAGCTGGGCTTGTTTTGAGCTGAAGCGTGGTATGCACGTTCCTTTTCCCATATGTGTAATGGGAAGCTTTGTGTTGTTCGCTGTCACCACCACCTTCTTTCCTTTGTACTCCTCCAAGCTTTGGAGATTTTCTCTGCAACCTGTCATATGGTTTGCACATCCAGAATCCATAATCCAATCTCGATCATAGTCTACAGTGGCGAAGTTTGATGTGCAAGCCTTTGCTGGTTCAATTGTTGAGCACGATGCTCCAACACTCCATCCTTCCTCCTCGTCGCCTCCTTCGTTTATGGCTGACGTTGCTGAATTACTTTGAGTTGGCTTATTCTTTCTGAACCAGCAGTCTCGTGCAAAGTGTCCCTTTTTGCCACAGTTGTAGCATTCCCTTATTCGTCGATTGCTATCATGCTGTTGAGGAGAATTATTTTGAGCTGGGCCTCGTGAAGCTCCCCTTTGCTGAGTACTTCTCCTCTGTTGGTGAGTGTTAGGAAAATTTTGCTTCTGTGTCCTTCCACTTGGTCTTCCCTTCCGAGTGAGAAGTGCCTCTTCTGTCTCCTTTGGTGAAGCACTCGTCTCTGGCTTGCTTAGAGCTTCCTGATTTGCCAATAGATTTTCCAATTCTACGAGTGATGGTTGAGTAGACCATCCTCGAATAGCTATCATAAGCCCTTGGTATTCGGGTTTTAAACCCCTTATAATAATCCGTCTTAATCGTGCTTCACTTATCGCCGATTCTTTATCAAGTTGGGATATTTCGTCACAGATACTTTTAACTTTAGTAAAATATTGACTAATTGTCATGGATCCTTGGCTAATTGATGCAAGCTCATTTTCCAACTTTTGAAGCCTAGCTTCATTTGTTTTGGAAAATAGCTTTGCCAAGGTATCCCATGCTTCTTTTGGAGTCTCGGCATTTTTAATACGCTCCAAAAGCTCTTTATCAATAGTAATTTTTAAAGCATAAAGAGCCTTACCAGCCTTGACATCCCATTTCTTCTTTTCTTTTTCCTCCTTTGGTGGAGTAGCTTCACTCCCATCTGTGACGTCCCATAAATCTTGGCCTTGTAGATATGACTTCATGCACGTGCTCCAATAATCATAGTTGTAGTTGTTGAGCTTCTCCAGTCCTCCAGTTGTACTTGCAAAGTCCGCCATTATGATTGGTGTTGTGCTTCCTTACTCCTTCACACCAAGAAGCTTAGTCCTGGACTAATCGGCTTCACAGCAACTTACTGCTCACAATGGACAATCTTGACTTTGCTCCGGCAGAGTAACGGCTTATTCCTGTTACTCAATATTTCTGCAAAACTTCAACCCCTCTCAACCTGGGGCTCTGATACCACTTGTTGAAGCTCAAGTGGGCCCGAGAATCACACACAAAATGGAGGACAAAAATACAAGGATTTTATTTATACAAAAAAAATAAACTTTTCACAAGGCCAACGACAAGGCACTTACCTCACTTTTGCTTTACACTTTACAAGCACCTTTCTTTAGACGCTTTTTGGACACACTTTAACACTCTTGGACACCTCACTTACACACACTTCACTCACACTTCTTGGATGCATGCACTCACCGTCGGAGCCTTCCCTTTTTATAGAATATGTAACCGACTTTACAAGTCGGTTCTTAGCTTTCTAGACAATTCTCCACTTCTTCTTTTACAATTTTTTATAGCCTCACTTTTGGACCATTCTTCTCCTTTCTTTCGGTGGGAGTTTTCTACCATTCTCTAGCTGATACTAGAGAATTCTTCATGTGGGCCGCAGCGTTGATTTTCTTCAGACAAGATGTTCTTTGTCCTTTTCTTTTCCAATCGGATTAGAAAAGTGTCCACCATCAAAGTGATGAAAAAGTCATTGGTAAATGAATTCTGCGAGAGTGGTCTTACCGATACCTCCCATGCCACAGATCCCCACTACGCGAACTTCATCTTTCTTTTCTAGCTCAAGGAGCCGCTTGACATTTTCAGCTTGGGGTTCTATTCCAAGAAGAGTCTTGGAGCCACTTGGTGGGTCAATTATTGTTCTATCCCATATTGCTTGACAGATTTCCTTTATAATCGAACTTGTGTACCTGAGAGAAAAAAGATGCTCATTAGAACCAAATTCCAAACAAAATGAAAGATGCTCTAATTCGATTTAATTAAGAAAGTTAACAAAATTCATCACGCTAATATATTAATTTAGTGTAACTAATTTACCTGTCTTCTCGTACAACCCATGCGGAGATATCACTCAATTTCTTAAGAGCACTTCCACTTGATTCCACCGGGTCTTCATCCATAGACCAATCAGCTATTTTATCCAGAAGAGGTTTCCAATATTCCCACTTTGCTTTTTTATCCTCCGGATCTTCTTCAAGTTTATTGAAATGGTTTTTGAAGTCCTTCGTCAGCTTTTCCACGTCGGAGGGATCTATATGGTAGAAGACCGGAAAAACAGAAAGGCGTCCCATTCGCCAGCATTCCATAATCACGTTCAGCTCAAACAAGCAGGCTTTAGATTTGGTGAAGTCCGGTGAAACGATAATGACTGCATTGCGGGATTCTTTTATTGCAACCTCAAGACCTGGATTAATTTCTTCTCCTTTCTTCAGTCCCTCGTTGTCTCTGAAGACGACAATCCTCTGACTTTCCAAAGCGGTAAAAAGAGTGTCTCCAAATTCATAGCGAGTGTCCGCGCCGCGAAAACTAAGAAAAAGATCGTATTTCCGCCCATGAGTTGAAGAAGAAGAAGAAGAAGAAGTTGAAGGGGCTGACCGAATGCCCGTAAAATTCATTGGAGACACAAGCTTCTTCTCTCAAACGCCCTTTTGCAGACAACGACCTTTCTTAGCAAGCTTCTTTTCCAGAATAAAGATAAGCTCCAGAACCCACCCACAGGTGGTCCACTTGGTAAGGGTTGGGCTTGGGATCCTTGAGGTCCCAGGTTCAACTCCCCATGGGAGCATTTGTGATTTAAGTGGGGGGTCATGGCGGTGGGTTGCTGTGCTAGCCTTCCCCAAGGATTAGTCGAGGTGCGCGAACAATCTTGTAAATTTTTTGCCAATCCGAAATAGAAACAGGCAAGAAATCTGCTCCGATACAACTCCTGATAATATACAGAAAAGAACTGTTAGACAAAAGCATCAACTTTATAAACAAATAAACCGATAGGAAATAGGAAGCTTCCAGGTACAGGGCTCGAATCAGACCGTACAAGACTACAAGTGAGCCCGCGGGTGAAAAGCAGATTCAAGCGGCTTCGCCATTGCTGTGATTGTGGAAGAAATTCCTTCTGAAAACATACATATATATACATATATACAGATAAATACGTGTACGTTCAACCAAGACGATGACCGTTGCTTTGAAGACCCTATAAAGGTGAAAAGGGTGACCCATTCTTGGTTTGGTACAAGGTTTATTTTATTAACATGAAGAGAAAGTGTGTAAATTTGGCCCAAAGGCATGATCTTTATTTTAGGAAAAGATGCTAGCGATCTTTCTTTTTTTCAATTATTTTCTTTACATGTGACTTATTTAGAAAAAAAATGAATAATGTTAATTAAATTATTTATTTTCAAAACTTCACTTTATAAAAAATAATGTGTTAAAAAAGAAGAAAAGTGAGTAGAAATGAAGAAAGAGAACTTTGGAAATAAGGAATTGTTATATAATAGTGTTCTACTTTGACCTAATGTATCATAAGCTAATTTATAATATAAGGCTTTGTACAAATAAAGGAAAATATAATACAAAAGAAGAACTTCTTATTTTGTACCACAAATAATTTTCTAAAATGTAATGATTCTATGTAAAAGTATTTACACAAGAAAAATACATTCAGTCATCTACAAAATTGTCAACGCTAGAAAATTTTGAAATTACCAAGATGGGACAAAAAAGGGAAGAAACAAATTCTCATCACATGTGAAAACTAAAATTGAAGGAAATTACTAAAACTTCACATGTATTAGTAATATAGAAAGTAAAAACTTCTAAATTTTTAAAATGGTCTTTTATTTATATATGATAATGATATTTTATGATTGATTTCTCTCTAGTTTTAATTTTTAAATTGTAAATTCAGTAATCAAGAAAAATGGAAAGAACAAAAAAAGATACTAAAATTGCGAAAGGTTCAATTATAAGTACTCAAAACAAAGTATCTAAAAAGTTTAATAATCATACCGTAGAGGATCATATTTGAGACCTCATAGATACGTAACAAGATCACAAAAAAACCTCATTGTCTAGAATAATAAGATCATACATAAAACATTACTTATAGGGCAACCAGTAATAATTAAAGGGAGATTAAATTCCCTGTACTATTTTTCACAAAATTATATAGGCACGTGAAAAGTAGAGCTGCCTTTCTCTTCACTATATGTCAAAAAGACGTTGGGCATGAATTTCAAAGCGAGTAACTTTATCCGCTAACCGACTTCCACGAAAATATCCAGAGGTTGGAAGTAGAGAATTGCGTGCTCCACAAGCAAATTGCTGTGAAAGACCTACCTTGATTTCTGTGCAACCTCCATATTTTTCTGGAATATCCCGGAAGTGCTTGTCTGGTTTTTCTAGAAGGAGCACATGAAGTAGTCATGTCTTGACACTTGTCCCACGCGTTTCAAGCTGCTGAAGAAAGACAAGTCATTAGAGTCTGACATCAAGCTCAAAAGGAGTAACGCAGATATTATAAATAATTAAATCAATAAATATTATAAATAAGACATAGATATTTATTGAAATAATTAAAAATCACCAAAAAAAAATTAGCTAATAACTTTTCCATCTCTTTATCTAAAAATTGTGTCAACAATGTAACACTAAGGGTTATTTCCAATGAGATAAGTTTTACTTTAAGTACTTGTCATTCACTCAATATTCCTAAGGTACACAACTTACAATGTGTTGTAAGCTTCTTTTTTTTTTTAATACTTCAACTCTAAATTTGCTTCTGCAGTAGTTCCTGCACTACACTATTATCATAGTAATAGTAAAAAAATTCAAATATTATTTTTTCTAACTATAGTTAGAAACTTATGACAACTAGAAAATTTATAATCAACAAAGATTTGTACAAAAGTTGTGAGAAAAATAATATAATAAAAAATGTTATGTCATTTTTGATGAATAAGTGATAGCTACTAACATGATGGGTTTAGGGGTTGGTAGGGTTGGGTCCTCTGCAAAGTCTACGAGTTACTTAATATGGTTAGTAAAATATGATAACAAAGCAAATACTTTCTCATTGTTGAGAGCCAACAAAAAAATGTCATGTCATTTATTTTGGCTTTCTGAGCCATTTGTATATCATTTTCTCTCAAGTAGAATTAACTGTTAAACTAATCAAAGGAAACCAAATATTGAATATGCAAATGCCACTTGTTTAATTTTATATGAAACTTTGCTTACTTTCATGTAGGAATGCGTGGGAAGTGCTTGTTGTCACTCTTGTCCTTGTGAATTGGCAAGAGATTGGAGACATGATTTGCCACCTTTATATAATTAGTATGTGCTCTTTGTTAAGACAATTTTATCAAATAGTGCAAATTAATGCTTTATCAACTTACAACGTTGATAGAAAAAAAAAATTACAGGTGTTCGTTGTGGCCTAACCAAAGAAAAAAAAGGATCATGATATAAATCTCACATAATTATAGCATTGATTTTCATCTCATTTTGAGTACACATGCATATAAAAAGAATCATATACAAGCATGAAGGTATTTTTTCATCATATACAATTGATAAATGAAAAGTTTGGAACAATAAAATTGAAATGTCAACATAGTTAAAGAATATTAGAACTGAAACATAAACAACTTTACAACAGTAACATTTAAGAATATCATAGTTTAAAAGTTAATGAGGATCATGACTAAAAGGTTAGAGGACATTATAATTAAAAAATTGGACATTAATAGATTTTCCACTGAATGCATGTGGACTTGAGAAAGGGCGAACACTTTCAAGGGTTTGAATTTGTTCCCTATTTTGCTTCGATATCAATATGAAAATATTCCATCTTGGGTTGATCTATAAGGAGCAGCTGATTTCTGCTTTCCTTTTCTGCGTGGGTGATTGATGCAAGTGAGACTTTAATAACATGAACTGTCAAGTTTATTTCTTTTTATTAAAGGGACTGCCACAGTGATTACTAAAGAAAAAAAATCTCGTTACTTTACCATACTATATGCAACAAATTACCAGTGCAAAATATGGCATTATTTTGGGGAAATTGTTTTGTAAGTTGCCGTAGCGCCACCCGCTTCTTGCGAATTAGCCTGTCTAGCACCTGGCACAAATCTGGGCCTGTTTTCTCTCACCAATGGACCAACCACTCCCTTAACCCCACTCAGATCACCGCCGCATAGAAGTTCTGCTCACTCGGAACTTAAAACAAGCACCTCTCGTACGCTCCTCCATTACAAGGGATTAACAGTCTCCTCCTTCCCACGAGAGACCCGATTTCTAACAACAATAGATCAAGAACAAAAGTAAACTTCCAGCGATCTCAAGAGCATAAAAACTAAGAATCTGACAACCCGTTTCTCAATGTTTCACTCCTAAACCAACCCACTAGAAGAGAAAGAGATTCACTGTCATGAACCTCCACAGTGAAATTCTGTTGCTCCAAATTTAAACATCAAGACATCCAACAATATTCACAAGCTCAATCAAAAAAGCAAGTAAATAAACAACAAACCACCGAGAAACCCAAACGGGCCTCCACAGCCACCGGCTGTAACTGAGTCCCCAATTTGTCCACTAGAATAGCAGTAAAATAAAAACAAGCTCAAACAGATTAAATTCACGAGAAACTCACTTAAAGCCTGGTCTCACCAAGGGAGACTCCAACCATCGTGTCTCGTTTAAGGGAAACGCACACCTCCAAGAAGCCGAAGACCCGAAATCCTTCAAGGCAGTCCATTCCATTGAACCAAAACTTCCACTCACTTCTTGCGAATCCGCCTATATAGCACCACTTGCGGAGTTGCTGACAAGTCTCACCGTTTCTCATGCTCTGGAGCAAGGGTTGTAGAACTTGACGACGATGATATCATGCTTGCTCATAGTGTCGAAGAAGGTTGAGTAGTCCCTGGTGGGAACGCAATCCTTTGATTAATGCTATATAGGAGTTGCAAGCTGCAATCACACAGACATTGATGCGTCAGAAGTATGGCAAGTAAAAGAATCGTACCTTCTTATTTTCTTGTATTCCACCTTTAGTTTTCTCAGTAATAGAACATAAGAATATCAAAAGCCTCATCCCCACATCTTGTGCTTGTAATTGTGTTAAAATATATGTTGTCTCGTAAGTTTGAATAGAATAGGATTCAGTCCAGCACTCGACCTCCATTTCAAATAGAAACCACAATTTTGGTCAGTCACAAGGCATCCTCATTTGAGGATAAAAATTGACCAATTAAATAGAAACCAAACCAAACAAAATATTCAAATAATGCTAAGTATTGTGACCCCTATTATATCCCTACATAGACAGTTGGTGAGCTCTAGCAATCAACTTTAAGCCATTTATGTGGTTAGAACCATTTAAATATGACCCGTAAAACTACAACCAAACTTATCACTAAAACTTGTAAAGAATGGAAGCAAACTATCATGTTACTGTACTAACAAGATGAATTTTTTTGAACTCTTGTTGTATTGTATAACTAAACAATAAGATCAACTTATTTTAAGTAAACAAATACAACTCATATTTGCTCGCCAAACATATAGATACTCTTATGTGTTCCATGCATACTGGTAGACCAAATATTTTAGGGCATGGGTTATTTTACCAATATCCTAGAAGACAAAGTTTGGCCTTCAAAGGCTTTGACGAGTTGCCATTGACCTTCCTTCCCGTATTTGATTAATATCTAGCATATTTATACAAACAATTATGCTAATCATTTCATTCAAATTAAAGTTTTCATTCTATTAAAAATTCAATGATATGGCTTAGAGAGTACTCTAGTGAGAAATGATATGGCTTAAACAGTGTTCCAATGAGGGTACATTGTCTACTAATTTATTCCTTGCTTGTTAACTAACAAATTCTAAGCACAAGTGATGCAAAGACCATAAAAAATTATCATATTATAACAAGGATTAATTTTACATTCTTACATTTCATGTTGTATCTTTCATTTAATTTTGTTAGTTAGATTTTTCACTTCTTAATTTCTATTATTAATTGAACCAAGTACATGATAAAACAAAAAACTACAAAAAAAAAATATTAAACTCAATTTTCAACATATAATTTTACTTTCTTGCATACTTCAGCAGCTTTTACTCTTTTTGAACTTGTCTGACTCATGTAAAACAAGACTTATATATGTTTTACAAAAATTATTAATAATCTTAGAATAAGACTTGGTTGATTGACTAACCAATACTTAATTTTCTAATTTTTCAGCACTACATATTCTTTCAATGCTACATGTTTCCTCTTTGAATATATACATACACAACTTTTTGTATATATAAATTTTTATGATTAGTAATAATATTAAACCTACATTGTCTAAAAAAATTATGTCATTTTGTTTGTTACTCTTTGCTAGATTAAGATATTTATTTTATGAATACATTAGCTTCAGAATAATAACAACCAAAAATAAATAAAAGTAATCGTATATGCTACATGGCTAAAACATTAGACAACCAAAACCAAGAAAAAAAATTTTCTACAACCATTGGGACTAGTGTCTTAGTCGTGTTATACAAACAAATCCATGTCTATATTTGCCAAAACTCAGTTAAATGGCAATAAGTAGTTAAATAGCATAAACAAGTAATGAAACTAAATCAATTTTCTCAAAACTCCATTATTATTTCCATGTAATTGATCATCTACCAAATTTCACAAATTAAATCAATAAAACTATTGCATATATAAAGATAATACAATTAAAAGAATAAAAGTAAAGTTCCACTACATTAAAGAAGTCAACTGAAAAAAAAAAAAACACATTCATATGAGTGAATATAAATTCTAATATACAAATTATAGACAATTGCATAAGTGGAATACACAATTTTATTTCTTAACACAAATACTAACTTATTTTCCATTGTGTGTAGGCGTATCTTAAGAGAATTTATGGACTTAAAAAACAAAAGGAGAGAGACAAACAATATGCAAAATGAATGCGTTACAAGCAACCAAAACACCAGATAAATATGTCTCTAGAACAGTCACTAAGAAAATAAATGTGAACCATTCATAAGCTTTCAAAAACCTACAATAAAAACCATCGCTTTCTACTACGAAACTATAAGTAAAATCAATATGACAATAAACAAAAAGAGAGGAAGTCACGGTCACATTTTAACATTTTGAGTAAATCTTACCAAGTCAACACATGGATCACGTGGACTTGATAGGGCCCACAACTACTAACTGATTGAATAGAGAATAATAAAGGCTTAGTAAATCCAAACCACATCGAGATATTGTTGTAACAACTTCAACTAACTCTGAACGAGGATCCCAATTTAAGAGACGTGCCCCACCCTCTTTCAACAATACATTCTTGTTACTTGCTGTTATTGAAACTAGGCAACTCGCCCTTTCCATAGATTCTGATTCTTGAGAAAAATCTGGATCATTAATAGACGTCCAATCACTATATAGATTTTTAATACACATCCAAAGTCCATGTGACCCAACACAAGCCGCTTCAGGCACACAAACCACGAAGGTGTATTTTGGACTCACTTCATCGAATTGTAATTGACAAACAAACTCAGGACAAATGCTGTTGTTGTCCACCCTTGCTCCAATATCTGAATTCTCAAGCTCATCCAATTTTCCCGTTTTGCTCTCTCTTTTATCATGCCCATACACTTCATAAACAATCATCAGAGCACACATCCCCGGTTCGAACATTGAATTCCAATCCATTGGAATTTGAATTTCTTTACCGGAACTACTGCTTCTGTGGATGAACCAATCCGTGATTTTTGGTTCTAGCGTGGGAGCACATGTTGCCGCCGATATGCCGGAGTAATGCTGTAGATTGTTTTTGTTAGAAAAAAAAAAAAAGCAAAAAAACAAGGCTAAAACGTTAACTGCAGTTCTTTAAATCAATAAACTATACATATGTATTTAAAAGGAGAGGAAGAAACTCACACCGGAATGGCCTGCAGAACTTTCGGGATGTAGATAGAGGATCTTGTAAGGTTTGGCCTCAAAACCAATATAGGCAACCGTAAAAGAACACCCGCTGGCCCGTAACATCTCTTTCGAGATTAGCTCCGTCATTTGACTATCAAACACCTCCAACGATGGACAATCTCTTAATTCTAAACGTAATAAACTTAATGGCAGTTTTGACAATTCTTGAAGAGAAGTAGAAGAGTTCAAGCAAAGACTCCTCAAGGTAGAAAGTTCACCAATAATATCTGGTACTTTTCTAAATTTATTGCCCGACAGATCTAAACTCCCTACTGAAATTAGCTTGAGGATTTCAAGCTCATTCAATGTTTGACATCCTCTCAAAATTAACCAACGTAATCTCAATAGTGATTTTGACGATGCCACTAGAGGGGTAGAATAGTATGAGCTGAACTTCCCAAGGTTAGAAACTCCAACACAATAATCGTTAAGTTGTGGTTTATCCAAAAAATCGCAATATTCCAAAGTTAAATCTTTTAAAGAGATCAACTTTGAGAAGCAAGGAGAAAACCGAAAATAGGTAGGACAAGAAAATGACAGAGTTATGAGTTTCTTCGAGGAAGCAATGAAGGATGGTAATTCTTTCATGTTGAGAGCACCTGCATTAAAGAACTCCAAAGATGGAAATTCCATAGACAAGGAAGGGTGCTCTGTAAAATTGGTACCGCTAATATCAAGATCCCGCAAAATTTGCAAACTATAGAGAATATTTGGAAACTTTTTAAGTCTCTCACAAAAACTGAAATCAAGAACTTTAAGGCATTCTGAGCGAATCACATCTGGAAATTGCTCAACTCTGCGGCAACTCGAAAGATGAAATTCTCTAAGCCGTTTGAGACCTCCAACGGATGAATGAACCATATACAAACAATCACAATATCCAAGTTCAAGTATCTCAAGGTTTGGGACTCGGCTCATATCAGGTATCTCAATCAACTCTCGACAGCCCGTTAAGTCTATGTGCCTTAATTTTGGAAAACTCTGCTATAGGATGAAAAATTGTTAAATCAAGTAAAAAAAATGAAAAAAAAAGATATAAAGAAAAAGAGATTATTTTTGCATAAACCACAATATTACCTTCTTTCCATCCCATAGTCGTTTGATGCAACTTTCCTTCAATGTGAGCTTAACAAGCTTGGTTGGCACAAAATTTAAGCCTCTCGGCAAGGCTTCTAGAGGATAGTACCTCCATTTCATGATACGTAAGTCCACACTTAGCTTAAATCTTGAAAAATCTCCAATCCATTTGGTTCTTGTAAAGTCACTATGCCATTGAATCCTATCCCCCATTTCATCATCTTGATCAAGATCTTCATCAAATTCCTCCGTTTCATCATCTTGATCAAGATCTTCATCAAATTCTCCCATTTCATCATCATAAATGTCATCAAGATCTTCATCATGGTCGTAGGTAATTTGAAGTACTCTTAAGTTTGCCATTTTTGATAGTGAGTCTAAACGAAATGTTCTCCTTTCTTTTGAAGAGAGTTTTAGGAAAATGCCTTTTACTTGAGAATTTTCCTAGAAATCATTGAAAAAATTATTTAGCTAAAAATACTTAATAACAAAGATATTGAAAAATTGATACAAAAGATACTTACTGTGGATGAGCTCTCTAGTACACGAACAATATCTTTTTGTTGTAGCAATCTACTACTCTTAGCAACTTGTTGACCCAAATCTACTAAAAAGTCATGCATCCACAATCTTTGGTCATATGAGATACTTAGGAGAGATTTTTCCTCTAAAACACTAAGATTGTGTTCTAGATTGTCACCAAAACCTTCTCCACCATCTAATAGATACAAAACATAATTTTGTGAATGTCCATTGAAGAAACATGCAATATCTAAAAACAACTCTTTTAAAGGGGAAACTTGTCCAAGAGAAAGGATTCCTTTATTAAGTTCTTCTAAACTTTTGAGAAGTGTATCAGCAATATTATCTTCAACTTTTGTACCCAATTCCTTTAGGTAACCATCCCATCGAGCCTTTGTCTCCTTATTAGATAAGTAGGAACCAAAACTCTCAAGTGCAAAAGGATGACCTTTAGCATGATCCACAACTTTCTTAGACAATTCCTCAAAACCTTTTTTAGGTTGATCTTGCTTGAAGGCTGTCATATAGAAAAGCTTTAAAGCATCATACTCATTCAGCTTCTCAACATAATAAATGTTGTTGTCCTTATAGAGATGTAACAAATCACATATCCGACTTGTAATAATAATTCTGCTTCCGGGACCAAACCAATTAAGGCTTCCTGTTAGTTGGTTTACTTGGACGGTATACCACAAGTCATCAAGGACAATCAAAACTCTTGTTTCCCGTAGTTTGGATTGAAGCACCTTCTCAACCTTAAAAGCATTATTAGACAAATTTGCTGCTCTTTCTGGGGAAACATCAGAAAGAAGTTTATTTTGTATAGAGACAAGATGTTCTACGTCTTTTCTTTTTCCAATCGGATTAGAACAGTGTCCAGCATCAAAGTAAAAACGAAGTCTATCGTAAATGAATTTTGCTAGGGTGGTCTTACCAATGCCTCCCATGCCACAGATCCCTACTACGCGAACTTCCCCCTCCTTTTCTAGCTGAAGGAGCTGCATGACTTTTGCCGCTCGTGATTTTATTCCAACAAGAGTCCCGGTGCTGCTTGGTAAGTCATTTATTGTTCTAGTCCATATTGCTTGACAGATTTCATCTATAATCGGATTTATGTAACTGTGAGAAAAAAAAATGCTTAGTAGAACCAAATCCCAAAGAAAATGAAAGCTGCTCTAATTTGATTTGATTAAAAAAGTTAATAAAATTCATCATTCTAATTTATTAACTCAGTGTAACTAATTTACCTGTCTTCTCGTATAACCCATGCGGAGATATCACTTAATTTCTTAAGAGCACTTCCACTTGATTCCACTAGGTCTTCATCCATAGACCGATCAGCTATTTTATCCAGAAGAGATTTCCAGTATTCCCACTTAGCTTCTCTACCCTCGGGATCGTCTTCAAGTGTATTGAAATAATTTTTAAAATCCTTCGTCAGCTTTCCCACGTCGGAGGGATCTATGTGGTAGAAGACCGGAAAAACAGAAAGGCGTCCCATTCGCCAGCATTCCATAATCACGGTCAGCTCAAACAAGCAGGCTTTAGATTTGGTGAAGTCCTGTGAAACGATAATGACTGCATTGCGGGATTTTTTTATTGCAACCTCAAGAGCGGGATTAATTTCTTCTCCTTTCTTCAGTCCGTCGTTGTCTCTGAAGACGATAATCCCCTGCCTTTTCAAAGCGGTAAAAAGAGTGTCTCCAAATTCATAGCGAGTGTCCGCGCCGCGAAAACTAAGAAAAAGATCGTATTTCCGCCCATGAGTTGAAGAAGAAGAAGAAGAAGAAGAAGAAGTTGAAGGGGCTGACGGAATGCCCGTAAAATTCATTGGAGACACAAGCTTCTTCTCTCAAACGCCCTTTTGCAGACAACGACCCTTCTTAGCAAGCTTCTTTTCCAGAATAAAGATAAGCTCCAGAAGGAGATAAACAGCAAACACCAAGGTGGATTCAAGAAAAAACGAACACAAAGCTTCTCATAAAAAAACAAACGGTGAGGAACACAGACTTTGCGGAAGCCTGATGATGGTGATCCGAAATAGAAACAGGCAAGAAATCTGCTGTGATAGAACTCCTGGCAATATACAGAAAGAAATGAGGCTAATTATGAACTGTTGAACATAGGCATTAACTTTATAAACAAATAAACCAATAGGAAATAGGGAGCTTCCAAGTACAGTGCTCGAATCAGACTGTACAAGACTACAAGTGAGCCCGCGGGTGAAAAGCAGATTCAAGCGGCTTTGCCATTGCTGTGATTGTGGAAGAAATTCCTTCTGAAAAACATACATATATATTAAACCGATTGATCATATCTAAATAGCTGTAGATAAAGAAAAACCTGTTATTTCTGCAGATGAATCAAGGGAGATGAATTTGAAGAGACGTTGGCGTGCCGGTAGCGCCAGTAGAGACTCAAAGGCTTCTTCAGTCGGACTCTTGTTTCTCTTGGATTTTCAGTGGAAATGGATTTCCATTGGAGACTTTGATTTCATAATGCTTTACAGTGGGTCGTCGTCATTGCCGTGTGAAAACGAGAGATTCGAGGTAGCTTTAATCATGCCAGGACTGTGTACAGGAAAGTACCTAGAAATTGCGGAGATCAAGGGGAGAGGATCTTGCAGACATCCTGCTGGTTTCACACACTTAGTCTAATCTTCTGTACATATCCCATAATTGAACTAATATCCCGTTAACGAATCTCCAACGATGATCAACGGATTTTCATGCAAGCAATCACTTGACATAGAAAAGTACTTTAGTTGCTAAGTTTTCCATACCATCATAAAAATAGCATCATAACCAACTTATTTCTTCCTTTTTTTTTCAATAGTAATAGGGACACAATTAGACTATTATTATTGATAACTTAAAATAGATCTAAAAACTAAATCTTATCAGAAAAATATAAAATCAAGTTATTTTTTTACGTAAAAAGAAAACAAAGGCATCAAAGACTAAAATTATCCAAGATCTTCCAAAAACCAGTGAATCAATTGTGTCTCAGATATAATTGGATCGAGGAATTATACATCTGATCAGCCAAGGCTTTTAGTATTGATCAAAAGCATGATAAAATCTGTAGGCCATTCTACAGTACGTAGACCACACGCTCTCAACTACGACTTAGTTTTGTTTAAATTATCTAATGAAGACATGCAACCAAAATAATGAGGATTTTGAAAGACATCATAAGAAAACAAATATACATCATAGGAAGGGTTGACAGCTCTTTGTGGACTGAACGGTCCCAGTAATTCTGTCTTCTCACGACCTTGGTTCTGAATGGTGGCAGCTTCTTCAAGCCGCGTCGAATTACTGTCATTCGGGAGGAGTTTCCTAGAAATTTCCAGGCCGCGTGAAGATCAAAGGAGAAATCCGTCCTTCTGCACGTACTGTGTAATCGTTTTGCCTGCCAGGTTAGAAGGTTCATGGGTGTTGCTAACGTGGAAAGTGGAAGCCTCCAACTTCGCCTTCTCTTTTCTGAGAAATTGTGTCAGCAATGTGACACGGAAGGTTATCACGAATGAGATGGCCTTTCCTTCCCGGTTTGCATTGTTCATCATTTAAAGAAATCTATCATCCACTTTCAATAAATGGACCTCTAAGTCCTGTTCTTATTGTGCTACAGGAGGGCAAAGGTCGAGACTTTGATCCTTTTGCACGGCGGGAAGCTTCTCTTCATTTTACTTCCTCTGGGTGGTCGGCATTGCAGTAAGAAAAATTGCCTTTTCAGGGTGAAAAGAAGGAATTCGACGTTGCTTTCACCATGTCAAAACTGTATATTGACTGCTTTGTGGAAAACCGCCCATGGAAAGGACCTAGAAATTGTGGAGATTGCAGCGAGAAGATCTTCGAGATCCTGCTGCTTCCACTCTCTTTGCCTAGAAAACCGTCAGCTCTATTTTTTTCAACAACTTAAAAGTCTAGTAGATAGTCTTATCCTTTACAGCGAAGCATTGTGGAAAAACATAGACTTACACCTTTCAGACTAGACCGTTGTTGTTTACTGACTTCCACGTTTCAGAAATTTCTGCTCACTGCCTCCGGAATTTCCAAAAGTGGAGGAAACAAATTTCTATACGATGCCCACAAAATTTCCAACTTTCAGACTAGACCATTGCTGTCCACTGACTTCCACGTTTCAGAAATTTCTGCCCACTGCCTTCGGAATTTTCAAAAGTGGAGGAAACAAATTTCTATACTATGCCCACAAAATTTCCAAGATGCGACAAAAGTGGAGGACGGAAATTTCTGTCCATCACACATGAAATGTAAAGTTGGGTGTCATTGCAAATTTCTCTTGTTCAGTTGGAATGAGGAAGCTTTTTTATTTGCAAAATGATCCTTTAATTATATATCTCAATTAGATGAGCCTTAATTTTACAAAGTATTCCAAAGAAAGGTAAATTTAAACCTTTTGCAAATTAGACCATTGATATTTTTTACCTTTGAAATTTCAAAGATGTATTAAAGTGGAGGAAAGAAATTTTTATCCACTACTTATGAAATTTTCAAAACACAACCTTGGGCTTAATATCGCTCAAAGTGAGATAGATTTAATTTAAATTCTGATAACATGTTAGAAAACCTAAAGTCAATATAAAATAACTCAAAAATTAGGAAAACATTTCATTTATTAAAACTTACCTAAATGGCATCACATAGTATGTTCTTGTGAAAAGCTAAGTTTCTTTAGCTTGTGTGCACTAAAAGCAATTTCCCTTTCCCTTTCCCTTTCCCTTTCCCTATGAAAGCTAAGTTTCTTTACCTTTTGTTGTATCATGGAAAGCAAAAATTGGTAGGTAACTTTCATTATTTTGAAATAATGGAAATATACTATTTCTCATATTTATTTTTTAACTAAAAAAGATGGCTACACTCATAACTAGCAAAATAAGATTTGAAACTTTGAAAACTAGTGTCTTGGGTAAGTTTTGATAGTTAGATCAACAAATGAATGTAACTTCATTGAAACTTTATTATTAACTAATAAATAATAAAATAAAATAAACACATTTTTTTAATTTGTTTTATGTTCTAGGTTAGTATTTGAGCACCAAAAGCTAAGATTTGAGCTTGCTTGCATCAAAAGAAAGGAAAACTTGCAAATCCTAGAAATATTTGTCAATAAAGAAATGTGTGATATTTATTGTCACTAAATTTCTAATTCCTTTCTTAATCATAAATAATTTGTTGTTGTAATATGATAAAGTACATATTTATGCAGTTTTAGGCCCAACTACATTTCAACAAGCATACTTCAAGTGAAGCTCCATTCAAAAATTGCAGCATTAAATAATTGAGAGGGATGGCAAGATTTTGTTTATATAATTAAAAATAATGATGTCATAAATATTGTAAACATGACATAGATGCTTGTTAAAATGATTAAAAATTACCAATAAGTGGCGTGGGAATTTACAGAAAATTTTGAAGTCCCGTTAAAAATGATTGAAAATTTGCTGGCAACGTGGTTAAGGAAATTCACAAACACTTCTAATTGGGTTGAACAGTATGGTAATATTTTTGAGACGAAAATTTATGGGATCAACTTTCATGATAAATAAAAATAATAATCATTAGAGAAATTGTGAAACTTAAGTTAGAGAAAAAAATTCAAATCCTTTAACTAATTTTTGAGCAGGATTATACACTTATTTCTAATATGGATTTAGAAATCAGTTAAGGTCTTAATCTAACTTTATTATCTTTTGACATTATTAATATCAAGATGATTTCTCAATGCAGAAAAGTATTGAAGACCATTAATCCTATTTTAGAGAGAATCAATTCTAAAATAAAATTTAAAATAAACGGAATTTCATATTCATTAACTAATTTTTAAATTGAAATATAGACGTACTATTATTCTAATAATTATATGATGTCCAATGTAAATAAATTTTTGTCAAAATTTGAATTTTAGATATCGGATAATTAAATCATATATAACATTTATTACTTATCAAGAAAGGGTAGAAAAAAAATTTTTTTTGTGCAAATCCACATATTTAACTTTTCCCCACCTCTAATTTCTGATTTGAAATTAGCTAATGACGTATACCTTTCAGAAGAGTCAAGGAAATTTATAGTTTCGAAAAAATTAAGTGTTGGTTGAATACAGTGAGATAAAAAGTTGATATTATTTATAAATAAAAATTTCGTGTAAACTAACTTAAAAGTCGTAGAGGAAATGATATAGTAACAAATTTTATGTCATTTTTTTAAATATTTTGTATAAGGGGAAAATCAACCACACTCCTCACCACATCCCAGAAATATCTCATGATATGCAAATAAGGTAACGAAAAAGTTCCCTCCTCAGACGACAAAAGATCACACTTGGACTCTCATATCTTGGTATGACTCGGCATATCGTGTAATTCCTTGAATGTTACCAAATATGGAACATACCTGGCTGAAGTCCATATTGATCGGCCCAAAACTTGGTTCCAAAAGCACCGGCCATGCTCAGAGCTATAAAGCTATGAACTAGGCTGTTTAACTAAAAAAGACAAGACTCATTATCAGACGTGCCATTTGATGTGGAGCAATGCATGAACATGAAAAGGCTGATCCGTCGTTCCTTCTAATTATTGGCAACACGTTGATGACGCACTCTATTTCCAATATTTTAATGACAAGGCTCACAGTTACAAAAATAGTGAGTTTTGAAATGTGAAGTCTGGAGATTACAAATGAAACTCTTGTGCATATTTTTCATTTACGTGTCTTCGGTTCTTTGCCTATAAATTTAGACAACAATGCATATTTTTCTCAGATCAATTTACAGATTCATTTTCGCATACTCTTTTCTTTTCTTTTCTTTTCTTTTTGTGTTTTGTAGGGTTATTCGATTCATTCGATTTCTTGAGAGTTTCTGGCTTTATCTTGGTATCAGTAGGCCTGTGGAGAAAGCCCCTACCAGAACAATTAAAAACGACTATTATCATTAGTTTTAAAAGCCAAAGCAATGTAAAGCCCTTATAACCATCAATATTTTTCTCAATTTTCCTCGAAAACTTTCTTGAACAGTAAAAAGCCGAAGCACCGTGATGAAAGCACGAGGCTGGTACAAACGGAACTCCTAGGTTGAGCTGATCAGTTTAGAAAGACAGATGTCCAAAGCTTCAGCATGGTCATGAAAACGGACACCTCGGAAGAACAAAACCCAATTTCTACAAAAAAAAAAAGGCATGCATGATTAGCTCCAATGCAGCAATCATTCCTCAAAAACTACCAACTCATTTTCACATAAATAAGATTCACTTATTGGGTTGTCTGCAATACCTAACAAAGTATGTTTAAAATGTTCTTAGTGTCGGAACGAGGATTGGAATGTTACATCCATAAGAAGATAATGCCGCGCACAGTTTGTTTAAGGTTGGTTGGAGACATGGCAACCTGTTGATTCTTTGTTCGTTAATCTTTATTAAATCAAATTTAGATTAAGGATTTATTCTTTGCAAGAGAAGTAATTGCATTCTTTTTGTTTCTATTGGTTTCAATTCTTGTAAGTTTAAAATCCTGGTCACGATTCTATGGTGAGTGCTACTCTATAAACGTTAAACTTTGAAAACCAGGGCTTTCACTGTTTTCTGTTAAAGCTATAAAGGTATTTAAGCGAAAAAAAGGAATAGAATTTGAGCGAAGGTTTTCTAATGTATTGGAGAACACAAACAAAAACTTTATAATCTTGGCTTCATCTTGCCTTTTCTGAACCCACTTTTCCGCCGAGCATTATCATTCTCGCATGGAAAGCAAACTTACGTTTGATTTCTTTTTCTCCTATAGCAATAGGAGCCATTGTCAGGAACATTAAACGATATCGGCCACAAGGATTCTTCAACTTTACATGGTAATCATTTTGATACGGGTGAAATTAATAAGCAGATGAGAAAAAGAAAAGGAGAAAATGAGTTGCTCCGGAAGTTAAGCGGAATTCACTATCAGAAATCCTTTCCATGTGAGAAAAGCCAGAAAGGCATTTAATGGCATCCGAAATCGTTCTTTGCTGGAAAGCCAAGAAGGTTTCCTTTTCCTCTCTTTCTTTAATGTACATTTATTTCGATTAATTAGACACCAAATTATCGTGATATTTGCCCTTAGGGAAGGGTGTTCTATGGATATAACCGCAAATCCCTCTCTGCCTAAAAAAACCTAAAACGGAAGGTTCTTAAACCTCACCTCCATCAACTATTTCTTTCCTTTCTTTTCACATGTAAATGAAGAAAGATTTGTAGAAATTTGTAGAAATTTGTAGAGAATAAATAGGGAAATTAGGTAATGATTTGAGCACTCTAGCTTTTAGCAAGCTTTCCTGGTTTGGTCTGCTTAGATTATAAGAAAACAGGAAAACTTATTTCTTGGCACCTTTCGTGTCGCGCAAGAAAGTGGAATGTCAAACAATGGTGACCGTGGCGACCGTTTTGGCGAAACGGCGGCATCACCTAACGCCCCAATAAGTGCAAACTTTTTGGACGTATCTTCTGATGTCCGGAGGTCATAAAAGCTAGATGAGGAGGAGAGACAGGACCTCCAAATCTTTATACCCAGCTTGGTTCAACCGCAAACAGAGCCTGTAACTCGGTATTCTCATCTCCTGCTTCATGTGGAGTAATTCCCATTGCCTTCTTTTGATTTTAGGCTAGATTGATCGGATTCCTTACTTCTTAGTGACATTATATTAGAAGAGTTAGTATCTCAATGTTGAAGAAGAAAAATATAAAAAAATTCGTGAATTTGTTGGGTAACTAGATGTGTAATTTGCTTCCTTACTTTTTTGTAACTTCTAAGAAAGAAATATTAACTTATTTTGTGAACTCATATAATATGTATTTACATTAATGTGCATAAACTAATTCTCTTATGATAATGTATTGATGTAAATTATATTAGTTCAATAGAATTAAACAAATATTACTTTTGATTATAAATATGATATTAACTAGTGTAGACTAGAGTACATATAATAAATACAGACTATTTACTTAACTACGTATTTAGTTAAGTCAATTAGGTTTTCTCCTAACTCTACATGTGTACACTTGAATATACATATATGAAAATTATGTATTGGTAAGTCTTTGATATGTGTTGAATATGGATTCATTATTTTGCACTTGAGGGGTGTTTTGGTCATTCTATTATAAACTGTTACCCTACTTGTGAATATGTAAATACACATTACCACCCTCATGTTTTGAACGACACAAAAGAGGCACAACAGCCTTCTCTACCCAGTTTCTTATAGATTTGGCATCTCATCAGCCAATGTTTTAAGAAAACTCAATTTTAAACCTATGATTGTCGCATGATTCTTGGTTTAAAACCGTAATTAGGTTGACTTTTATACAAGAAAGACTTAGCATTAGCTTAAATGGTGAACAGGAAAGAGAAAAAGATGGTCTTAACGAGAAAACTCTGGGAGAGCTCTGTGATTACAAGATACGAAAATTTTGGCGTTTCAACTGCCCCCTTTAGCACTCAAGATGTCTAATCAAAAGAAAAGCCGGTGAACAGCTCCTGAGACTGTTAAACGTATACCTCAAAACTGGTGTAAAACCCATTCTCTCTGTTTGTCCTCTGCCCGCTTCTTTCCTTGCTCCCACCATCATATTTTTGTTTCTCCGAAAAAGCCAAAGAAGGCTGGGACCGGAGGGCGGACACATATATCGGCGGCAATGCAAGCACGCGGGAGTCAAAGGAACTCGGTAAAGCAAGCGGATGTCTGAAAATCTTAGGCTATAATAGTTTAATCTTTCTCTATAGTCTGCAATTTTTAACTTAGACGTAGTCCATTATTGTCTAGTCTCTGTCTATCGTCTGCAACTTTTAACTTTACCGCTCCAACTTCGTGAACTGTACAGGGGTGAATGGGTTTTGCTTGTTTATCTCACTTTTCAAGAACTTTGAGATTTTCTTTTCTTCATTTTTTATTTGTTGATAAGGATATGGGCGAATATCGTTGGGTATTTTGGAAAGTTCCTATCTTTTTGTCTCTCTATTCCTTTCTGTGTTTGGATAAAACCAGTTGTGTCTAAGCTGTCTTTTGCTCACGGTGAAAAAAGAAAAACAAAGGTTGATGTTGTCAATGCGGTTCTTTTTTCTTGTTGGAGCTAAATTCGGAAACTTTATGCCTAGTTCACGTTCTTTCATTTGCGTTATAATTTTTAGCTTTATTGATCATGAGATGTTTGCTCTGTATGTTATTTGAGATGTTTTTTTGCTTTTTGTAACTCTCCCAATGCATGCATGTATGTATGTATACTTGTTTGTTTGCATGCGTGAGTTAACCTGCATTTTTTTTTCTTCGGCTCTTGTTTTGTGTGTTCATCCTAGTAGGCCTGCTTGTATTACAAGACGATTAAAAGAACTCGGGAATTTAGGAGACAAAATTACTCTCCTAATATCGATGAACTGCGCCCATCATCCTTTATAAGAAATAGAAAGAAAAAATGATAGAGCATTTGCCATGGCAATTCACCCTTTGACATTTTATAGAGAAAGCTATTTTATTGGCTCCACTGTGACTCTAGCTTTCATACTTGCTACGGAAGCATATCAAAGTAAACCCTTGCCTTTTGGTTATTAATTTTAACCTCAATGATGCCTCAAATTGGCTTGAGTTGGTGGATACTTCTAAGCATAGCATCACAGTTTTTAGGAGCTATTTCACTATCATACTTCAAGCTCTGTTTTATCTTGTGTATTTTGTTTTCATTATAGTTTCGTGCTGAAAAAATTTGAATTGAAATGATTCCTATCTTTATAATTTGTATGTCCATCAGATCATGCTTGTTCTAATTTATTTGGGAGCATGAAAACCAAGTTTATGTAGATCACATAATTTTTGCTGACACCATTGTTCAATTTTACTTATGCTAAGCGATGGAGAGCCTAAAGGAAGTAAATTGAATTTGATTAAATTTGTTGTAGATTAGTTGTTTTTGTTTGAAATTGACATGTGATACTTTTCCACCCTGCAGGTTGAGCCTTGTGACATATGTGGTGATATTGGTTTCTATGAAGTGATAGCTACTTGCATCAAATGCAAAACAGCTCGTGAACATTTGTATGATAATACTCTTCCCTCCCTCCAGTGCTTCTTCTCTTCCCTTTTCTTGTCTGTTTTGTTGAGCGTCTCCACCATTTGTGCAATTTATTTCCACTTCATATTCCTCATTTCTTGCCTAACAATATCTTTTTATTACAATCAATCAACAAAAAAATGTTGTGAAATTTTTATTTAAATTTCGTAAGTAATTCAAACACTCTTGTTTTAGAGAAAGTGACGAACTTTTTTAAGTGATCAATTCTTCTTTTCCAATGTTGGCCTGATTTGCCAATTCTTTTTGATGGCTCAAATGCAATATGCTGATATGGTACCTTTGTTTCTTGTTCTTTTCTGCTCTTGAAGTATCACAACTGTTCTATCTTGTCCTGTGCTTTTTTATTTTTATTTTTTTTTCTTTATGGGTTGGCCTATGTGTGTTGCTTCAAATCCCTTCTTGCCTACATAATTTTTTCTTGTCCTGACCGTATTACCATTTTTGACATTCTCAGATATTGCATGCGGGTTAATGTTCTAGAGAACTTAGAAGGTTGGATTTGTGAATCATGCCTATCGAACAACTTATTCTTGCCCGAAAGTTGTAGGAATAAGCCTCCAGTGAGAAATATGAGTTTCAATTCCCCTGGGGAAGTCTGCCATGGCGGTATGCGGTCAATGGATCCCCGTCTTGGGGTGCAGTTGTATTCCAAAAAGCAAAAGCCTATTGAAACTAGCAAAGTGAAGTTCCTTCCCACTGAGGAAGCTATTAAGCTATCATCATCAACTACTAAAAGAGGAATTCCTTGGCAAACACATTTTGGCTGGAAAACTCCTTCATCAAATTTCATATCTTCGTTGCAGAAGACTTCAGTTGTATCTAGAATGGCCACTCCCAAGAGCTCAAGTCTAAGTATAAAAGAAAAGCCTCATGGGCGTAGGGGTGAGCAATCGATGGTTAATAAATAGGCAACTCAAGCATTAGAGAAAGGTAAAGGTAATAATATCATTTTTTTGTTTATTGAGTTCTAGTTTTACACTGTTGTTGGAGGTTAATATTGTTATTTATGGTATTTATGCAAGTCCAGTACGGATGTTTTGAACTTGTTAGTGGTAAAGCTTACATGTTTGAGGTAGTTGAAGCTTCGAGTCTTGCTTCAAATCCCCTCTTGCCTAAAGAGGTCTTTTATGATGCATTGAGCCAATCTTTTCTTCAATGAATATACATAATTTTTTCTTGTCCTGAGCATATTGCCATTTTGGACATTCCCAGACATTGCATGCGGGAAAATGTTCCAGAGATCTTAGAAGATTGGACTTGTGAATCATGCCTATCAAGCAACATATTCTTGCCTTGTATGAACAGGCATACAATGAGAAGTATGAGTTTCGATTCCTCTGGAGAAGTCTATCATGACAGTATGCAGTGAATGGATCCCCGTCTCCGGGTGCAATTGTATTCTAAAAGGCAAAAGCCTGTTGAAACTAGCAAAGTGAAGTTCCTTCCTACGAGGAAGCTATTAAGCTATCATCGTCAGCCACTAAAAGAGGAGATCCTTTGCAAACAAATTTTGGCTGGAAAACTCCTCCATCACATTTCATGTCTTCCTTGCAAAAGACTTCAGTTGCATCTAGAATGGCCACTCCAAAGAGCTCAAGTCTGAGTATAAAAGAAAAGCCTCCTGGGCATTGCGGTGAGCAATCAATGCTTAGTAAGTAGGCACCTCAAGCGTTAGGCAAAATTTAAGGTAATAATATCATTTTTTTTGTTTATTGAGTTCAAGTTTTGCATTGTTATTGGAGGTTAATATTGTTATTTATGGTATTTATGCAAGTCCAATTAGGATGTTTTGGACTTGTTAGTGATAAAGCTTACATATTTTGAATAGGAAGGGAAGAATAAAGGGATTGCAAATCTTGTGATTCTATAACTAATTATATGCCCTTTTTTCTTTGATAACATATTTAGAACCTTTTCTTGATTAAAGAGGTGCTATATTTGGAACCTTTTCATCCTATGGGATGTATTTGCCTTTATGTCCTTGGACTATTTCAGATCCAAAGGCTCCTCTCACTTCTTCAATGAAATATTGTTACAAGGAACAAGTAGTAGCTGCCCTTGTGTCTGCTGAATAGTTGAAACTCCAAAAGTTAATATTCAGAAAGCTAGAAATAAAGCAATTGTGTGGACCTCGAAGTTAAAAGAATGGCCGAGTAATGTTAGTTCAGGCAAGACAACGTCTTTGCTATGTTAGCGTTGTTTAACCTTTAACTTGAATAATCGTAACTTCTCATTGTTGAATGCAATCCTTGGCTATCTTTGACTTTTGTCAAGAAAGAAAATACTCGAATGCATGCATAGTCCAATGAAGAATATAAAGTGAGTAATATAGGGCGCCTTATAACTTTTCTGTCATCAGGGAAGGAAAATGTTGTAGGAATGGCATTATTTGATAAATGTTACTCCTTGCGAGAAAATATTACAAATAAGTTCTTTCTATACAGAGAGAAGATATTCTTTTGTCTTTTTCTTTCCTAATTGGATTAAGAAAAGTGTCCAGTCTCAAAGCAAGGAAGAAGTCTCTTGTAAATGAATTTTGCTAGGGTGGTCTTACCAATGCCTCCCATGCCATGAATCCCTACTACCCGAACTTCATCCTCCTTTTCTAGCTTAAGGAGCCACATGGTGTCTGCTGCTTGGGATTCTATTCCAACAAAAGTCTTAGAGTCTCTTGGTGAGCCATTTATTGTTCTAGCCCATATTGCTCGACATATTTTATCTATAATCGGGTTTATGTAACTGTGTGAAAGAGGTAATGATTAGAACAAATTCCAAACAAAATGAAAGCTACTTTAATTCATTTAATTAAGAAAGTAATTAAACTTCATAATGCTAATTTATTAATTTAGTGTGACTAATTACTTGTGTTCTTGGACAACCCATGCGGAGATATCACTCAATTTCTTAAGAGCACTTCCACTCATTTACTCTAGGTCCACATGGTCGTCAAATAGTTTATTCAAAGAGATTTCCAATATTCCAAATTTGCTTTAGGATCCTCTATAATAGACTTGGAGAGAAATTTGTTTGGCAGTTAGCTCTTGGCTTAAAATTAAGTTAACCTTGAATAAAAGTGTTGAGAGTAGGAAGAGTTTGGGTGAGTTGTGTGAGAAAGGGAGCTAGGAGGTTCCATGTTCCCCTTCTTAAAAGGTTAGTTATATTCTAGAACATTTGAATACAAAACGCAAATGGAAACTAGAATGGGCACTACCCAAGTGGATAACCCAACAACAAAGGAAACTAAGCGGGTTGGACTCGTACTTGCCAACTCGGTCCATCGGTTCATATGGCTAGTCCAACACATAGAAGTCTAACTCGTACTCACTTGGCTAACCCGTCAGCCTATACTACTAGTCCATAACATTCTCCTCACCTAATTTTGTGACATCCTCATCGCATCCTAGTAACATTGGATGAGGTCATTGAACTGCCAAAGATCATCTTCGAACTCCCATGTCACTTCACTTTCTAACAATCCTTTCCACTTAATCAAGAGCTATTATTGCAGATGAACTCTTTTCTTTTGGAAGATGTGATTAGCTAGGATTGCTTTGACCTCATTTTTTAAGGATGTCATCATTGTCAGAAGAGCTCTCTTTGGCTTGCTCCGCCAACATCCACTTTATTCGTGTGAAAAGGCTTTAACATGTTGATGTGGAAGATTGGTTGGATCTTAAGGTTAGGTGGGAGGTCTAATAAATAAGCCACCCTCCCAACTTTCCTCACGATCTCAAATGGTCTTTCATATTTGCAAACCAATCCCTTATGAAGGGACAATAAGCTTTATACTGGTGGGGAAAGAATTTCATCACTACCTAATCCCCAATGTTGTAGTCAACTGATCTTTTCTTCTTATCAATCCACCTTTTCTTCTTTTTTATTGCTTTATTTATGTAGGACCTTGTGACATCAACATTTTTCTGCTATGATTAACCATGTCAAAGGCACTGGGGCATTGACCTGAATGCTTGGTTTCCAAGGTTGGAGGAGTCAACGGTTGTTATCCTATCACCAAGTCAAATAGGCTTTTGTTCATTGATTCACTCCTCTAAAGATTGTAAGAGAATTAAGCCACATCCATCAATTTCACCTAATCTTTATGATTCTCACTCATGAAGTGTCTTAGGTACAACTCTACGAGGCTATTCACCCTCTTTGTTTGCCTATTTGTTTGAGGGTGAAAACTTGTGGAGACTTGTAACTTTGAGCCCAATAAGTCAAATAGCTCCTCCCATAGTCAGCTTATGAAGCGTGGATCCCTATCACTAGTGACCCAATACTTCACCATATGCTTGAAAAAGAGTCAAGTAGTGACTTTTGCTGGACATTCCACTTAGGTAGGTATGAAAGTGGCATACTTTGAGAGTCGGTGCATCACCACTAAAATCGAACCAAACCCGTCAACCTTTGGCAGCCCAGTGATAAAGTCCATAAAGACACTTTCCCATGGACGACTAGGAATTGGCAGGGGTTCCAACAAGCCATTAGGGGGTCTCCATTTTAGCTTATCATGTTGACATATGTGGTAAGTTTTAACAAATAACTCTACCTCGTCTCTCATACCTGGCCATAAATATGAAACTTCCAAGAGAGCTTATGTTTTCTATTGTCTAAGATAACCCACTCACTTGTTATTGTGACATTCCTTGATAAGCTTGTGGCGGAGATTCTTCCACTTAGGCACATATAAGTGTTTTTTCTTAGTGTATAACAACCCATCTTCCATCTATAATTGCTTTATTTTACCCTCTTTCACAAGTTACTCCAATTGCTTAGCCATGGGATCATGAGACATCCCTTTTCATATTAATTAGGGTGTATCTCCCACAACTAGGCTCATGACAACTAATTCAACTTTTGTACTAAGCACATCGGCCACCATGTTTGTCCTCCAAGGTTTGTACTCCATTGAGTAGTCAAACGTAGCTAGAAAGTCTTACCACCTAACTTGCTTTGGTGATATCTTCTTTTGTGTCTAAAAGTAACTTGTGGCCACATTATATGTTTAGATTAGAAACCGCAAGCCAAGTAAGTAATGGCACCAAGTTCATAGATAATGAACTATGACCATCATCTCCTTCTCCTACATTATGTACTTGCACTTTTTTTCATTCAATTTTTGACTTTCAAAGGTAATGGGATGCCTTTCTTGCATTAATACACCTCTTATAGCAAAGTCAAAAGCATTTGTATGTACCTTATATGTGTCTAAAAGTAACTTGTGGCCACATTATATGTTTAGATTAGAAACCGCAAGCCAAGTAAGTAATGGCACCAAGTTCATAGATAATGAACTATGACCATCATCTCCTTCTCCTACATTATGTACTTGCACTTTTTTTCATTCAATTTTTGACTTTCAAAGGTAATGGGATGCCTTTCTTGCATTAATACACCTCTTATAGCAAAGTCAAAAGCATTTGTATGTACCTTATATGTGTCTAAAAGTAACTTGTGGCCACATTATATGTTTAGATTAGAAACCACAAGCCAAGTAAGTAATGGCACCAAGTTCATAGATAATGAACTATGACCATCATCTCCTTCTCCTACATTATGTACTTGCACTTTTTTTCATTCAATTTTTGACTTTCAAAGGTAATGGGATGCCTTTCTTGCATTAATACACCTCTTATAGCAAAGTCAAAAGCATTTGTATGTACCTTGAATGGCTTTGTGAAGTCGGGTAGCGCCAACACTAACTCTTTCATTATAGTAACTTTCAAATCATTAAAAGCATCCTGACATTCCTTGGTCTACTTCCAAGTCTTGGATTTATTCAATAGTTCGGTCAAGGGTGGGACCCTTGTTGAAGATCCCACAATAAATTGTCTATAATAATTCACAAGACCAAGGAAGGATTTTAGTTTTGTTACCTTTGAAGGAGCTTCCCACTCTTGGATTGCCTTCACTTTGGCTTTATCAATTCTTAATGTCCCTTGCTTGATAACATGTTCAAGAAAATCTACTTTTTCCCAAGCAAAGGAACATTTCTCCTTATTTAGGCATAACTTATCCCCCCAAAGCACCTTGAACAATGTCTTCAAGTGCTTGGCATGTTCTTCTAACAAATTTTTTTACAATATGATATCATCTCCAGCAATAATTTGAACTTAGTGGTATCTCAATCTCACATCCACATTTGTAAAGTAGCAAGCGTTATCCAACTTGCCAAACAAATCTGTTATTAAAGGAATAGGGTATTTGTGTTTTACGATTATCTTGTTCAATACCCAATAATTAATGTACAGATGCATTGATCCATCCTTCTTTGCTTGAAAAAGCACAAGAGCTTTAAATGGGGCCTTTAAAGGTCGAATGTACCATGCATTGAGCAACGTCTTCAATTGTTTCTTGAGTTTCTCCAACTTAGGTAGGGACATTCTATAAAGAGCCTTCGCTAGAGGTTTTATCCTCAATTCTAGGTTGATGGCACGATCAACTTCTTTCCTAGAAGGTAGTTGCTTAAGCATTTTTAGAGGCATCACATCCTTATTCTCTTTAAGGAGCTCACAAACAACTTGAGGAAGATTGTCCTCCTTCATAATCTCCTCCTTCTCTTTTAACATGGCCAAATAAGTCTCCTTGCCTTTTTGTATCCCTTTCTTCAATTGCATGCGAAGAGACTTATTTGTGTAGGACCTATGGCAGAGAAACTTATTTAGCCCTTGCATGACATATCACTTACAAAAATACATAGACAACTATGTGTAGGATAAGGAAAAGCAATAGCTTTATGAAGGAAGTCATACTCGAGGACCAACTTGTAGTCGTCCATAGCTACCACCATGAGGTCCACCTTCCCCCTCCATTTTCCTACTTGCATGTCCATTCCTTGGGCAATCCCAGCCACTGGCCATAGAGTATTGTTTACCTTCTTTAGTGAGCCAATATCCTTATTCACTGAGAGACCCAACTTTTTAGCTTCTCTAAGTGTAATAAAATTATATGTTGTAGCCAAGTTTACCATGGCTTTGGTTTTCTTATTGTTGACTGCACACTCCACATACATGAGAAATCTTGCAACTGATCTTGGGGCCTTCCATTCCATTGAGTTGAACATTTGGAAGGTTGTCAAATAACCATCCTTCGTTAAAGTCTTTTCTTGGACTATATCTTGTTTCATAGCATTTAATGATCCTTTTTTTGGACAATCTTTCATATAATGTGGGCATTTACAAATGAAGCAAGAAATAGTACCTTTCCTTTTGTCACCATCATGATTAAAAGGTGGTTTGCTACCTCCACTCTAATTGAATGAGGCTCCATTCCAATTGAATGAGGGTCAACTCCTTCATTCTCATATCGAATTTTCAATATGGGTAAATGGTCTAGATGAAATATCTGTTCGCCTACGATATGTCAAGGATTCCACAATTGAGTTAGCTTGACTCAGCTTGGTCACATCTCACTTCTCAATCATGTTCTTTGCCCACTTTTAGAGGTCACTCATGAAGAAGAACAAAAGAGTCTTCTCAAGCACGTCCTTAAGTTACAACGTTGTATTAGTAAATGCTTGCACATAGACTTGCAAAGTAGTTATATGCCTCAAGTCTTTCAACATCTCGTGAGCCTTCTTATCTACATTCTTGGGGAGGGATTACTTCTTCAATTCCTTCTTGAACATGTTATATGTTCTAATCTAGGATTCCTAATTCTCTATCTCTTGGCACCTCCTATGCCACCACACATTAGCATTATGAGTGAGATAATAAGAGGCAATTTTTATCTTAGTAAAATCATTAGTAATGCGAGCCATATCAAAATATTGCTCCGTATGCCATAAAAAGTCTTCCACTTCTATTGCATCTCATTTCCTGCCATAGTTCATTAGCTTAGGAATATCTCCACGAAGGACAATAACAATGGCAAGTTTCTCTTCCATTCTCACCATAGCTTCTTTCAACTCAACTACTTGTTTTTCAGTGTAAGGCAAGCAATTCTCCAGCACACTAATTCTTTCCTCCATGGACACCATTGTTTCATCTTGTGTCCTTTTTCTCTTTGCTTGCCTCTTAAGTTGGTGTTGGGACTCTCCCACACCTTCAAAGGCCATTCTAGTAGCTTAACCTACCTTGAGAACTTAGCTTTGATACCACTTGTAATGGACTTGGAGAGAAATCTGTTAGACACTTAGCTTTTGGCTCGAAATTAAGTCAACGTTGAACCAAAATTATCAAAATTACCCTAAGGACTAACTTTAAAGAACAAGTAAAGAAAGTTGAGGAACAATGAGAGTGTTAAGAGTAGGAAGAGTTTGAGTGAATTGTGTGAGAAAGGGAGTAAGGAGGTTCCCTTTATATAGGTGTTACCTTCTTTCAAGAATTCAATGCAACATCAATTACACATTTATGGCATAATCATAAATGTGTGTGTACATTACTTGTAATTCGATTCATTGGGACATTTGTAATTCTTAATTGTAGACGTTTACATTAAGACTAACAATACAATCATAAATATGAAATCATAATAGTAATCTTATTCAATATCAGAGTCATTACAATTATAAGTAAAAGTAATCAAGTAACATTCTTTTCCTTAAAGAGGTCAGTTACATTTTAGAACATTTGAATACAAGGAACACAAATGGAAATTAGAATGGGCACCACCTAAGTGGACAACCTAACAACAAAGGAGATTAAGTGGGTTGGACTTGTACTCGCCAGCTTGATCCATCGACCCATACTGTTAGTCTAGCACATAGAAATCCAACTCGTACTCACTTGGCCAGCCCCTCAGCCCGTATTGCTAGTTTAGAACATCAGTGTATCTCTTCTAAGTATCAAGATAACCTTCAAAATCTGTTGCCAGTTTTCCCACGTTGGGTCAGCTCCATCATGCACACTTTAGATTTGGTGTAGTTCGGTTAGACGATAATGACTGCATAATGAGATTTTTTTTTTTTATTGCATCTTCGAAAGCTGGATTAATTTCTTCTCCTTGCTGCAGTCCCTTGTCTTCTCTAAAGACAACAATTCCCCCCACCTTTCAAAGCGGTGAATTGAGTGTCTGCAAATTCATAGCGGGTGTCCTTGCCGCGAAAACTGAGAAAAAGATCGCATTCCGCCGATGACTTGAAGGAGAAGCAGAAGAAGTTGAAGCGGCTGACTGAGTGCCCGTACAAGCCATTGGAGACACAAGTTTCTTCTTTCAAACGCCCTTCTGGAGGCAACGACACTTGCAGCAAGCTCTGTTTGATAAATAGGCTTGCCAACTTCGAATTAATGCTGTCTGCAATAGAATACCGGCTTTCCACCTTTTGATATGGTCGTTCGACGCCAGAAAAGTGGGAGAAAGAATAACCTGTTATTTCTGCGGATGAATCAAGGAAGATGAATTTGAAGGAGCCGTCGGAGTGCTGGTGGATGCCACTAGAGACTCGCAGGCTTCTTCGGCCGGACTCTTGTTTACTCTCAAATTTTTAGTGGAAATGAAACTCTTAAGTTCTGTTCTTATTGTACCACGGGAGGGCAAAAGGTCGAGACTTTGATCCTGTTGGGCAGCTTCTTTTCATATCACTTTACAGTGTGTGGTCGCCATTTGCAGTGCGAAAAGGAGAAACTTGAGGTTGCTTACATTATGCCAAGACTGTATACATTCCTTCGAGGGCCAGGTTCCGTTCTTCTTACCTAGAAATTGCGGAGATTACAGTGAGAAGATCTTAAGGAGCTCTATTTTTTTTCAACGACTTAAGCCTTAAAAGTTTAGATAGTCTTTTCTTTTAGCGAAGCATTTTGACAAAAACGTAAACCGAAACCTTTCAGATTGGGCCATTGCTGTCCACTGACTTCCACATTTCAGAAATTTCTGCCTTAGAAATTTTCAAGACACATCAAAAGTGATAACTTTTGAAAAAATGTGACTAAGAAATAAGTTGTATTTATATTGATTTTAAATTTATAAAAATGATAACATAAGTTTCATAAACAAATCATGGATATTTATTATTCAATTTTTCATTAAAAATAAAATAATTTAACAAAGTAGAGGAAAATATTCATCATAAATAAAATAATAATAATAATATTCTTGAATATTGAATTTTGTACAAAAGCGATCATTAAACTCAAATTAAAGAAAAATTTTCAAATTTTTTAACCATCTTGAATTGAATTATAAACTAATGTTTAATATGATTTAAAAACCAAGTAACATCTTAATCTAACTTTATTATCTCTCTATATTATTAGTATCAAGATAAACTGTTGATGCATAAGGGTATTGAAGATCCTATTTTTAGAGAAAAAAATTCTAAAATAAAAAGATTCTTCATATCCCTTAATTGATTTTTACATCGAACGGACTTATTCTCGAAAAAAATTCAAAAGAATGTTCCTGTCATGTGAAAAGTGGAACTCTATGTACGGCACTGGAGGATGTCTGTACCTTTTCAAAGTGCATTAAAACACCTTCCAAAGCAATCAACTTGTGTGTACTAGTGGGCAGAAATTTCAATCAATCCACTTGCGTGTCCTAGTCGGTACAATACGAAGTAGAGTTCCATTTACCACTACAATTTCGAGGGGGAACTTGGAGAATATGTGACTGTGCCACCTCCCCCTCTCTCTTCTTCTGTTGAAGAATTCGAGACTATAAAGAAATCCAAGGATTGTTACACTAGTAATTGTGTTAGGGAGAACACCAGAGATGACAAAAAACCATTATTCGAAAGGGTGTGGAGTGAGGATGACGATGTCAACCTACTTAAAGTTTTAGTGAGTATATGCAAAGCAAGCATGGTGGTCGGGTTTCAAAACCTTCTGATATGACTCAATTTACATAACTGGGTCAATCATTTTATAGAAGTTCACTAGAGCTCAGTTGACAGATAAAGTTAGAAGGTTGAAGCGAAAGTTCAAGAAGAATATTAGAAGAAAGCAGGAAAAGATTGAGGGTGAGGATCTTTCTTTTCTAAGCTACATGATCTTAAGTTATTTCAACTACTTGAAAAAATTTGGAGTGATAGTCATGAGACTTTAAATGTGCAAAACATGCAATCGAATAACTTGTATTTTGATGGTTTGGAGGATTTTGCGAGACAAAATGAATTGAGTTTGAATATTTTGGATGAAAAAGATAAGGTAACATTGGAGAAGAAGTGAAATGATTTCTAATTTTCAAAATGAATAACTTTTAGTAAGAATGCTGTATTCACGAAAGAGTTAATGGAGCAAGCATTCAATGCTTATGGGGAGGTTAGTTTAAGTTAATCTGAAAACCTATCCGACTAGTATTTTTGGAAAAATATTTGAAATCGGGATTCCTGTATTCGTCTTTTGAGAAGCTAAATGCATCTTTCTTTTGGTTTGCACGAACTGCTTTATGTAATATTCATGTGATTATTCTTTACAAATGGAGACTATAACCTATTTAATTTTTTGTATAGTTGATTTAACAATTTTGGTCGATGTTCAACTTCGCGCCGATTGATTCCGAACACCACGCTACATTTGGTCACCTGGTTCCAATGTCATAGAATAAAAAAGTTTTGAAGTAATATGCATTAAAACGAAAGTATATCATTCTTGATAAAATCCAAAACCTAAGGAAGAAAAACGATTGTATCACAATTTAAAATGCACATGCCCCATATTTTGAATGATTTTTAAGTTCACCTATTCCATAACAAATATATGTCATTCGTAAATTTTTATCATGACCAACAAAGAAATTTTCTAAGCATTTTTGGCAAAGATGGCATTAGAAAACAATGCAAAATATCATTTATGGTTGGAATCAATGTCCACAAGTCAATCAAGTAACGATCCATAAATGCAGATGCTGGGTACATACTATGCAAAGTGAAATTTGATTAAGCATGCAATTATTCAAGCAACTGTTGCATTCCGGAGACTATATAATACAGAAGTGCAGTATACAACTTTCAAAATTCTGAAAGGACATCGTTGTGACCGGAAAAGACAAAAGATTACAAATATAGAGGCAACGGAAACAAGATTAATAACTTATCTACATATTGGAACTACTTGATTTCCTTTAACAATTAAAATAATCACAATTCTTGATCCCGTCTGTAGTGTGCAAGGAGTCGTGCCTCAAGCTTGCAAATGTTATGACTTAGGGAAGGAAAGGGAAGCATAATATAGAAGGATTGTACAGATTTCTAACAAGGGTAACATTGTGATCACGGTTCTAAACTTGCTTCCAGTAACTTGCTTGCAGGTACTTTCTCCTGCCTTTCTACGTAAGCTGTGGGAAACCATCCAGCCTTGCCTTTGCATTCTCCTTCAGACCATCCATTTGGAGTCACCTGCCGACATAACCAGAATGCAAAAAAATGAACGTGAAGCCAAGATAGAAAACCAGCTTATTTTAAAAATGAACTAGTCTTAATTGCAGATGTATCTTCTGCTATTTAAAAAAGAATGTCTCACACTTGATTTATAGAAACCGAAATTTGATAAAGATATACATTTACTTTTTGTTTTTCTGTCTTTCCAACACCAATGGGAGAAAACATGAGAGATGTATTCGTTGTACCAGACTACTCATATAGATACATTGCCACTAAGTACACCAAGTCATTGCTGAACTTTGCTTCCATTCTCTGAATAAGCTAGAATAACTTTTGACATAGAATAGATGATGTATTCATGAAGGCGATCTTAGGCATAACAGCTAAATAGACAAAAGGAGGAATCATATGGCTCAACCCGCATGAATTACCAGGATAGTACCAAACATGTAACATTAAACACCAAGTGATGTAATCCAGCCCCCACTTTATCAATTAGGAAAGAGATTCTTGATCCTATAATAAAAACCCAAAACAAGTTTTATAAACAGCTTCAGTCTTTGATTAATTCCTAACTTTATCAAAACATAGCCATATCCCACTATGTTGTTATTTATGATTTTCTGCATGAAGAATTATTTTAGATATCTCCATCATTATACTTTTTGACTTGTTATAATGTAAACTGCACAGCATTTTAGAATCCCATGGACAACTATGCATATCATGCAACCTTAACCATCTAGACAAATACAAAGCATAGATAACTTCTACACAAATTTTTTTTTTTAAAAAAAAAAAAAAAAAAAAAACAAAAAAAAAAAACAAAACAAAAGAAAACAAAAGAAGCTCTCAAAAGAACAGATCACACTTGAATTTTTGGTGAAGTACCTGCCGAACAACAACATAATCATCAATGGATAGGCTTAATTCCCCTTGGGTTTGAGCATCAAATGGATGTACAGCCTGCAAGATGAAGTATAGAAGAAAAAGTCAATGATGGACAGAAATCTCAAAAAATTGCGGAAGTATCAAATGCCAATTTAGATATTAAATACTGCTAACTATTATTGACTGAGATTATGATTGTGGTGCCAACTTCAATTCCAACATATTTACAGGTAAGGTATCTCGTTTTGCTAAACTAGGATTATGATGCCAATTCCAATCCGGTCATATGTATGAGCAAGATATAGTCAATGACCACACGTGTTTCAAGGCAAGAGCAAAGCGAGGTACAAAGGCCTGCTTCAAACCCAAAAACCATAGACAAATGCTGGACGCAATTGGAGAGTCTACACAGAGGAGACTTTACGATGCAAAGGATTAAATCCCAAAAGAGCAAATCGGTATCTATTCTCTTATTGCTTTAACTTTAACATTTGAAAATACTAAGTGATCCAGAATTTTGAGTTTTCTCTGTTCTTGGTTTGCATCATATAGGCGGCAAGAAGAGACAGAAGACTAGAGGTGGAGGAATTACTATTTTCAAGAAAATCTGATTCACAACCTACCTCCCATTCTGAGGTATAATGCAATGCAGTGCTCTAGAGATGCATGTAATTACTAGATTAATTTTGATATCATTT
The DNA here is from genome assembly GCA_028551485.1 of Casuarina cunninghamiana. Classification (NCBI taxonomy): domain Eukaryota; kingdom Viridiplantae; phylum Streptophyta; class Magnoliopsida; order Fagales; family Casuarinaceae; genus Casuarina; species Casuarina cunninghamiana. The sequence continues at coordinate 18,229,782 of CM052363.1, read as the reverse complement.
GTTCCAATTAGAAGACACAGTAGCCACATCAGTAGGATACCTCAAAAAGAATAGTCAAAGTTGTGGCTCCTAACATGCAATTGTAAAGCAAAGTTCAAGAAGAAGAATCTTCCGCAAAAAGGCATAAGGTGCCACATTTCGTGAAGTACCATAGCCTTGTGATTTAAGTGACTACAGAGTCAACTAATGATACTTCAAAAGACAATCATAAAACCCAAAAGAGGCAAGTTACTTGTATTCTCATCTTCCTTTAACCTATTAGCACGTGGAAATATCAAACGATAAAAAAAATTGAGTTTCTTTGTTCTTGAATTGTTTGACTGAGTAGCAACAAGATATACACAATTAAAGGTGCAGTAATCATTATTTTTAAGAAAATAGGATACATATCTAGTTTCTACTCTTTGAGATAGATTGGGATGCAGTGACATTAATTTGCCAGAACTATAAGATGCATTAGTTACATGGGGTATCCCAAAAGGACTAACCAAAATAATAACTTTCTGTAATTGCACACATAGCAGCACAATTTATTTAGGACCCAACACAAGTCCAGAAACAGCCTTCACAATATAATTCACATCTACTCCAGTGCATTTTTCAGAATGCAAGAACATATTTTTCATATATATTTAGTACCCCAAAAGGACTAGCTACAAACAGAGTTTTCCATAATCACTTGAACCATTCAGCTATGGACTATGCACCCAATGTAGAACTCAATACATGCTCACGCTATGCCTTTAGGGATTTATTTGGGGTACTTCAACCAAAACTGAAAATCCAACTCTATTGATCAACCAACCACCGACAAGTTGACTGCAGGTCATGCTGTGTTAGTTTCATCTACCACATGTGTAGACTGTTTCCCGTTTTTGTAACCAATGCTATCAGTCGGCAGTTGGAATCTAGAAAGAACTGTTCCTTAGGTCAATGCTCAACCCTTGATTTATGGCAGTGCATTAAGATGTTTATGTGTGATGAATATCGCGTTCTGGTGTTGTTAGGAAGTGATCATGATGGTATAGGGGCTTCTGAGTTCGGAACCAATAGTGTCAAAGGAATGAAATTTTAGTGATTTTATGTGTTTTGAATTGCATGGTCAACATAGTTTTGTGGCATGCTTTGCAAAACGTCCAGCATATTTCTCAATCCTTTAAACAAAGAATCATTTACTTGGTAATAGGTCAGGGCCAACAAAGGACTGTTTCCCATTTTTGTAACCAATGCTATCAGTCGGCAGTTGGGATCTAGAAAGAACCCATTCCTTAGGTCAGTGCTGAGCCCTTGATGTATGGCAGTGCATAAAGATGTTTATGTGTGATGAATATCGGGTTCTGGTGTTGTTAGGAAGTGGTCATGATGGTTTAGGGGCTTCTGAGTTTGGAACCAATAGTGTCAAAGGGATGAATTTTTAGTGCTTTTATGTGTTTCGAATTACATGTTCAACGTAGTTTTGTGGTGTCCTCTGCAAAATGTCCAGCATATTTCTCAATTCTTTAAACAAAGAATCATTTACTTAGTAACGGGTCAGAGCCAATAGAGGACTGAAATTGGCCTTAATGTCATGCTTCAATTTAAAGGTGAGATCTACACAGATAATGACTTGATTAGATTGTCATAAAATATCCCAGATATTATAATAACAAATCAATTCTATAAGCTAGACAAACCAAAATGCAATGCTAGTATGGGCCATATTTCATGGTGACAGTCATAAAACAATTCATTAATGAAACTTCTATGCCACCGAACTCTCTGGACAAAGGTCTCACCTTTGCAATAAAGTACTTTTCGTTCTCAATTGTGTGTTCATGATCGCCGGAGCTATTTGAATCAATATTTTCATGCCCCTGCTGATCATACATATCTCCCTGTGTTCTCTCCAACACCAACGAAGACCCTTTCAATTGCTTCTCCAGTGTCATCTAACTCCGATAGTAAGCATGTAATAATAAGAAATAGTGAGGACAATCTTTTGACTAACAACAAAATGTAAGATGAACATGGGGAATAGAACAAATCTCAGGCAACTGAGTCCTAAAGCATCGTACTCAGACGCAAACCTCAGCATGTAGCTTCTCTAAAATAGCAAGGACCTTTTGGTGATAGGTTCTCTCAGCATCCACCTGGAGAGATGATCCCATTTGAAGTTCAGAAGCAATTCAAGTAATATAAAAAGATCATGTGCAGAGAATTGAATAACTAACTCAATTTGAACAAGAAACAAAGTTTCAATTAAATCAATGGCCATCAGTAGAAAAGGTTCCATGGCCACTATCACAAAGTTTTCCATATCTAGGAAGATCTGTATCGATACCTAGAGCAAGTCGAGAAAGGATAGATTGCAAAAATGAAAATTGAATAACTAGCCCTTTTCATGCCTAATTATGAGTAGTTATACCACAGTAAGAAGCTTCTGGAAAGTCATCTGTTGCTGTTGACCCTCAACTGACAGCATGGCAGCTGTTGCTTCTTTCCCAAGTGCCATCATTGTAGATTTTAGCTCTATCAGTCTTGCTTCTGCATTTTTAACTTTCATCGAAGTCTCAACAGAAATAGAGGCATCCCTTGACTTCAATTGGCGTCTCAAAACTTCAGCTGCCTGGTGAGGTGATACTAAAAAAGATATGCCATAAATCCTATAAGAAGATTTATGCACAGATGAAATATAGATGATTACCTGGGCCTCAGCCTCTTGCCGCAATTTGTCATAACGGTGTGTCAAGTGGCGTGCATCTTCAAGAGGAGCTCCTGTAATTTGTGCCCGTAGTGGCTCAGATACCTAAAAGTCAATACCTGTTATACAATTAGAAGATAAAAAAAAAATAGAAGTAAAATTAGGAAAAAGATTAATTTATTATTAGAATATGATAGAATATCTTACTAATATTCTTTGGTTCTATGAAATAAGCATGTTAGAATATGACTGCAATATTTGAGATAATGCTCTAGAAACAAACCATTTCAAACCTCGAATGTTAAGATCCTGCTTCATATGGTCTTGTCCAAGTTTTCTAATGGCTTAGATGTACCATCACACACCATCATATTTTTGGAAGTGTTTTCCAACGATTATGAGGTATTTGTGTTTGTTTTGAAAGTAAATAGCACATTCCAGATTGATAACCAAATGATAGGATATGTCTACTAGATGTACGTGATCTATTCACCTTGTCATGTCCCATCAAAGACATTGCTAGAAAACAACCATAATCTAAATGATACTAAGGGAAGAATTACCTGATCACCAAGGATCCCAAGCAAAGTCTCCTTATGCTCCTCCATCAAAAAATGGGAGGTACCAAAGTGAAGAGAGGCTCTAGCAAGACGAGAGCTAGTGTTTTGATTCTCATCCCCATATTTACAACAATCTTGAGCCAACTTCCTAACTACATAATTTAATTTAATGCAACATTTCATGAATCCACCTTTAAAAGAAGGGGGTTGGGGGGTTAAGAAAAAAAAAGCACAACTAAGAAGCAAATAAAACTAACCTATTTCCATTTGCTTTGAGCTTAAAGAAACAAAGGCTTCAATTCCATGAACAATATTCCGTTGAAAATGCTGTGGAACATAATACACTTTCAGATATTGGACTGACTAATCATCGTTGATGCATACCATAGTTTGCATCCACAAAGATTCATCCATCAGACCCATAGGCCAAATCAGAAAATACTGATATTTTTTAGCAACGCCTAGATTACTGTACCTTAGCAGCTCTGGTAGAATTGTATAGATTCTGAAGTTGATGGTGACACTGAAGTTCAGCTTCATCAACCATGATTGTTTCCTCACCAAAATGTCCCAGTTGTCTCAACACTGCCTGCAACATAATGGCCATAAGAATCTTAAAATCTTATGGTGACATAACATAGAGGATGCATTATCTAAGAATGACCCATTACAGATACAATAATTTCCCAAAAATCAGAAAACAACACATCTATGATATCCTAATAATAACAAGTATATGTGTGTGCGCTGTGTCTTACGAGTAGTCACTTTCCAATGATTCCAAGTCCGTAATGATTGACTGTGGCTATCAAATATGTAAAATAAGAAAAACATCATGATAACTCATCTCCGTTTTTTCGACTATAACCACCGAGTGCCAGGAGGATATTCCTAAAGGGAAAATAACTTCTCCTCCCGAAATAAAAGGGAAAGAAAGCAACAAGATCAGTAAGACAGCTTCTGCGATCGCAGAACTTCTTGGCATATATTATGAACTATTTTCTTGAGTATTTTATAAAGAAAAAATGTTCAAAATTGAACTCTGTCTTTCACACCTGCATCAGACTAAAATAAGAGTATATATACTGCGTACTACAAAGCTCAATCTCGCCAAATAAACACCATCTTCATTGAATTTTTTCCGTTATTGCAGATAGGAAACAGATACACTAAAACACACGACTATACACTAATAACCCGATTCATTCAATTGGAGAGCATAAGAAAAGGCAGACGATCACCTGCTGTTGCTTGGCAACTTGCTCCCTCAGCTTGCTTGCTTGCCTCCTTATGCTCTCCATCTCGATTGAACAAGCCCTAAAATTCCTCTAAATTCCTCAGAGAGCGAAATGAAGAGCAAGCGGAGGCGATTTCTTTCTGGGTTAGCTTTACAGAGGAATTTGGGAGCGAAAGCGGAAAAGCTGTCGGGTAAAGATGGCACTTGAGAACTGTCTCGTTCTTTGTCTGTTTTTGACTTCCACTGAAAACGCACGTGGGCTTCGGACACGTGCTCTTGGTTCTATGGAGACGGGGCTTTAGTCCAGTGAACTTCCGGAAAACACCTTGGAAGTTTTTTATTTTATTTTTATTAATTCTTATTATTTAAACTAATTTTTTATTATGTTCGGTTTTTTCCTCTTTTTACAGTGGGGATGGATTCTTTAAACCATAATTAAAAAATAATTAAATCATAACTAGTATTACAATGCTATGAAGCTACCACTAATATACCCTTATCATTAAGTTATGAGTATGCTAAGACTAGAATTAAAAAAATTAATCAGGTTTCTCAATTCATGTATCCCTTTTGAGGGTTGAAAATTTCTTATATAAGTTCATTAACTTATTATCCTATATTATTTGAGTAGGTCCTTTTTTTTTTAATTAATATCGAGTCAAGCCTGGTCCTAACACTACTTACTGAGGCTTTTACAGTGAGTAACGACAAGGAGCGTTTTCCTTCACCAAGATCCTCTGGATGCTTTACAGATCGACCTGCGAGAGAGAACGGGGATGCTTGAGGAAGAAGATGACCCTCTTTTTGAGAAATCGGGCCGACTCGGCCGGTCGTCCGATTTCAGGTGATATTCTGAAAGTGTTTTAACTTTTACGTTTTTACGTAACAGGAGGGAAAAGCAGCTTTTCCTCCTTTAAGCAAAGAATGTATTCTTCCATGGAGTGAGCCAGAGCCCATAAACCTTTCTTTTACGTGCGGTCGTTCATGTCCTTTTCAGCATAACAAAAGTTGAACAAAATGCTCAGTTTTAGGTTTTGGTGACGGAGACAAGGAAAAGGTCAACTTGAGCCTACTGATCAAGTGCTATTATATTCCACCTCCTTTTTGTTCTTCTCGGAGTTTGCAATTTGATTTTTTTTTTTTTAAAACAACATTTTTGCTATGGGATTTAATTTTTGCAAGGCCCATTTGGCACACGCAACACGCAACGCATTTTGGCCTTCACCACAAAGTACTGATTCTTTTCCCATATGTTATTCCACAATTAAGTAATGTAAAAACTACTAAATGCCGTAAAAGAAAAAAAAGAAGAAAAACAATTGCACTCAAAGGAAAATCGAATAAATTTTATGATTTATGTTGAAGTGGTATACTAGATAGGAATACATTTCCTATCCAGTGTTATTGAATAGCCTATTTGACATTGCAATTGATATGACAAGTTTTCTAAGTAAAAATTGAAGTCATATAGTTTTTGACTTAACTACACAGAATTTTGGAATCCCATGAAACAACAATGCATATCATGCAGCCTCAACTATCTACACAAGTACAAAAAGCATAGATAACTTCCACACAAAAATGGAAAATAAAAAATAAAAAAGCTATCAAAAGAACGGATCACACTTGAATTTCTGGTTAGGTACCTACCGAACAACAACATAATCATCGACGGACAGGCTTAGTTTCCCTTGGTTTGGAACATCAAATGGATGTACAGCCTGCATAATGAAGCATAGCATAAAAATTGCAGAAATATCAAATGCCAATATATGTTAAGTCTTTCTAAATATTATTGGCTGAGATTATGATTGTGGTGCCAACTTCAATTACAACATATTTACAGGTAAGGTATCCTTTTGCAACTGTAAACTAAGACTATGATGGCAATTCCAATCCTGTCATATTTACAAGCACGATATAGTCATGACCACACACATGTTTCAAGGCACAGGTAAAATCAGGTTAAGAGGAAAAGCATGGGAAAAAGGCCTGCTTCAAGCCCAAGAACCATAGACAAATGCTGGACGCAATTGGAGAGTCTACACAGAGGATTCCCGGATTGCTGCTGACTCAGGAGGCTCACATGGAGTTAGCAGAACAATCCACTCCGGCAGCGTCTTTCCATTCCGACAACAACTAACACTGCATTCGCAACCGGGAAACAACTACCACCAAACCCAGTTTAACCAGCAGTCGGTGACGAACAGTCACGTGTCAGCTTTGCCGTCGTCTTGGGCATCGGGCACCACAGTGTCGATCGGAAAACCAATCCACGTGGCTACCATGTGGCCCAAGCCACGCCTACAACACGAGCCCATTTTTTAGCAGTGACCACTGCTGCTGCCCAACCCGAATCCAATTGGTTCCCAGATTCTTGGTCTACAAATCATATCACTCCTGACCCAATGGGCCTAAATGGCTCCTACAAGAAATTACCGTTGGAGATGCGTGAGCTTACGAATGAGCTATACGGGTTATATTTTAACCCTTGAAAACTTATAACTCTCCAATATTTTTGTTATTCCTACAATTACTAAGAAATTATTATATGTTTCAAAGTTTACCAAAGACAACAACTGTGTTTTTCATTTTAAGCTAATTTTTGTGTTGTACAAAGTCTTAGTACAAGGAGAACAATTCTTTGAGGACCAATTGATCATGGCCTTTGCCACCTAAAAATAATAAATATAAAACAATCACCCACTGCACTATTGACAAATATCAATATGTTTGAAAAATGACATCTTAGATTAAGATATAAAAATTATGCAAATGTAACAAACTTGATTTTGTTAGAAATATTGCTATTCCATTATTAATTTGATGATGACAAAAAAAGGACATATTTTATGAAAGTGTATTTTAATGTGACAAAATATTTTGGAGTTTTTGTATAAATGCTTCTCATGTTTTATGTGCTAAATAAATATGTGAAATAATGTTATTGACTATATTTGTGAAAGAGCTATCAAAAAGCAAATATGAATAAATATTCTTCTTGTTATTTTTTTCTTAAGAAAATTACTTTTTGAATTTTCTCGTAGGAAAAATGGTCTAGATAGTTGAATTAAGAGGCACGTTCTTCCTGTGAAGCCCAATTCAAAAAACACATAAAAACAATGTGAAGACAGTAACCCAAAGTCTAGTCCAACCCTCAGCCCAAGCTCATGACCCATGTGCGCAACCTAGTTACTATGCAAACCCGGACCATGAATGATCCAGTCCATGTGCAAGACCTATGTGGGACCCGTTTGCCCATCTCGCAATCCAAAAGCCCATGCCACAACCCCGCGACCCACTGCGACCTATTATCTAGTGTGCGCAATCCAGCCTAGGTCAGCGACCCGTTTTGCCATTGCAGCCTGACAACCCACGTGACCCAGTTTCTCCAAGAAGTAACCTGCAGGTCTCAGAAGCTATGCATGACCTGGTTGAAAGAACTTGCAACTCACTTGCTGAGTTGCCTTTATGAGCAACTTGGATCCATCATTGAAGCTAAAATTGGTTTTATTCTAAAGGTATCAAAGAGTTGAAGAACTTTGTGAGGAGAAATTTATGATTCAAGCCTGCAATGAAGATTAGATGGAGACGACCTACAATATTCTCTGTGACCCATTTAAATGATTGAGGAATAAGTGACAAAATCAATTGATTCAGAAGCTAAAAAACATATGAATTTGTTGAAGAGGAAGTCGAATTGTTGATCTGTGATTTACTCACAAGATTTTGGTTCGAAAATGAAGAGATTTGAAGAAGATTTTGGTGCAACCTGCAAGTCTGACTCGTGAACCGAAAACAACCCACGAAAACCCAGTTGAAGGAAAGAAATTCACCTACTGAAATCCCACCGTTTGAGAAGTAGTTTTGAATGGAAAGAAAAACCCAGCTCAACAAGGTCTGCCTCATGACTTCCTAAAAATCTCCACAAAAACAGCTCAGATTAGCTCTCAACGGGGGAGAAACTCGAGAGTCTTTCAAATGTCAAAACGACTCTTTCTTGAAGTGATTGGTGCATTTTTTAGCTTGGCTATTAAGTGAAGAAAGTAGCTCTAAGTGTGGCTAGGAAAAATCTGGACAGAAATAGAGAACAGTTCTTGAAGAAAAATATGTTGAAATCGTGTGAAGCTTAAATCAAGTTTTTATCTTCGGTAAAGTTTCTCTTTGCTTCTATATACTTGCAAGTAATACTGTTCCCTACATATATACGTGCTATACATATTTCAAATATACTTGAGCACATATTCGGTTGAGATTTTGAAACCCTAATTGCATTGTGATTTGGGGTTTTTTGATTGAGGCTAAACTTGTGCTTAATCATTGTTACATTGATATTTAAAGTCTCTAAAAGAACCTATTAAGCTCAAAATTATAACTAGGTTGAACTTTTATTCATCTACCTAGAGATTGTTTAGGTACTTTTTGCTCCTTCAGTTTTCTACACAAGTTTATAACTTGAGGGAATTATTTGAGTTGTATAAGTGTAAAGAAACCTTTGAATTATACATTGTGTTGGTGTGTGTTGAGTTATACATTGTATTGTAATCTTTGGTAGAAGGATTATAAGTTATGAAAAAATATTTTTTCTTGAGTTTGAGTAAAAAAAACTTCAATCATTAAATTGAATGAAAAAAAGGGTGAACATAAATGCAGAGGTTGAACATCATGGTTAAAATTATGTGTTATTTTTGTTGATTATTTATGCTTTAATTTTTGATTTAATATTTTACTTGTATGAGCATTAAAACATTTTAGAGATTAAAAAATTAGAAAACCAATTCAACCCCTTATTCTTGGTTGTTCATTATACCTAACAACTTCAAATAATGAAAATTCCTTTTGTTGGAAACCACCAACTTCTTGCAATGCATATCACATTAGTAAAACCATATGCCAAGCCCATTCTTCAACTAATATTGTTACTCTTAATTTGGTTCACCTTATGTTCAGGGCCTTGCTCTTGCCACCTCCTCAATTGGTAACAAATATTATATATGCTCTACCAATGATTTTTCAAAGTTTTCTTGGATATATTCCTTTCAACATTGATATCAATTCCTTCAAATATTTGAAATTTTTAACAAGTTCGTTGATAATCAACTTCAATATATATATATACACTAAGATAGGGTCACTAGATTTTCATCTTTGCCTTTCTACAATCTTCTAGCCAAATTGGGCATCCATCTAGGCTATTAAACCAATATGCACCCTTCCAAAATGGGTTTGTTGAATGAAAACATTGTCATATCATTGAAACTAAGCTCTCCATAATTAATTAGGCCCAAGTTCCTCTTATATACTTGGATTTCTCTTTTGAATTAGCAATCCATAGCATCACTAGGCTACCTAGCCCAATTCTTAATAACAAATCTCCTTAGAAAAAGTTATTTCATACACCACCCTCTATTTCCCATAAAAATCTTTAAGTGCCTTGTTTACCCTTATCTTCATCGTTTTTTTTTTTTTAAAAAAAAGTAGAGACAATACTTGAAACATTTTATTAACCATACCTCATGCAAATATAAATGCCAATATATAAACCTTGGAAAATAAAATAAAAAACCTACTACTAGGTTCTCAACTAGAGCATACATCTTTGTCCATATGCCAAACACAAATTACTTTCTCACTCTACAATGTGTCTTACTAGGCTACCCCACTAGCTATAAAGGATATTGTTGTTGATGCACCAAAAAAAAAAAAAAAACTTTATTGTTATTGATGCAATATTTGATAAACATGAATTTTCATTTCATAAATTTGATGTTCATTATCAATCCTCAAATATTCATTCAAGTTATCTCACTCCTATCAATGAGCTTTTAAGATCCATAGAAATTGGACAACCTTCTAATGTGCCTCCACATATCACTACATCCAACAATGTAAGCCCCATGCCATCTCCTAATGGGTCACCTCCCCATCACAAAAATTGCCTCCATATTTCTGCCTTCACTGCATCTATGCATCTTGATGTAGTGCCATCAAATTTCACGTAAGCCTCCAAAGATCCAAAATGGTGTAAAGCACTAATAGATGAATATATTGCCCTTTCTAAAAATTGAACACAGGAACTTGTTTATTTACCATAAGGAATTCAACCTCTAGGTTGCAAGTGAGTTTACAAAGTCAAACTTTGCTCTAATGGCTCCCTAAAATGCTTTAAAGCTCAACTTTTGTAATGAAACATTAAGTCCAATTGCCAAAAAAAATAAAAAAAAACTTCAAATTGAACTTAATATTAAAGATCTTGGACTTCTTCACTATTTTTTAGGCATTGAAACACAATTCTATTTCAGTGTTTACTTACATTAAGCCAAGTTTGCTCATAAAATCATTATATGTGTCAAACATGGGTAATGTACCTTTTATTGATGATGGGAAGCTTTTCCTAATCCCACTCATTATAAAAGCATTTTTGTTCTCTTCAAAATCTCACACTTACTTGTCCTAATATTGCATATGTAGTTAGCATAGTGTGCTAATATACATAATGCTTCAACCACAACTCATTGGTCTTTTGTCAAATGTATTTTTTGTTTTCTTGCAAATACCCCTTGCTATGGTCTACATCTTACAAAAATTTACTCCAACACTCTTCACGCCTACTTAGATGCCTAATGTGTTGATAATCATGATGATTTCCATTCCACTAGTGGCTACTCCATGTTCCTTGGATTCAATCTCATCTCTTGAAGTTCTTGTAAATAAAAAAACTATTGCATGGTCAAGTACAGAGGTGAATTCAAAAGTCTTGTTGATACATATTCTGAATTGATTTGGCTAAAAGCCCATCTCCTAGATTTCAATATCCAGGTACAACACCTACCAGCACTCTAGTGTGACAAACTATTTCCTCTCTATTTGTCTACAAATCCAACCTTCCACGCCATAATGAAGCACGTTGAAATAGACTTCCATTTCATTTTGTAGCAAATCAAGAAGAAACAGTTTGTCAATCCACTTCATTTCCTATGCAGATCAAATTGCTAACATACTTACCAAAGGCTAATTATTAACAAATATGGCTTTTAAATTTAAAAGATAAAGAAATGAAAGCAGCAAAAGTTGTTCCTTGATTGATTTTACTTTTGTTATTTACCATCATTTTCACCCTCACAAAAGAATCCCCCTTCCATTACCCCTTTAAGATTTGGGCAATCTTGTAATATCAAGTACTTAAACATTAGGAAAATATTAAAGATGTAGATGAAATAATGAAGAAAATGAAATCTTACTCCTATCATGACATTCTAGAATGAAGTTAAGGATAAGATTTTTGAGAAATGGTAGTGAATTCAATGGTGACACATAATGACATTTGTTATGATTCTTAAATCCATAAGACTAATAAGTCATAAAATCTAAGTTTGAGATCTCAAATCCTCACAAACCAAGATGGAAAGATATTTTAGATTTGAAAGTGGCTATAAGCCATAAGCCAACATGTCATTCTTACAATCATTGACATTAAATCTATAACTCCATTCTAAACTCAAACTAGTAAGACATGACTTCTATTTCAATTTCAAACTCATTTTTTTATCACAATGCTTGTCACATGACTCAAACTGCAAATTTTTAACTTTCCTCTTTGATTATCAGTTTTACTCTACAACTTGACAATATGTCTAAAATTTAAGGCTGTACGATCAGGCTGCTGGGCCTCTACGTGGGGGGTCATGCTTTGCCTTACATTTTAGCATTGCAAGGATAGCCCTTATCTTGAGCTAGAAAGGGTTCTTCTTAAGAGTTGCTATTTTTAATTTCTTTGGATTTTATTTGTCTTTTTATGAGTGGTCTGTGAACAAGTAACAAACCATGTTAGTGTAAAATCCTCCACTAACTGGGGAAGTCAAAAACGTCTCCTATTATGACCAATAATGCCCGAATCGAAGGTAGATAACTACGGAACTACAAAACTAAGGAAAAAACAACAATGAGAAACTGGAATCTTCGATACCACCACTAAGGAACATCGCCCTTTTTTTTAACATATAATGTCAAATATGTTGGAAAACAAGGATTTTGTTGTGACAAAAATATATTTTTGAATATAATTCTTAAAATATGTTTTCATAAGTGCAAAAGAAAATCATAGAAAGTAAAAGGTATACAAATTATCGTATCAATTAATGATATTATAAAGTAACCAAGCTCCTACATTCCTTCATAAAACATCTTTTTAGAATGCTTTTGAGAAATATATTTATGAATGATGTCAAAAATATATTAGAACATATTTTTTAAGAAAAATGATACTTGGATTTATACACTTGTAGGAACATAAGGAGCTTTGATTCTAGCTTTATTTTAATTCAAGCTAAGATATATGTTACACCAAAATGTGAACTTGCTAAGAGCTCATATTGTTGGACCATGCTTACATTATTGGACCATGCTCATGTCGCTGGACTAGGCTCATATTGTTGGACCGTGCTCATATTATTAGACTATACTTATACTATTGGACCTTGCTAATAGTACTAGACCGTGATTATGTTGTTAGACCTTAATGATACTAGACTAGGCCGGATCCGAGACTGATTCGTAACAAGGCCCACATTTGATGTAGAAGCCCTGCCCGCTTCTTACTCGATCACTTGATGCTATGGCGTTGTTCAACTTATCAAAGGCGTGCTTAAGTAAGGCTTTTGTTCTGTGCCCTAACTGCTGCCTTTCGAAGAGAAATCAGCCTATGGTAACACCTTCATTCCCTCTAGCGGCAAATCTTCAACGGGGGGATCTTGGAGGAGATTGGATGTCAGAACAGTCGGATTGAAGTTCTGAGAAGTGATATGAGGTCGATTTGATGGATGGTTCACTGTTTCTAACGGGAAAAAGGCTACGGCTAAGGTTTGATCTAAAAAACCCTAGATTTTTTTCTCTATTTAAAGGGAATGCATACGTGAAGAGATTGATTGATGATCTACAACTATTTGAAGTGTTCTCTCTACAACGAAACAATCTTTTAAGCTCATTCATTATTTGATTCAAGTTCGCTCATCTCTCGGTGACTTACAAGGGTTCGGTGATATTTGGTTATTCAGCTTATCCTTTGATTATTTAATTGATTGCACCATGTATAACATTATTTATGTGCTGATTACATTTAAAAATATATATTACACATAAATATAATGAGAAATCCGAAATCCTAATTTACTAAAATTGGGGATTTCATGATAGGAGCTTTGAACCTTGTTATTCATACTTGAATAGCTCCTCTGATTAGCAATATCCCACAAACTACCATATTATTTGGGGATTTGCATTTGTATATGATTTTTTTATCATATTTTGTCACTGTGCTTAAGAATTCCTTGAGAGGGAATTGTTTGGATTAGGGAGAAGGTTTTCTCCTAATCTAGTTTGAGTAAAGGAGACTTCAATCGATTGGATTGAAGGAGAAGAGGGTGGATGTAGGACTCAAGGATTGAGTGCCAAACCACCGTGGTAAATCTGGTGTTTGTTTCCTTGCTTTCTATTGACTTGAATATCTCTTGCTATTTGCTGCTAATTATTCTGTTATTTATTTGATATTAGCCAAATAGTTTATTTGCTACATAGTTGTGAAATAATTGAAGATAACTTGTTGTCCCATCTAGAACTAACGTGTCATTCGTTTGAGATTTGCTTACTTGATACTGGTTTTATTTGTGTGAATTTGTTTACATACTTGGATTAGTTTTATACAAATTTTAATGGTGATTAACTCTTGGCTCAAACAATTCAACCCCCTTCTTGTTAAGCCATAAAACCCAACAAAATGCACCGTTTTGCTCCCTTACACAATCATAATTTCCCACATAGAGCCAACTACAATCAACCCATCTACAAAAGGTCCACAATACAACAAGGGCCCATAACAAGACCTTCTCACAATACTACAAAGGCCCACAACAACACCTACTCACTTACTTACTTTGATATCTTTCCAACGTTTATTTCTTTTAGCCTCTTTATTTTGTAACACTCTTACCCCCTTAAGCTTAGCCTTGTCCTCAAGGCAAAAGTCTAGAAATCTAAGCTGAAACTATTATTCTTCCTCCCAAGTGGCTTTAGCAGATGACTTCATTTGGCCATGGTATTGTAAATTGAAAACATAAGAGAACAACTTAGTATTGTGGATAAAGTTATTGGTGCAAAATATATCAAACAACGGATTGGTAAAACTGAAACAAGTTCTTGGTCTTCCTTATTCCTTTCTAAAGTGTTGGTAAGTCATAGATTCCTTTTGGATAATAATAGGTTTTTTTTCCTAGAAATTAAATAGGTTTGTACCCTTCTTGAGTACGCGTTGTTAACAAATACATTCAAAGGAAAAGTTGAATGAGTTTTATAATCTATATTAAAGTGTATACTAGATGAGAATGAGTTTCTTGTCTAGTATTTTTGAATATTTGCAACCTCTTTGATATTGGGTGAAAACTCCATTTATTTGACATTACAATCCTTATTAGAATCTCTCATCACAAACTTCAAGAGAGTTATACCAAAGAAATCCATTTTCTTTAATCTTTCTAATTAGCTTTAGCATGTTGAACTAGAGTAAATTGATGGACACTTATTTTTTAAGAAAGGTTGGCAAGGCTTTGCCAAAAATCGCCCATTGGAGTTTGAAGACTTTTGGGTTTTTAAATACCATAGGAATTCAAGATTTGAAATAAACATATTTAGTAAAAATGGATGTGAGAATGAAGTAGTTGTGGATAAGAGTATTTCATCAAGTCAATGTTATAAGCCAAACAAAGCTTGTACCAAACAAGTTCATGTTGGCAAATAAGAATATTTGGAAAAAGGATTAAAGAAAAATGAAGAGGCAAGCTATAAGTTGCATTTAATACTTATTGTTTACAATTGTTTTCCTATCTTTCATTCTTTGTTTAGAATAACATAAATTTTCATTATAGGTTTGAAAGTTATGTGCCTACAAGCTTATCTAAAGCTAGTAAGTATAAATCACAAAGAAATGTGAGAAAAAATCTTGAAGAACACATGTCCCAAAAGCCTCCCATTTTGTACCACTAAAGAATTCATATTTTGTATTGGCCATTACTAAATATTTTAAGTATGCAATGGTGAGCTCATGGTCATGTATTTCTAATTATTTTCAGTATTTCTAACACATTATTGTTTAGTTTTCTCTTGGGCAAATTAGGAGTTTTTTCTATATAGAGAAAGGAGAGTATGGAATCTTCTTTAGACTTATAATGATATATTTGAAGAGCAATGATGAATGACCAATTGTAGGGTGGCATATAGGACATGTAATTGTGCTCTTGTTCCACCTTTTAGATATACTATTAAGATATTCAAAGACTTTAGAACATCATTGAGGTTTTGGTTGTTAGATGTTTTACAAACTATAATTTTCAATTTTTATCTTTTTTATGTGAGACCAATTGGTATTGTTGTGTAGCTTGTGTTATGGTTGGCATTAAGAGTAGTTAAATTTAGAAACATCAAGTGTTTATCTTAAATGATTGCTGTGAAAATAGAGCTGAATATGATTTGAACATCAATGATTAATCCTTTAAGATTTATCATTTGGAAAAACAAGAAATAATTTTTCTTTTTTCTGAAATTATCATGAATCAAACTTTGTTTATATTCTGACTATATATCTTATAGGTTATCAAAACAATGAAACTTATTATTATTTTTATTTAATAAGTAACTCTATCGAGAATTCTTGGTTTCTGTAAGCTAAGTGAAGTTAAGTTTGACATTTTTTTTTAAATGTCAAAAAGAATAAGTTTTTCATATATCATTTTCTAGTTGTAGCCTCTTCCTAGATTTGTATTATGCCCATTTAACGTTGTAGTGATGCTAAACATGGTCATCCATGATTAAAATGGAAATATGTGGTTGATGAAAATCAATGTCAAAAGCAATGCCCATTTTACTCAAGATCTCTATGGAAAGTATTTCCCCATGCTTAGGGTGAAAAGGCTTGTTAAGTCCCATATAGGAAACACAAAAAGTTAAAAAAAAAAAATTATAAAGAAGTGAATTCATTAACTTCATGTCTCAAAATTTTAAATTGAATATGAATCATTATCTAAAAAATCTAAGATGATATTAGATTGTAGATCTCTTTTAGCACTCCTATTGATTTGAATAAGCTAGATCCATGCAAGAAAATGATACCACAATATGGATGTCCAAGCTCACCTTGTAATAGAGGGGTATGTTACAGTATTGATATATAGTTTCACATTACTAAGGTGTGAAATTTTGTGCTTGTTTAAATGTGTTTTTTTTTTCCAATTCTTAAGTAGGGTTTTGAGATAAATTTGAGTTTTCATAACATGATATTAAAGTCTAAGTTCTACTTTAGCATCCATATGGATTCAAATAAGTTCTGTTTATGCAAAAAGTAGCACCTTAGTGTGGATGTTCATATCTATATTGTTGTTAATAGATGTGTTGCAATGTGAACTCAAGATGAGGGGACATGTTAAGTTTTTTTTTTTTTTTGAAATTACTAAACATGGATAGAACCCTAACTAATTTTAATAATAGACGGCTAAGCTAAAGACCATAACTTCATGAGATACAATGGGAGCCATTACATTCGTACACCCTTGAGAGGAATAAATAAAATCATAATGTCACAAAATTCTAAGACCAACACTTGCCTCATTACCACATCTTTGTGAAGAAAGAACATTATGAAAACATTAGTACAAACCCTAAACATGATTATACTAATAACATGTTAAGTCCACCACATGGGAAACATAAAAAAAAAAATGTAATTTAGAAAGAGATCAATTCTTTTACTTAATATCTTAGAATTTTTAGTTAAATATAAATTATTTTCTAGAAAACCTAACATTATAACATATTAACCACCTAATTTTCATTCAATCAAAATTGTTGTAGCATACAAACTATTTAATTTTAAATCATAGTTTTAAATTATTACAACTAACTAAGTAATTGATTAAATAAATTAAACTATTATAACCACCTAATCAAAAAATAATTGGGATTTTACGGGATACTTTGCAAATTGAGTAAGAGAGGAAGAAGATGACCGGTTTTTGTGAGATCGGGCAGATTGGGCGGTTCTGTCCAATTTCAGATATTTTGAGATTATTTTAGTTTTCTCCTGAAACATGCTTGACCTTAGGTTACTCAAACACCATGAGTGACGAAGAACACGCGTCCAGCCCAAGAGGCAAAGACGGGGGAAACACATTGGAGCCAGGGCGTTACCGGCAACAGATGTAGATACTGTTGCCTTATCTTTTACGTGTAACAAGATCACGCTTCAGATTCAGGCTACTTTCTCGAGATGTGGGAGGGAACGATTAATCCCGCTACGTAGTATCCTTGGAAGATGTTAAAAGCAGACGCCGGAAGAAGAAATGCCATGCCGAACATGAAAGGACGCTGAAAGTGAATGAAGAGCACGACTCTTAAAGCTGATGGGAAATGTTAGTAATTGTTATGGTAAATAGTGAAATAGAAGTTATTATATTTGGGTAGGAGTGAAAAAAATTGGCTGTCAGGATTTCATCTATGTAAAACGATTATGTTATTTGGTAATTATCAATTTGCATTTTTCTCAACGAGGTGAAAATCTCCCTGAAAAATGAAACTACCTGCTGGTTAGATTTTGCGACTCGTTCTTGCACGTACGTTACGTTTCGCACTGTCGTGCATGTCCCCAGCAGCAAAGGTCACCTTTTGTCACTTCTCCTTTAATAACGCTCGAAACAAACCGTGAAAGCCTAAAGGAAGACCGGAAACAGAAATGGCGAGGTGTGGCGGACTAAGGGAGGCTCATTACGCTGATGGCAGCCCGGAGTTCTTCAAAGCTTTCCTTCCCTACACGAGCTCACACCAAATGGTACTCTCTCTCTCTCTCTCACACACACACACACACACACACACACACACACACACACACACACACAGCATCTCAAGCTTGCTGCTTCTTTAATGGTTGGTAGGTCAGTGAGATTCGTTTCTGGGGTTGACGGATTCATAAGGTTCTGGCCTTATTATTTGTCACAGGCAAAGTTGAACAAAATGCCTAGCTTTAGGGAACAAAAGTCGTAGTTTTTGGTGTCCGTGGCTTGAATCTTTGCAACGTATCTGGGGCAAGAAAAGGGTCTACATGAGCCAACTCGATGGAGTGCTAGTTCTATTTCCCTTCTTTATTGTTCTTCTCCAAGTTCAGATTTTGATGTTTTGCTCTGAAAATTTTCGCCATGAGATTTAATTTTGCAAGGGCCGTGCGGAGCCTGCAGCACATTTTGACCTTAACGATAGAGCTCTGATTCTTTTCCCATCCGTTATTGTACAATTAAATAATGTAGAAACTAGTGAGAGCGGTAAAAGAATTGCTTAAGATGAATGAATGTTAGCAGCATGAGTTGAGTTTTATGATTTAAAAGTTAACTTTCCAACTATTACTTGCAATGGGATGTTGCAGATACACTTATTACCTGGCTCCTTGTCATTGCTTTTATGCGTCTACTTTATATGTTGGCCTATTGTAGATTGAAAAAATAAGAGAACAACTTGTAGTACTTGAATAACCGTGGATAAAGATGTTCTTGGTGGGAAGTATCATAAAAAAAAGGGGATTGGTAAAATCAAGACAGGTTCGCCTTCTTTGTTCTTTTTTAAAGTGTTGGTAAGCCATAGATTCCATTTGGATAATAATATGTTTCTTCTAAAACATAAACAGGTCTTCAATCTTCTTGACTAGCTTACGTTTATTGTAAATAAAACAACTGCATCCAAAGTAAAAATCAAATGAGTTTTATGATCTATATGAAAGTATCACCGAATGGGAGTGAATTTTCTGTCCAGTGTTTTTGACATTTGTAGCTTCATTGATATTGGGTGAAAACACAATCTATTTGATATTGCAATCCATACCTGAAGCTTTTATCAAAAACTTCAAGAGAGTCATACCAAAGAAGGCCATTCTCTTTGATCATTCTAGGAAGCACTGGCAGGTTGAACTGGAGCAAACCAATGGACGCTTGTTTTTTATGAAAGGCTGGCAAGGTTTTGCTAGAGATCACTCACTAGAATTTGGAGACTTTTTGGTTTTTAAATATTATAGAAATTCAAGGTTTGAAGTAAAAATATTCAGTAAAAATGGATGTGAAAAGAAGATAGCTATGGAGAGAACTATTTCATCAGGCCAAGATTCTAAACCAAAGAAAGCTTGTAGCAAACAAAAGCATTTGGAAATAAGTGCCAAGAAAGGTGAAGAGGGAGGATGTGAGTTGTATTTAATACCTATTCTTTACAATTACTTGCCTTTCATTCATTCTTTATTTAGTATATTATGAATATTCCTTATAAATTTATAATGTTGTATGCCTATAGGCTCATTTAAAGCAGGTTCGATTAAAATACAAAGAACTATGAAAATTTTTTTTGAAGAACACAAGATTCTAGAAGACTCCCACTTTGTAGCACCAACAAATCCATACTTTGTGCGAACCATTTATAACTTTTCAAAGCGTCATTTGGTGAGTTTTTGATCTTGTATTTTCTTAGTTTTTCTTATGCATTATTATTTAGTTGTTGGCTAAAGTAGGAGTTTTGGCTATAAGGAGATAGGAGAGTATGGAATGCTCTCTAAATTTTTTATGATACATTTTGAAAGTGATTATAAATGGCTAATTGTAGAGTGGCACCTAGGAGATGTACTTATGCTCATGTTCCACCCTTTTAATTATGTTATTTAGACATTTAAAGTGTCAAAGAAAATTGTGAGTTTGCTTGTTAGATGTTATATAGTCTATAATTTTCACTTTTTATCCTTTATGGAATGCTCATAGTTAACTTTCATTGCCCACAATATGAACACCAATGACTTGTCACATAAGATCTATCACTCTAATGTTAGGTTGACATGCTTTTTGTAAATGTCAAAAATAATAGCTTTTTCATATTATTATTTTCTGGTTGCAGCTTCTTCCTAAATTTATATTACACTCATTTAACATCACTGTCATGCGAAATGTGGTCATTCGTTGTCAAAATGGAAATATGTGGGCAGCAAAAGTCAATTTCCAGAGCAATGGTAGAATCTGTATTGGAGATGGATGGCATGCTTTCATCAAGGAGAACAATATAGACGTAGGAGACAAATGTGTATTTGAGTTCATCCTTGGAGAAGAAAGTATATGCAATGAATTGCATGTGCAAATTCTTCATTGAAATGCTAGAGTAGAGAATTCTTCTTAGCATTGGCCTTGGCAAAAGGAGGCATGATAATACAAACCTCCACCCAATGGGTAAAAGAAAATCCATCGGAACTATTTTGTTGTCTTTTTAGTGCACTTTTTTCCCAGTTGTGCTTGTTCTCTGGTATGGAGTCATTGTTCTTCACATAGTGAACATCCACTATGGGCAAATGTAAGGTATATTTGGTACATGTGACTAGATTCTCGCCTCGTCTAAGTGTTGCTCATTGTAGTTGGAAACATGTTTGTATGATAACGCAACCTGCCACCCAATAGAAAAAAGAAATTCCGTTGTAACTTTTGTGTTGTTGTCTTTTTGTTACTCTTTTTTTCTTTCCTCCAATTATGCTCGTTCTCATGACATGGAATCATTGTTCTTCACACAGTGAACATCTATTGCAGGTGAATGTAAGGTGAACTTGGTCATGTGACTACTTTCTTTGCCTTGTCTAAGTGTTGCTCATTGTAATTGGAAGCTTGTTTGTTTTGGTTCAAATAATTTCGTCTTATTGGTAAGAACCTTGCGTTTTTTCTTTCGAGACTCAAGGTTTAACCTACGTTTGGGGGGCCAATGTTAAATTCTAAGAAAGCTCGTGGGTAACGGTAATGTAAGAAATTCCTTTTTTTTTTTCAACACTATTTTCTTTTCTAGTGCGTTTCCCTAGACATTTTTTGCATTCTAAAAAAAATCTTATTTCTAGTGTTGTATAATCTAAGAATAAGCTTACTTATATATTGTTAATTGTGAAGAAGAAAAATCCAAAGGTTGAATCAGTTAAAAGCTTTGTATTAATTCTTTCTTGCTCTTCAAATATTCTTCAACATTTTTTAACTAAACTTAGATTTTTTTACAGTCACTTAAGTGGCCACCACCTTGTTACAATCTAAGGAACATAGCAAAAGGATCGAGAAAATTAATTAATCTTCAAACCATGACAAGGTTTACTCTCCAAGGATTGTAGTGGTTTAAATGAGTTAATTTGACCCAATAATTAAAGAGGAAAGTTAAATTTTTTTGGTTTGCGTCTAATGACTTATGGCCACATCGAAACCTACACATAGTGAACAACATCTATTATGGAAAAATATAAGGTGAACTTGATTACGTGGCTATCGTTTTTTTGCCTTGTATATATTGCCCTTTGTAATTGGAAGCTCATTTATTTTGGTTCAAACCACTACTTGTTCTTGGTAAGAATCTTGTCTTTTTTTCTCCTTCCAAACTCAAGCTCCAACCTTGAGTTTGAGGAATCCATGCTAAATTTTAGGGAAAAAATTAAGTAGTTAGGGGAAATATTAATATAAAAAATATATTTTTCTTTCACACTATCTTCTTATCTACTATATTTAGTAGTTGCATGCTTTCTAAACATAATATTCTAGTAATATTTTATATTCAATATCTTAAATAAAAATAAGCTTACGTGAGATTTTTAAAGAAGAAGGCCACCTCAAATTGAGTTGATTAATGTTTGAGCGAGTTAAGTTTATATTGAATACTAAGAGGTCGATTATTCAATATACAATATAATTTTAGAATTGGTTAAACCCATTATCATGTAACAACCCTCAAAATTGTACATGCTTTGTTATCAAATATTACATGTCCATGTTAGTGAGTGCATAACTAGAGTTAGGGCTAGAATAAAGCCTTGTTAGAAAGAGCATTCTCCTCACAATAATTGAAACAAATTTAATTGCAGTTTTTTAAGATTAAAAAGCTACCTATAAGAGGAAGAACATCCTATTAAAGTACAACTTTATTGATCTAAAGTTGTTATACATTGTGGTTTAAATGTTTAATTCTATATTACTAAAAAGTGTATCATAAATTTAAGTTCAAAATCATAATGTCACAAACTTCTTGAATCAACACTTGACTCATTACCACATCTTCCTGAAGAAAGAACATTACAAAAACATTAGCACAACCCTAAACATCATTACACTAATAACATGTTAAGTTCACCACATGGGAAACAAAAAAAAAAGTAAAAATGTAATTTATA
Source organism: Casuarina cunninghamiana (assembly GCA_028551485.1). Lineage (NCBI taxonomy): Eukaryota > Viridiplantae > Streptophyta > Magnoliopsida > Fagales > Casuarinaceae > Casuarina > Casuarina cunninghamiana. The sequence continues at coordinate 18,207,064 of CM052363.1, read as the reverse complement.
AAGAGATCAACTTCTTTTTACTTAGTATCTTAGAATTTTTAATTGAATATGAATTATTTTCTATAAAACCTAATATTATAACATATTAACTACTTAATTTTTATTGAATCAAAATTGTTGTAACATATCAGCTGCCTAGTTTTATTTTGAGGTATTTTGAGCTTATTTCAGTTTTAGTCCGCAAGACGAACGCAGGTTCAGCCCAATAGGCAAACAGGGCGGGGCACATTGCAGCCAGGCTTTACGGGCAACAGATACTGGTACCGTTGCCTTATCTTTTACACGTAACGAGATTACTCAAACTCCAAACTCCGTTAGGTTTAGTCCGCATGACGAACACTTGTTCATCTCAAGAGGGAGAAGCACGTTGGAGCCAGGGCTTTACCGGCAACAGACACACGCACCGCTGCCTTATCTTTTACGCGTAACATGATCACGCATCAGATACAGGCCACTTTCTCGAGATGGAGAAAGGAACAATTAATCCCGCTACGTAGCAACCTAGGCAGGGGTGAAAAGCCAACGTGGGAAGAAGAAATGCCATACTGAACATGAAAGGACGCTGAACGCGATTGATGGAGCACGACTCTCAAAGTTGATGGGAAATGGGAGTAATTGTAGTAATAAATAGGGCAAATAGAAGTTATTATATTTAGGGAGGAGTAAAAACAGTGGGCGCTCAGGATTTCACCTTTGTAAAAGGATTATGTTATTTGGTAATTATCAATTGGCACTTCCTTCAAAGAGGTGATAGCGAAAATCTCCATCATAAATGAAACAACCTGGCGAAACATATCTCTGTAAGATTTTGCAACTCGTACGCTACGTTTCAATGTGTCAGCCTCTTCCGGAGTGAAAACGAAAGGCTACCTCACCTCTAAGCAAACAATGAGTTCTCTGGAGTGAACCAGAGCGCTCATATCCTTCTTCTCGCCCTGTCGTGCATGTCCCCAGCAGCAAAGGTCACCGTTTGTCACTGCCCCCTTAAACAACTTTGAAAGCGTAAAGGAAGACAAGAAACAGAAATGGCGAGGTATGGTGGACTCAGAGAGGCTCGTTTCACTGATGACAGCCCGGAGTTCTTCAAAGTTTTCCTTCCCTACACGAGCTCACACCAAATAGTAATCTCTCTCTGTCACTCTCTCTCTCTCTCTCTCTCTCTCTCTCTCTAAACTCTTTGTCATAGGCAAAGTTGAACAAAACGCCTAGTTTTAGGGGAACAAAAGGCCTAGTTTTTGGTGTCCGTGGCTTGAATTTTTCAACGTATTTGGGGAACAAAAGGATCTACTTGAGCAAACTCGACGGAGTGGTAGTCTATTTCCCTTATTTTTTGTTCTTCTCCAAGTTAAGATTTTGATGTCTTGCTTCGAAATTTTTTGCTACGAAATTTAATTCTGCGAGGGCCGTGCGGGACGCCCAGCACATTTTGACCTAAACGATAGATCTCTGATTCTTTCCCCATCCGTTATTGTACAATTAAATAATGTTGAAACTAGTAAAATCTGTAAAAGAATTGCTTAAGATGCATGAATGTAAGCAGCATGTGTTCAGTTTTATGATTTAAAAGTTAAGACTTTTCCACTATTACCTGCAATAGAATGTTGCAGATACACTTATTACCACGGCTCGTTATTGCTGTATGTGTCTACTTTATATGTTAGCGTACTGTAGATTGAAAAAAATAAGAGAACAACTCTTAGTACTTGAATAACGGTGGATAAAGATGTTCTTGGTGGGAAGTATCATCAAAAAAGGGGATGGGTAAAACCTAAACAGGTTTGTCTTCTTTGTTCTTTTCTCAAGTTTTGGTAAGCCATAGATTCCATTTGGGAATAATAGTTTTTTTCCTTTTTTTTTTCTAGAACCTAAACAGGTCCTCACACTTCTTGAGTAGCTTATGTTTATTGTCAAAAAATAATTGCATCCAAAGTAAAAATCAAATGAGTTTTATGATCTATATGAAAGTATATATACCGAGTGGGAATGGATTTTTTTGTCCCGTGTTTTTGAAATTTGTAGTATTCCTGATATTGGGTGAAAACTCAATCTATTTGATATTGCAGTCCATACCTGAAGCTTTTGTCAAAAACTTCAAAAGAGTCGTACCGAAGAAGGCCATTCTCCTTGATCATTCTAAGAAGCACTGGCCAGTTGAGTTAGAGCAAACCGATGGACGCTTGTTTTTCAAGAAAGGTTGGCAAGACTTTGCCAGAGATCACTGGCTGGAATTTGGAGACTTTTTAGTTTTTAAATACCAGGAAAATTCAAAGTTTGAAGTAAAAATATTTAGTAAAAATGGATGTGAGAAAGAATTAGCTATGGACAGAACTATCTCATCAAGTCAAGGTTCTAAACCAAAGAAAGCTTGTAGCAAAGCTCATGTCGGCAAAAGGAAGCACTTGAAAACAGGTTCCCAGAAAGGTGAAGAGGCAGGATGTGAGTTGTATTTAATACCTATTGTTTACAATTACTTGCCGTTTTTTCATTTTTTATTTGGTATGTCATGAATATTCTTTATAAATTTAGAATGTTGTATGCCTACAGGTTCATCTAAAGTGGGTTCGTGTAAATCACAAAAAACTGTGAAAACAAATCTTGAAGAACACAAGATTCTAGAAAACACCCACTTTGTAACACCAAAGAAGCCACATTTTGTGCGGACCATTTATAACTCTTCAAAGCGTCATGTGGTGAGCTTTGGATCTTGTATTTTCTTAGCTTTTCTTATGCATTATTGTTTAGCTATCTATTGGATAAATTAGGAGTTGTTGCTATATGGAGACAAGATCGTGTAGAATGTTCTTTAGATTTTTTATGATACATTTTGAAAGTGATGATGAATGCCTTATTGTAGAGTGGCACCTAAGAGATATATTTATGCTCTTGTTCTACCTTTTTAATTATATTATTTAGATATTCAAAGAGCCTAAGAAATTCATGAGATTTTGCTCGTTAGAAGTTACATCGCTTTATGTGAGACCATTTTGTATTTTTGTGTCGTCTATGTCATGGCTAGTATTGGGGGAAGCTCAAAGTAAAAACATCTTCTATTGTTTGTTTCAAATGGGTTCACTAGAAATAGAGCTGCATACAATTTGAACATTAATTACATAAGATCTATCGTTTGTTGAATAAGTAGCTATATGGAGAATTGGTCTATTGTTGTGGTGAGTTGAGAGATGTTAGGTTGACATGCTTTTGTAAATGTCAAAAATAATAGTTTTTTCATATTATCATTTTTTGGTTGCAGCTTCTTCCTAAATTGATCTTGCGCTCATTTAACATTAGAGTGATGCCAAACGTGGTCATGCATTGTCAAAATGGAAGTATGTGGTCGATGAATGTCAATTTTCATGGCAATGGTAAAATCTTTATTGGAAAGGGATGGCGTGCTTTCATCAAGGAAAACAATGTTAAAGTAGGAGATAAATGTATATTTGAGTTTGTCCTTGGAGTAAAAAATATATGCAATGAACTGCATGTGCAAATTGTTCGTGGAAATACATGAGTGGAGAATTCTTCTCAACATTGGCCTTGGCAAAAGGAGGAGGCATGATAATGCAAACTCCTCACCCAATGGGAAAAAGACAATCCATGGGAACTTTTTTGTTGTCTTTTTGGTGCTTTTTTTTTTTTTCCCAATTGTGCATGTTTTCATGGCACAGAATCACTGTTCTTCACATAGTGAACATCTATTATGGGCAGATGTAAGGTGAACTTGGTACATGTGATTTGTTTCTTTGCCTTGCTCATTGAAGTTGGGCGCTTGTTTGCACGATAATGTAAACCCCCCTCCCACGCCGCCTCCCGCCTCCCCTCCCCACTAATTGGGAAAATGGAAAATCCGTCGAAACTTATTGCTGTTTTCTTTCCGGTTGTGATTGTTCTTGATGGAATGGAGTCATTATTCTTCACTTAGTGAACATCTACTATCCGTGCTCTTGGTCATGTTGCTAGTTTCAATGCCTTGTCTAAGTGTTGCTCATTGTAGTTAGAACATTGTTTAGGTTCACGTAATTTCGCCTTCTTGGTAAAAATCTAATTGTGTTTTTTCTTTCGAAACTTCAGCTTTAACCTACGTTTTGGGGGGGGGGGGGGGGGGGGGGGGGGGTGCATGACAATTCTAAAAGAAAACATAAGCTCATGGGGAAATGTTAATACGAGGAATGCTTTTTTTTTTCTCGCTATTTTTTTTATATGTTTTACTAGAAATCTTCTGTATTCTATAAAAAATCTTATTTGTAGTTTTATATAATCAAGATCTTAGATAAAAATAAGCTCACTTACATATTATTAATCATGGAGAAGAAAATTTCAAAATGGTGAATCATTTAAAAGTTTTGTGTCATTTCCTTCTCGTTCCTCAAATATTCTTCAATAATTTTTTACTATATTTATATTTTGATATTCACCTAAGTGGCTATTGCGTTGTTGCAACCTAAGGAACATGACAAAGGAATTGAGAAAATTGACAAAACTACAAAGGTTGACAAGGTTTACTCTTTAAGGATTGTGGTGGTTTAAACAAATTAATGTGACTTAATAATTAGAAACTAAAGTTAAAAATTTTGTAGTTTAGAATGGAGTTAAGAGGTTTTGGTGTCAATGATTTTGAGAATAACATGTTTTATGGCTATAATCACATTCAAATTTTAAAGATCTTATTATATTGGTTTGTAAGAATTTAAGATTACCAAATTTAATTTTGTCACTTATTAGTCTAGTGGATTTGAGAATATTTAGATATAATGAATGCCATTATGTGTCACCATTTAATCAACTACCTTTTGTCAAGAATTTTATCTTTGACTTTATGAATGATTTGGAATACATTCTAGGATGTCATTATACAAGAATTTTTTTTTCATTATCTTTATTTGTATCTTATAGTACTTTTCTCAATATTTGAGTATTTAACATTAGAGAATTGCCCAAATCTTAAGAGGTGGAGGAAGAGGGGTTGTTTTATGAGGATGAAAATGATGGTAAATAAGAAAAGTAAAATCAATTAAGGAACATCTTTTGCTGCTTTCTTTTATTCATCTTTTAAATTTAAATGTCATTGTTTGTCCTATGTGAACTTCCCTAATAATGTATCCAAATCATAAAGAATTGGTCTTAGGTTGGGCTGGCAACTTCCTAACAACATCCAAAGTGGTGACTTTTTTGAAACACATGCTTTCTAAAGTCCCGTCAAGTGAAAGCATAAAGCAGTCAAAGTGGATGTAATGTGATTGTAGATCAGTTAGAAAAACTCAAAGAAGAAAAAAATTAGTTAAGAATCTAGTTTTCTCTAAACAAGTAAAGAATTAAAAGATTATCAAAAGGCAAAAATGAAGTTGTAGACAAATTTACTAGAGGAAGTAGGATATTTAGGACTATTATAGACTGAAAACATGGTGTATATGATAAAGCTAGATTAGAATACTAATCTAAATAGCATAAAAGGTTTTTTTTGGATCTATGTGTGATACATCTAGGAGGGATAGATTTACTTCTCTCTGTTTTGAAACTAAACATGTGAATATGACCTCTTGCTCTTAGTGTAAATTCTTAGTTCATTTACTCAATAAATTCCCAATAAAATATCATAGATCCTATTCAATAAAGAGGGCATGTATTCCCAAAGAAATCTATACCACTAACTTGCAAGGACCCAAAGACATTTGGGTACCAAAAAATCAAAAATATGATTTGTGCTAGCAAAAGAACAAGAAGAATAGCAAGGTGACACCCTAAGATTGGTATCTAGACAACGGATGTTCAAGGCACCTAACTGGGAACAAAACTCTATTCTTGAATCTCATGGAAGTAGAAAGAGGTAAGGTATCTTTTAAAGATGATTCCAAAGGTACAATTAGAGGTATTGGTACAATTGGAAATCCTAACATTCATTTTATTAAAAATGTTGAAGGTTTAAAATATAACTCAATTAGTGTAAGTCAATTATGTGAAAAAGGTTTAAAAGTTAAATTATTTTCTGGTTTTTGAAAAATATAAAGCAAAGATAAAAAGTTTAAATTATATTGCAAGATAATAGGGAATGTATACATGCTAAAGTTGAATGTCGATTTCATTTGGAAAATTGCATGACTTCACATGTGGAAGTTGATGACTTAATATGGCGTAAGAGACTAGGAATTTAAGCTTTTGTCAAATGAAAAATATCATTAAGAGGAATCTAGTTAGAGTACTACTAGACCTAAAAATAGGGAAAAATTCTATTTGTGTTGATTGTATGAAGGGAAAGCAAACCAAGAGTAATTTTGGTTTCACAGATTGCATCACTACATCAAATTTTTTAGAAATATTGCACATGGATTTATTTGGACCTATGTAAACAACTAGTTTAGGTGGTGAAAAATATGTGTATGTTGTTAGATATGATTTTTCTAGATATACTTGGATGTTCTTCCTAGCTAGTAAAAATAAGACTTTAAAATGTTCAACTTTTTTTTTGTAAAAGGATTCAAAATGAAGGGAATCTAAACACATATATAGTCAAATCAAGGAGGTGAATTTAATAACCACCTATCAATTGACTTTTGCAATAAACATGGAATAATAGATGAATTTTCTATTCTTAAGACCCTACCACAAAAAGGGGTAGTATAAAGAAAGAATAGGTAGATTTGGATGTTCTTTCCAGCTAGTAAAAAACAAGACTTTTAAATGTTGAAATCTTTTCAGCAAAGGATTCAAAATGAAAAGGAATCTAAATGCATATATAGTCAAATCAAGAAGGTGAATTTAATAATCACCTTTCAATTGACTTTTGCAATAAACATGGAATAACACATGAATTGTTTGCTCCTAAGACCTTGCAACAAAATGGGGTAGTAGAAAAAAAGAATAGATCCATCCAAGAGATGACAAGAACAATGCTAATAAAAAATAATGTGCTTAAATAATTTTTGAGAAAAATCTATACATACTACTTGTCATATCTTAAACCAAATATCTATTTAAGCAATTGCTAAGAAAACACCATATGAGATGTATTATAACAAGAAACCAAATGTAAGGTATTTTAGAGTATTTGGATGTAAGTGTTTCATTCATAATAATAGAAAATAACAACTAGGAAAATTTGATGTAAAGAATGATGAAGGTATATTTCTTGAATACTTAGATCATAGTAGGGGATATAAAGTTTTCAATAAAATAACACTTATGGTAAAGGAGTCTATGCATATTGTTTTTTATGAAGCTAACCTCTCTCTTTCAAGAGAAAGTGATTTACTTGACGCATATTACACTTGCCCACAAATTCCAACCACAAAAGCGCCAAATGCTGGATTGACCTAAATAGAATTAAACCCTTAGTAGAATTGACCAAACTGGAAAATGAACCGGCTAAAAAAGAACCCTTATGTCCTAAAATTCATGGTGAAGTGGATCTTGCATAGATTTTAGGTAATAGCTCAAGTCATGTAAACTGTGTTTTTTATACAAAATATATGCGAATTTGTTGCTTTTGTGTCACAAATAGAACTTAAGAAAATGATAGAAGCCTTAAAGGATATTAATTGGATTCTAGCTATGGAGGAGGAACTTAATAAATTTAAAAGAAATTACATGCGGACATTAGTTAAGAAACCAAAAGATCGTACAATTATAGGAACCAAGTAAGTGTTTAAAAATAAAGCTTACGAATATGGAAATATAACTAGAAATAAAGCTAGTTTGGTAGCTAAGATATATAACTAAGAAGAAGGAATAGATTATGAGAAAACCTACACCCCTGTTGCTAGGTTATATCTATTAGAATTACACTAGCCTTTGCATGTTATAAACACTTCAAACTTTATCAAATAGATGTAAAAAGTGCATTTTTAAATGATTTTATCAAAGAAGAAGTATAGGTAGCACAACCACTAGGTTTAAAAGATCAAAAATACCCAAATCGTGTTGATAGACTAAACAAAGCATTATGGGGACTTAAACAAGCTCTTAGGACTTGGTATGATAGACCTAGTGAAATCTAGCTAAAGAATGGCTTTAACAAAGGATGTGTAGATACCATCATTTTCTTTAAAAATGATAGTTCAAATTTATTAGTTGTTTAAATTTATATTGATGAAATTTTTTTTTTGGATTTACTAATGAACAAATGATTAGTTACTTTGTGATATGATGAAATTAGAGTTTGAAATGAGCATGCTTGGTGAATTATATTATCTTCTTGGACTTCAAATTAAACAAACTATTCTAGAATTCTTGTGAATCAATCCAAATTTGTTGATGATATGTTTATTAGCTTTGATCTTGGAACAACTAAAGCACTATTAAAATCCATAAGCACTTCTACTAAAATGAATACAAATGTGGATGGTAAACCATGCAATTCTAAGCTATATAGAAGTATGATTGGGTCTTTTCTTTACCTTCCTACATTGAGGCCTAACATGGTATTTAGTACATGCCTATATGCTAGATATTAGTCAAACCCTAGGCAATCACACATGGTAGCAATCAAACATACTTTTAGATACCTTTAGGGTACACCTCATCTAGGCATTTGGTTTCATTAAGATTTAAATTTCACGTTACATGCCTATAGTGATGTGGACTTTGCTAGTTGTTACATGGATAGAAAGAGCACTTGTGGAGCTCATCATTTTCTAGGAAACATGATACTCTCATTGTCGTCAAAGAAGCAACAAAGTGTTGTTATATCCACTATTAAGGTTGAGTATGTAACTATAGGAAGTTATTATTCATAAGTTTTATAGATACAACCCCAACTAGAAGACTATAATACTCCTAGAGAAATAGCTATTATTAAATTTCATAACATGAGTGCAATCAATCACACTAAGAACCCATATAGCACTCAAAAATAAAACAAATGAGATTAGACATCACTTCATTAGAGATCATGTAGGACACAATCATATATAACTATAAAATATATACACACTTCATATCAATTGGCTAGCATTTTCACTAAGCCATTAGATGTGCAAAGATTCTATTCACATAGAAGAGAACTAGGGATATGCAATTTCAAAGGTGTGCAATGAAATAGGCCCATAACATAATAGGAAATTAGATATGATTATTCTTAATCCATGGCTCTTGAATGTTAATGGACAAATTAATCATATCTTACATCATGGTACTTTCTAGTACCCCCTTGACTTCCTTTTGGTGCAAAATATTAGTATATGTGTATCTTATTAAATGACTTTTTCAATTACTATTGTTTCTCTTCATAATATGTTCCACACTACTTCCAAGGTATGAATACTTCTCTTCTTCCATTTAAGGGGAGCATAGTATTCTATGGCATACTGACTATATTCTCTTATATTTATTGCTTCATGCTCTCATTAACAAGATATTAAAATTTACGTAGTTATGTGTTCTCATGATAAATACTTAAGATCACACAAGGTATACACTCAAATCTATACCAGTATAATGATCACTATAAATGGATAATGGTACTTACAAATCCTAGAATAAATTATTCTATGCTTTTGTGATAGTTAGATATAAGCAAATGAATACACTTGATGTTTGTTATACCTATAATGATTTTTTTTTCTTCATTGGGACATGTAAACCTACTTGTTACAATGAATACATTTCATAAGTTAAGTTGTTTAGATTGAATATTGTACTTATCTTAAGGTCTTATAACTCTTGTTCAAACATTCTGACGCCACAATTCATAAGGTATTGCAAGTATGGCAATGACACCTTTCCATCTTTAGATCTTGCATATCCTATAAAGAAGTATACTAAAACAACCCATGTTATATATTGAATATCTACTTTTTTTTAACTTCACATACCCCTCACACGAAAGCTTTAACTTTGTCTATGATTAAAAAGGAATACATTTAAGCTTTAGAAAGGTCATGAAATCTCTAATGTCTATATATATATTATTCATCGCTTATGAATGGGAAAATAACCAATATGACATCATTCACTTGCTAAGTGACAACTTATCTTTTATGATGGTCAAATTAATGGAATAGTTTTATATTCCACTTTTATGATATTAGTGTTGTCCTTATGTAAAGTTCATTTGTAAAGGAAACTGAAATATGAATTATATATTTTCAAATTTGATAACTCTTATTATGCATCTAATTTATACTTGATAAATATTTTTTGTTAGATCCTATAACAACCTAAGAGAGGGGGTGAATTAGGTTTATAAAAAATTCTTTATGTCTTTTTCATTTTTCCTATGTCAAACAATCAAGGCAACAAACAAGATTATCACACAAGACCAAGACACTGATTTTTGGAAGGTAGTTTGGCCCAAGCCACCTTGACACCTATTCCATCCCACTCTAGCAACAACCTACTAAAGTTACTCTCCAATCAATTAACAAATTGATTACAAGGGAGAACCATTCCCCAAATCCTAGTTACAAATTCTCTCCCCAAGAATTTCAACAAAGAGTAGCAATTAAGTACAAATTTCAAATTCCACTTCTATAAAATATAAATTCAAGTTCAGAAGCTTCAAACAAGTGTTAAAGACTTAATATAGCATGATATGGACAAAAGCTCTAAATTCACATGAACCCTAGCACTGTTCACTTATATGAAATTAGCTCAAATATGATATGAAATAAAGAGCAATATGATTTCCTAACAAGTGCATGAAGGCATTAATAAACTTAAAGTAGAATCACCGAAATGTAGAATCAATTTCGTGAGCTTGAAGAAGCTTGAGTGAAGAGTATGAGTTTCTGTAAGTAGTTTGCTTTCTCTACGATTTTTGGACCAAGAAAATAACAATAAGTTAAGGCTTTTGAATAGCTTCAAAGCAACTAACCTCTTATTTCAAAGTAACCATTTTGACATCTTTGAACCAGATCATTTCTTCTTCCTGTTAAGAGTTGCCTCTTTTCTCTTCTCTGTCCATTTTGAGCTATTAAGAAAGAAGGAAGGTAGGGTTGGTCGCTTTGTCTTAATTCCATTTAAAATTGTACTCCAAAATGCCACCATTTTGTCTAAATTTTAAGTTACTAATTCAAAGCTTCACAAACCAAAAAATGGGTTACTAGGTTGAATTTCTGGGTCTTTTTGAATCCTCCTCAATTCTATTCAATTTTGAAGTAAATCTTCATGGGTGCTTCATAGATTGATAGATTAACTTCTTCTATTCAAAAGTCCCTTGATTTCGGATTCAAAAACTCTATAATCTACTTCTAATTTCTTTTTTAAGTAGTTAGGTCACAAACTGCGAAGAACTCTTTAATTTATTCAAATTAATCTTCTTTGAGGAATGGCTCTATGATTTTACTTCACATATTTGTTATACTCTTTGTTAGCTTTCAAATGACACCTTTTCTGGCTTGAATGAAGCAATTTCCAGTGACCAAAATTGACGGTGAGTATCGGGCGTTTCTAGGTCACAGGTCGCTGGGTTAAGTTAGTCTGCTAGGTCGTGGGTCATAATCGCAAATGTGGGTCACTGGGTTGTGGGTGCAAGAACGGGTCGCACATTCTAGATTGGGTTTCATTTGCGCAAGATGGGTCACACGCCTCTAGGTTTGGATCATAGGTCACGAGCATGCAAGTTAGGAGTGCGGGTTTATAGGTCATGCCTCTAACTGGGCTTATGCATTGGATTGGGTCGTGCGTCTTTGTTATGGACTAGGCTCGTGCATCTCTATTGCGGACTGAGTTATACACAAATTTCTGGATTGAGCTCACACAGAGTTGACCAATTTCTTGCAACATATTTTCAGCATTATTTTTCTTATTAAAATTCTATTAAATAAAAATCAAACAATGATTATAACATTCTCATATTATAATTTTATTTTTCTCATCATCAAAATATTAATATATTTTAATATATTCTAACATTTTTATGTCTACACGTAAGAGGTAGTTGGCCCTATAATTGTGACATTACTGATATGCTCAATCTTACATTATTTCTGTTTATGTTCACATTGATAATTTGATTGACAGCACACTAACGTCCATACACATTATCCTCTTACCTTAAATGCTATTTGCCGCATCTTCAAATGAGATGCTTGAACATGTTCTATTGCGTTTGTGACATGAGACGACATATTTTTCCTATGACACGTGCTTGATTCTCTATGACTGTATGCTGCGTGCGTTGCCATGTGCTCAGTCTGTATACTATCTTGGCAGTATTTTCTTGTTGCCTTTTTTGCCTTTTGCGTAAAAAGGGGGCGAATTATAAGAAATATGAGGCACATGAGACGCAGGGAAGATAGAAGTTGGAAACATTTAGGACATTTAGAAATAGATGTGAATATTTTCATCATCATAAAAAAAAAAAAAAGGAAAATTGTTGAGTTAGGTGAAGTAATAATTTTAATGATGATATGTTGATGATAATGTTCTCATAAGATATTATTGAACTATTGGTGAAATTATTATTTCCAAACTTTATACTTAATTTTATAAAATATTCTTCATGATTATAAATGTTTATACTTGTGAAAATATTAAATTTATGATCTTATGAAAATAATTACTACAAATTGATTATATTACCTTATGCATCTATTTTTTTATAGACTGAATGGAAATAATAATTAGCATATTCGCACATGCAAGCCAGGCCCGTGAGGTGAAGCCCAGTCTGTATGCACATTAAATGGGATGACGTCTTTTTTGCAAGGAGGCGTATTGAACAAGCTTGAGTCCTTAAGTCTTGTCGAACACGCTACGACACTCTTCTTTCATCTCTTCTATTGGGCTTGTTTCTCTTCATGCGTCACTTCCATCACTGTGCTCAGAACAGTCGAATGATCTTGACAAGCAACGGTCGAGTATCCGTTGAACTCGACCTAAATCTAGTACATTATTATTACTACTTATATAAGAATAAATTTTAAATTATTTATATTAACTAATTATATAAGAGAAACGATGACATAATTATCTAAAAAATGAATAAATTTTAAATCATAAATATCTTATTTACCGTTCCTAAAATATCGTAATGACGTTACTCTCACTGAAACGGCACGCGTGCTTCGCACGCGAGCTCTGGTCTCGGGTCGGGTTGCCAGCTTCCTGAAACATCGAAATAAGTGGTCTTTCTGAAACACACGCTTCCCAAAGTCCCGTCACGTGAAAGCAATTTGTCCCAAAAGCGGTCTGAGTGGAATTCACTTCGAAAGTTGTTTTTTAATTCTATTTTATCAATTCTTATTATTAAATTCAAGTGGAAAAAGTAAATTTAAAATTTTCAAATATATTAAATTGTAGAACAGGTTTTTTAATAAAAGATATATAAATTTACAGTGGCTTTCCGCTCGAGGGTGAGGCGATACGAAGGAAATCACGCGGTTTCGGTCTCTCTTCTTAATGTGTTTGCTTCTGTCAGCCTCGTTCGACTAAACTGTGAAATGTAGACGAGAAGACCCAAAACAGGAATGGTGAGGTATGGCGGAATCAAGAGAGCCCCCTTTCCCGGATGACAGCCCGGAGTTCTTCACTGCACGAGCTCGCACTAAATAGTACTTCTCTCTTCTCTCTTCTCTCTCCAAAAGCTTACTGCTTTTTTAATGGTTAGTGGGTATTAGGCTTTGCTATTCGGTGAGATTGGTATCTAGGGTCGATGGATTCATAAAGTTCTGGTGTTATTCTTTGTCACAGGCAAAGTTGAGCAAAATGCCTAAATTTAGGGGAACGAAAGGTCTAGTTTTTGGTGTCCATGGCTTGAATCTTTGCAACGTATTTAGGACAAGAAAAGGGTCTACTTGAACCTACTCGTTGGAGTGCTATTATATCTCACTTTTCTTTTGTTCTTTTCCAAGTTTAGATTTTGAATGTTTTGCTTCGAAAATTTCGCTATGAGATTCAAGTTTGAGAGGGCCGTGTGGAACACGCAGCACACTTTGACCTTCACGACGGAGTACTGATTCTTTTCCCTTACGTTGTTGTACAATTAAATGACGTTGAAACCAGTAAACGTTATAAAAGAATCACTTAAGTTGCATGAATGTCAGCGGCTATTATATGCCATCGTGCTGTAAATTGAAAATATAAGAGAACAACTTGTCGTACTTGCAGAGTTGTGGATAAAGATGTTAGTGCGAAGTATATCAAACAACAGATTGGTAAAACCTAAACAGGTTTTTGGTCTTCTTTGTTCCTTTTCTGAAGTGTTGGTAAGTTATAGATTTCTTTTAGATAATAGTACTTTTTTTTAACAAAAAAACCTAAACAGGTTTGTACCCATTTGAGGAGGTGATGTTAAAAACTGCATTCAAAGGAAAAATCAAATGAGTTTTTTGATCTATTAAAGTGTGGACTGGATGGTAATGAATTTCTTGTTTATTGTTTTTAAATGTTTGTAACCTCCTTGATTTTGTTTGAGAAATCAATCTATTTTACATTGCAGTTCATACCAGCACTTTTATCAGGAACTTCAAGGAAGCCATACCAGAGAAGGCCATCATTCTCTTTGATCATTTTGTTATGCCTTGGCATGTTGAATTAGAGCAAACTGATGATCACTTGTTGCTAGAGATTACCCACAGCTACTTCCTTCTTGCATCCATCTTTATCAAATTGGAAGACTCTAAATTTCTAGATATAATAGAAATTCGAGTTTTTAAGTAAAAATATTTGGTAAAGATGAATGCAAGAGGAAGTAGCTTTGGATATGACTGTTATTTCACCGTTCAAGATTCTAATGCAAAAAAAGCTTCTTCTAGCTCATCTCATGTTGACAAATAGAAGCATTTTGGAATTGGTTTAAAGAAAAATGAAAAGGTAAGGAGTGTATTATACTTGATACCTATTGTTTATAATTAGTTGTCTTTCTTACATCTTTGTTTAATATAACATGAATATTCCTTATTAATTGAGAAATTTTTATGCCTAAAAGCTCATCTAAAGCTTATCAATGTAAATTATAAGATCCCAAAGAAAACAAGATGTCAAATGACTCCTAATTTGTGGCACTAAAGAATTCATACTTTGAGGTAGCTATTTCTAACTATTCAAAGTATTTCTTAGTGAGCCTTTTGTCTTGTATTCTCTTAATGTTTTCTTGTACATTATTGTTCAATTATCTATTAGGCAAACTAAGAGCTTTTGCTATATGAAGAGAGGAGTATTGAATTTTACGTAGGCTTTTAATGATATATATTGAGAGTGATGATTGATGACTGATTGCATAGTGGCATCTAGGAGACGTATGTATGCTCTTGTTATACTTTTTTGGCATATTATTTAGATATTCAAAGAGTCTAAGAAGATTGTCGAGATTAATGTTGTTAGATGTTATTCAGTTTATGATTTTCACTTTTTTTCCTTTTATGTGGGACCAATTGGTATTCCTATTTCGCATGTTTTGTGGTTGGCACTAAAGGAAGTTCAATTCAAAAACATCTTCTAGTATTAGTCTCAAATGAGTACGATGGAAATAAAACTACACGTGACTTAAACGTTAATGATTAATCTCATTAGATCTATCATCAAGAAAGACAAAAACTAGTTTTTCCTTCTTTTGAAATGGGCATGAATCAATTTTTTTTTCCTCTTTTCCCTATTTTGTATTCTTTTACAATTTACTAGAACATCCGAATTATTTTATTTTATTTTAATTTTCACTTATTATCATTTTATGTGAGACCAATTGGTATATTTCTATTTCACTTGTGTTGTGGTTGGCACTAGAGGAAGTTCAATTCAAAAACATCTTCTAGTGTTAGTCTCCAATGAGTATATTCTTTTTTCATATTCTTGCATACTTTTACAGTTTTTCAAAATATCTAAATTTTTTTTTTTTTTTGAATAAGTAATTGTATTTAGAAGTGGTCTCTTGTTGTTGTGAGTTAAGAGATGTTAGTTTGACATGCTTTTTGTAAATGTCAAAAGGAATAGGTTTTTTATATATCATTTTTTAGTTGGAACATCTTCCTAGATTAGTGTTATGCCCATTGAAGATCAAAATAATGTCAAACATGGTCATTCATAATCAAAATAGAAATATATGACCAACGAAGGTCAATTTTCTTAACAATGGTAGAATCTATTTTGGATGTGGGTGGTGTCTTCTCATTAACAAGAACAATATAGAAGTAGGAGACTAATGCATGTTTGAGTTGTCATTGAAGGAGAAAATATACGCAATGAATTACGTGTTCATTATCTTCAAGGGAGTGCAACAGTAAAAAAGGGTTCTAAGCATCAGCTCTCGCACAAGAAGGCATGCTAATGTTGTTGAAGGTAATGAGGTTTTTGTGGTAAGCAACTCTGCTTGCTTGTTATTTTGTGAAGTCATGATTGTAAGGAGCTCACTCTTTTGCAATCTAGATGGATTTTTTGGTAACCCATGCTTCGTTCTTTTTCTAGTAGAGGAGTTGTTTTATTTAAGCATGTTTAGTATTCTGGTTGTTCGCAAAAGTAGGTGTTAACAATGGTACGCATGTGACTTGCTTTCTTTAGTGTGTATAGTAGGAAAATTTAAGATGAGGGTTGAACGTTAAAGTAGTTTGTAACCTTTCTATCCATCTATGAAAGCTAAGGACCATTAGTGTCAATCGTCTTCTTTATTTGCTGCCTTTGCTTCCTGTATTTTACGCCTCTTATTTTATACTACGTCTTTTAGTTCATTAAAACTTAACAAATGCAACCCCTAAAAGTTGGGGGGGGGGGGGGGTGCGGGATCCTTCAAGAATCTTGTTGTTGTCTTTTTGTTGTTCTTTTTTCCCAACTTCGCTTGTTTACTTGGTGAACAACATCTATTATGGACAAACGTAAGATGAATTTGATCCTTGAGACTAGTTCTCTACTTTGTCTATAGTGTTGCCCATAGTATTTGGAAGCTTGTTTGTTCTGGTTCAAATAATTGTGTTCTTAATAAGCATCTTTGTGCATTCTTTCTTTCCTAACTCAAGCTTTAGGCTTGAGAACTCTTTTTTTTAATATTTTACTATCCATTTTTTGCTTTCTATAAATAGTCTTATCTTTAATGTTAGCTTATCAAGATATTGGATATATAAAAATAAAATAAAAAATAAAAAAAGCGCACTGAAATATTGTTTGTCATGTAAAGAAAACCTTAAAGGCTTCCTTTCCTACTCTTGAAATATTCTTCCACAATTATTCACTACTTTTAAGCTCACATTAGTGGCCACCACAAGTTTGTTTGCTATTGAAAATATTAAGCAAATATGTATTTCATCAAGATTCAACTTAATTGATAAGAAATTAATCAATGAGAAAAAATCAAAGGGAAAGGATGGATTGTTTTTAAGTAATCAAATGATACTTCATTATAACATTTGCTTTTTGTATGTCTTGCTTCAATTTTGTTAGATTTTGTACTTGTGTGTGATATTTCTTGATATCAAGTGGGAATTTCATGCATGTGATCTATCTACAAATAAATGGCAAAATATTTGTTATTAGTTGGTTGGAGTACAACTATTGATAAAGATGTTATTTGTGCGAAGTATATCAAAAAACAGATTGGTAAATCTGAAGCATATTCTTGGTCCATTTTTTTTTACCTGTAGTGTTGGTAAGTCATAGATTCCATTTGGATAACAATAGGTTTCTTCTAGAACCTAAACAAGTCTCTTTGAGTGGCGTATGTTTATTCAAAGAAAAGAATTGCATTCATAGGAAATATCAAATGAGTTTCTTGTCCGTTGTTTTTGAGTATTTTTAGCCTCCTTGATATTGGGTGAAAATTCAATCTATTTGACATTGCAGTCCATACCAAAAGCTTTTATCAGGAACTTCAAGAGAACCATACCAAAGAAGGTCATTCTCTTTTATCATTTTAAGAAGCATTGGCATGTTGAATTAGAGCAAATCAATGGATGTATGTTTTTAAGAAAGGCTAGCAAGGCTTTGCCAGAGATCATTTATTGGAATTTGGAGACTTTTTGGTTTTAAAATATCATAGAAATTCAAGATTTGAAGTAAAAATATTCAATAAAAATGTGTGTGAGAAGAAAGTGGTAAAGGAGAAAGCTATGTCTTCAGGTCAAGTTTCTTAACCAAAGAAAGCTCCTAGTAGACAAGTTCATGTTAGCAAATAAAATCATTTAAAAATAAGCTTCAAGAAAAATGAAAAAGGAGGATATGAGTTATATTTAATATCTATTTTTTATAATTAATTACTTGCCTTTCTTTCATTATTTGTTGAGTATAACATCAATATTCTTTATAGACTTGTAAAGTTGTATGCCTACAAGCTCATCTAAATTCGGTTTGGGTAAATCACAAAACTTCGTGAGAACAAATCCCAAAGAACACGAGATTCTAGAAGACTCGCACTTTGTAACACCAAAGAATCCATATTTTGTACAAACTATTTGTAACTCTTCAAAGCGGCTTGTGGTGAGCTTTTGGTCTTGTGTTTTCTTAGTTTTATTTCTACATTTTTGTTTAATTGCTTGTTAGGTAAACTAAGAGTTCTTGCTATATGGAGATTAGAAGTATGGAATGTCCTTTAGATTTTTTATGATATGTTTTGAGAGCATTGATAAATGATTGGTTGTAAAGCAACACCTAGGAGATGTATTAATGCTGATGCTCTACATTTTTAAGTATACTATTTAGATGTTCAAAGTGTCTAAGAAAATTTATGATATTTTTCTTATTAGATGTTATATAGTTTATAATTTTCACATTTTATCCTTTATGTGAAACCAATTTGTATTTTGTGTCATTTATACCATGGTTGGCAATAGGGGAAAACAAAGTTGTAAATAGTGAAAACAAAGTTGTAAATAGTTTGAACATTAATGACTTGTCCCACAAGATCTATCATTTGGATAAGTAGAACAATTGAACTTTCTATTTTTTATTTTATTGGATAAGTAGTTTTCAAGAATTGGTCTCTTGTCATTGTGAATTAAGAGTTGCTAGATTGACATAATTTTTGTAAATGTCAAAAAGAATAGGATTTTCATACATCATTTTTTTATTACAGCTTCTTCCTAAATCAATGTTACACATTTAACATCAAAGTGATGCCAAACATGGTCATTCATTATGAAAATCAGCATAAGTGATTGATGACAATCAATTTCTACAATAATGGTAAAATCTATATTGGAAATGGATGGTGTGCTTTCATCAATGAGAACAATGTAGAAGTAGGAGATATGTGTGTGTTTGAGTTTATCCTTAGAGGAGAAAGTACATGTGATGAATTGTATGTGCGAATTCTTCATGAGAATGCAAGAGTGGAGAATCCTTCTCCGCATTGACCTTGGAAAAAGGAGGCATGATAATGCAACCCCCACCCTAAGGGAAAAAGAAAATCCATTGAGGCATTTTTGTTGTCTTTTCATTGCTCTTTTTTCCCAACTATGCTTATTCTCATGGCATGAAATCATTGTGCTCATTGTAGCTGGAAGCTCATTTATTTAGGTTCAAATAACTTTGTCTTCTTGTGTTTTTTCTTCAAAAACTCAAGCTTTAACATAATTTTAGGGGAACAAATGTTAAATTCTAGGTGAAAACTTGAGCTCATAGGGGAAATGTTATATGAGAAATGTCTAATTTTCTTTGATGCAGTTTTCTTTTCTAGTATGTTTTATTAGACATTTTTTGCATTCTATAAAATATCTTATGTAGTGGTATATAATCAAGATATTAGATAAAAATAAGCTCACTTACAAATTGTTAATAACTTCGGTAAGTTTGAATCACTTAAAAGCTATGTCATTTCTTTTTTACTCTACAAATATTCTTTACTACAATTATATTTTGATGTTCACCTAAGTGACCACCACCTTGTTATATTCTAAGGGATGTGTGTTCGGTTAAATCTTATTTGCAAGTAAATATATTAAACAAGTAATATAATGATGAAAATAAATATTGTCTCACAAAGATTATTAATTATGAAACTAACTAATTATTTATGGTGGATGATATTGTCTAATAAATTGAATTGGTAAAGATAGATTAACTAACTAAATTTAACTAATAAGAAATATGTTAGAACATTCAATTTTACCATAACTATTAGATACAAATATAAATTATTTGGATTAAAAATTAGACTTATTTTATAATTACACACACTCATCCTTTAATATAACTAGTTAACAAAATCAATAACTAACTTAAAGATAATTTTTCTTTTAACCTAATCTAAATATCACTATTTTTATTTTACTAACTTGGGGATAATTTCTCCAACAATTCAATCTAGATATTATTTTATTTTTATTTCCCCCCAAGCTAAAAATAACCAAAAACTGATTAATTAAAAATTTAAAAATATATTACAATTATAATGCGATTACACTTTTGTCCAAAATTAGAGTGATTGCCATCAATCTGCTGCGTTCCTGTACCCATTTCGTTCGCTTGGAAGAAGACATGATGTTAGATTTATTTATTGCTAGCGAAGCGAAGTTAGCGTTGGAGAATGGGAAGGGATTTTTCATTTATTGGGAGAGAATAGAAGAGTTGGGCTGCTATAGCGGGATTCTGAATTGAAGGGTCCTTCAACTGGACCCGAAGTGTCAAACACATCATACTCGGCCTTCGGGGCCATTTGGAGGTCCTTTGTTCACCTCTTCGGCCATAACTACAAGGCCAATCTGGTTACAACTTGGCGCATCACGGACGCCAGAGTGAGCATAGGATGAAAAATGTCCTAAAACGCAGATAGCTTGGATTTTTGAATGCATGTTTGGCAAGCCTAATAAACAACAAAGCCAATGCACAACAACGAGATCAAACCCACTAAGCAATTATAAAATAAAAGCAATCTATCTACAAATTCTTTGTCCCATTTGTGTTTTAGATTATTTTTAAAAATAGGCATAAATTTCAATTCAAATGTTTGCTTAGAATTGAAGGAAATTTTATTTTTATTTAAATATTATATAAAAATTATTTTTTTAACATAAAAATTTTGTTTTTAACATTTTCTTACACACTAAACATATTATGAACATAATTGTTCAAACTACACAAGACAATACGGTTGAACTACAAAATCATACTCAAACCACTATGCTTCCCTTTTATGGTGTAAGCAAAAAAGAGATGAGAAAAGTACAAGATAGTGGTTTCTTCGGTGGGAAACTAGGCCTCAGGAACACTCATTTACTTCCTTCCCTCGTTACGTGGGCTTACATTACTTACACCACATGCTCCATACTTCACACCACCTAGTTACATGAGTTTCTATTCAATTTCGCCTAGGTGTTATAAGCCTCCCTACCAACGCACACATAGCTGCCCATTAGGGTCACAAAAGCGTAGCGTTCGATGTGGTTCATCAAGACCACTTGCTAGCCTTGCTTTAGGATGTAACATCCTTCTCATTAAGCTAGAACTTATCCCATGGTTCAACTCAAGGAATAGTGTCTTAATCAACTGAACATCTTCCCAAGTGGCATCCAACATGGCTAAGCCTTGTCAATGAACATATTCCTCCCTTCTTAGCCGAGTTCTCTTGTCTAGGTGGTCTAGGGGCCAACAAGTTTTCCCTGTCGAGAAACTTCATAGTGACTTCATGAGTACTGATATGACCATAAAACTCGGCCTACAACAACCAGTGATTTTAGTTTGAAAAGGGTGAAGGTATAAAGAGACTTATAATAGCTTTGAGAGTGTTGAGTTGTGCCACATTATAATAGTAAATAATTTGACCATTATGATAAGAGCTTATTAAGACTTGGTTAATAAATCTCACATTGTTAAAGTAAATATTTAATATCTTACTTATAAATAAATGAGTTTCATCACTTAATGTTTTAGGATTTTGAATTAGATATGAAATTTACTCTATAAAATTTAATAAAATATTATTCAATGGAAAAATAGAACTATGAAACCTCTAATTTTCTCAATGAAATTGGCTAATGTAGGTTGTGAAATCACACCATAACTTGTTTTTTTTAACCTTTTTGATATGCATAAACAAATTAGAAAAAAAAAAGAAGAAGAGAGATATGCCCTATTACTATGGCATAAAACTCAAGAAAGAGAAAAGAAAGTGAGGTTAATAAGTTGAGTGAATTTGATTTTATTGAATTTATGACATACATTATTACTACTATTTATATAAAAATAATTTTGTAATCATTTATATGTTAACTAATTATTTTTAAAAAAAGTATATTAATTTTAGAAAATAAATATCTCATCTACCATTCTTAAAATATCACATCTTCCCTTAACGTCGAGAGCATAGGAAGAGGAATTTGGGAACGAAAGCGAAACAGCAAAAAGCCAACACAGCTCAACAATGGGCGGCTTGCAACATGCCGACTTTGTAGGGGAGTGTAAGCCAACGCAGCCCAACAACACGTGGCTTGATTACTGCAAGCCGAAGTGATGTTTCAGACACCCACTACCAGCGGAACACTCAAGCTTGACTTTGATGCACACTTGCTGTTAAAGCGAGCAATAGGTGCCGTGAGATGCTATAAAGATGTTACTTCCAAAAGCATTCATACCCATCTTATCTTCATTAATTTCGGGTGTCGTGTATCTCTTTACAATTATAGTATATAGGTGTAAAGATACACATAGAAAATACATTCTTTTACCAATACACAGCTTTGAAGGCGATATCATTTGTTTACGTTTTTCAATTTGAAACCCCTGCCTTGACGGAAGAAGTGTTGTACAGAATTGCGTCCTCCATCTCGACCATTGGAGTTTCTGCCACCTCCACTACAGAAACATGTCGTTCTTCACTGTTGACTCCTCCCAAAAATGCACGCGAGCTCTTGGTTCTGTGAAGACAGGGCTTTGATCTCGGGTCCCAGAAACACGCAAGAAATGTTTGCTCAAAAGTGCCGACGCTTTGGAAATGCACGCTTCGCGAAGTCCGAAAGTTGTTTTATGGTTTATACTCCTGCGAAACACTTAGCTTATTATATGAACCTCAAATTCCATGAGGTTATTATTTTTTGGGTGAAGAACACGCTTTTAGAATTTTACCAGAAGCGTATAACCTTTATGTTTTAATGTGTCAGCCTCGATCAACCTCTTTCAACAAAACTGTGAAGGCGCACAGAAGACTCAAAATAGAAATGGTGAGGTATGACGGATTCAGGAAGCCCCTTGACTGATGAGAGGCCGGAGTTCTTCAAAGTATTCAGTTTTCATGGTATCTCTCATTTTTTATTTTGTTCTGTTTTTTTTTTTTTTTTTTTGGCTTTTTTCCCCAATGTGCTTGTTCTCATGTCATGGAATCATTGATCTTCACATAGTGAACAACATCTATTATGGACAAATATAAGGTGAACTTGATTATGTGGCTATGGTTTTTTGCCTTGTATATAGTATTGCCCCTTGTAATTGGAAGCTCGTTTGATTTGGTTCAAACGACTTTTGTTCTTGGTAAGAATCTTGTCTTTTTTGCTTTCCTTCCAAACTCAAGCTTTAACCTTGAGTTTGAGGAACCAATGCTAAATTTTAGGGAAAAAATTAAGTAGTTAGGGGAAATGTCAATATAAAAAATATATTTTTCTTTCATACTATCTTCTTATCTACTACATTTTAGTAGTTGCATGCTTTTTAAAAATAATCTTATAGTGATATTTTATATTCAAGATATTAAATAAAAATAAGCTTACATGAGATGTTTAAATAAGAAGACCACCTCAAATTAAGTTGATTTATGTTTAAGCGAGTTAAGTTTATATTGAATACTAGGAGGCCTATTATTCAATATACAATATAATTTTATTATTGGTTAAATCCATTATCAAGTAACAACCCTCAAAATTGTACATGCTTTGTTATCAAATATTACATGTCCATGTTAATGAGTGCATAACTAGAGTTAGGGCTAGAATTAAGCCTTATTAGAAAGAGCCTTCTCCTCACAATAATTGAAACAAATTTAATTGTAATTTTTTAAGATCTAAAAGTTGCTTATAAGAGGAAGAACATCCTATTCAAGTACAACTTTATTGATCTAAAGTTGTTATACATTGTGGTGTGAATGTTTAGTCCATATCGCTAAGAAGTGTATTTTAAATTTAAGTTCAAAAGCATAATGTCACAAAATTCTAGAATCAACACTTGACTCATTACCCCATCTTTGTGAAGAAAGAATGTTACAAAACATTACACTAATAACATGTTAAGTTCACCACATGGGAAACATAAAAAGTAAAAACATAATTTATAAATAAATCAATTTGTTTACTTAGTATCTTAAAATTTTTAATTGAATATGAATTATTTTCTATAAAACTTAATATTATAACATATAAAATACTTAATTTTCATTGAATCAAAATTGTTGTAACGTATTAACTGTCTAATTTTCTTATAATCTTAATAAAAACAAATTGTTATAACCACCTAATCAAAAAACAATTGGAATGTTATGAGATACTTTGCAAATTGGCCAAGAGGGGATGAAGATGACCGGTTTTTTTGAGATCGAGCAGATTGAGCGGTTCTGTCCAATTTCAGTTTTGGTCCGCCTCTAGATTACTCAAACTCCAAACTCCATTAGGTTTAGTCCGCATTGAAATGCGTTCAGCCCAAGAGGGGGAGAAGCACGTTGGAGCCAGGGTTTTGCCGGCAACAGGTACACGCACTGCTGCCTTAGCTTTTACGCCTAACAAGATTACGCATCCGTACAGGCCACTTTCTCGAGACGGAGAAGGGAGCAATTAATCCCGCTACGTAGCATCCTAGGCAGGAGTGAAAAGCCAACGTGGGAAGAAGAAATGCAGTACTGAACATGAAAGGACGCTGAACGTGATCAATGGAGCACGCCTTCAAAGTTGATGGGAAATGGGAGTAGTTGTAGTAATAACTAGGGCAATAGATGTTATTATATTCAGGGGGGCTAAAAACAATGGGTGGTCGGCATTTCACTTTGTAAGGATTATTTTATTTGGTAATTAACAATTTGCCCTTCTTTTTAATTACTTAAAAGCTTTTTATCATTATGTTTTGTTCTTCAAAGGTTCTTTTTGATGTTTGTGTAGTCAACATAAGTTTATATACTTAATAATATCTGCAAATGCATACTTCACTAATATTCAACTTAATTGACATGAAATAAAGGAAAAAATAAACTATTTTTTAAGTAATTAAATGATACTTTCATTACACTCTTTGCATTTTGTATCTCTAACGTTAGTTCTATTAGATTTTGTATGTGTATGATACTTCTTAATTTGGAGTAGGGAACTCACTGCATATGATCTTCTAACTAAAAATAAATAGCAAACTATTTGTACTTAGTTAGGGTACAATTATGTTTTGATTCAAATATAATGTATTTTAATTCTATTTGAAACTCGATTCAAAATTATATTGTGTGAAAATTCAAAAAACTTCTTTTTGATTTATTTTTTAATGAATTAATTTTGTATTAAATACTAAGAGGTCCATTTATTCAATATACAATATAATTTTAGAATTGATTAAACTCACCATCATGTAGCAACCCCCTAAATTGTATGTGCTTTGTTATCAAATATTACATATCCATCTTAGCAAGTGTATTAAACTAGACCTAGGGCTAGAATAAAGCCTTGCTAGAAAGAGTCTTCACCTTACAATAATTAAAAGAATTTAATTGTAATTTTTTAAGATTTAAAAGTTGTCTATAAGAGGAAGAATATCCTATTCAAGTATAACTTTATTGATTTAAAGTTATTATATATTATGGTGTGGATGTTTAGTTCCATATTGCTAAGAGGTTCATTATGAATTTAAGTTCAATTTTTCTCCCTTTCCCTCTTGTACAAAGATTCTTTGTATGAAATCTTTCCCTACAGTTGGGACAAAGAGGTTTCTTAAGTCCTATATAGGAAACATAAAAGGTAAAAATGTAATTTATAAAGAGGTGAATTCATTTACTCAATGCTTTGAAATTTTCAATTGGATATTAATTATTATCTAATTTTTGTAATATAATATTGGAGTCTAGATCTCCTTTAGCACCTCTATGAAATTGGACAAGTTAGATCTATATAGAAAGCACATTGGGATGACTGTATTGATGTATAGTCTCACATTATTAAGATATAAATTTATATGTATGCCTAAATGTGGTTGTTTTCTCCAATTCTCAAGTTGGTTTTCAAGATGAATTTGAATTTTCATAACATAGTATTAGAGTATAGGTTTTACTTTAGTATCTCTCCAAATTTGGATAAGTTAGATTTATGCCAAAAGCAATACTGTAATGTGCATGTCTAGACTCATATTGCTCTTTTATCTTTTTGCTCGTGAACAAAAATCTTTATGAGAATGTTGAAAGGCTTAAGGTGATTGGACATGTTAAAGTTTTTTTTTTTTTTTTTAAAAAAGAAATCTTAAACAAGGACATGGCCTTACCACTTATATAAATAATATAAGATTAAACTAAAGACCGTAACTTCACATGAGATACAATGAGAGCCATTATATTGGTAAACCCTTAAAAGGGATAATAAAATCATAATGTCACAAAATTCTAGGACCAACACTTGACTCATTACCACATCTTCATGAGGAAAGAACATTACCAAAGCATTAGCACAAATCCCAAACATCATTCCACTAATAACATGTTAAGTGTACCACATGAGAAACATAAAAAGTAAAAGTATAATTTATAAAGAGATTAATTCTTTTGCTTAAGAATTATGTTTAATAAAACTTAACATTATAACATATTAACTACTTAATTTTCATTGAATCAAAATTGTTGAAACATACCAACTACTTAATTTTATTATAAAATTAAATTATTATAACTAAGTAGGTAATTGATTAAATTAATTAAACTGTTATAACCACCTAATCAAAAAATAATTGGGATGTTACGGGATACTTTGCAAATTGACTAAAGAGAGGAAAAAGAAGACCGGTTACTGTGAGATCGGGCAGATTGGGCGGTTCTGTACAATTTCAGGTATCTTGAGAGGGTTTTTTAGCTTTCTTCTGAAACACGCTTGACCTTAGATTACTTAAACTCATGAGTTTCAGTCAGCATAAAAACACGCGTTCAGCCAAAGGGACAAACAGGGAGGTGCAGATTGGAGCCAGGGCTTTACGGGCAACAGATGCTGGTGGTACTGTGCTCTTATCTTTACACGTAACAAGATCACCCATCGGATACAGGCAACTTTCTCGAGATGGGGAAGGGAACGATCAATCCCCCTAAGTAGCATCCTAGAAAGGGGTGAAAAGCTAACGCGGGAAGAAGAAACGCAATGCTGAACATGAAAGGACGTTGAACGTGACTAATGAAACACGACCCTCAAAGCTGATGGGAAATGGGAGTAATTATAGTAATAAATAGTGGAATAAAAGTTATTATATTAGGGTAGAGTAGGAACAATGGGCGGTCGGGATTTCAGCTTTGTAATGATCCTTTTAGGTAATTATCCATTTGCATTTCTTTCAGAAAGGTGAAAATCTCCCTCATAAATGAAACCACCTGCCGGTTAGATTTTGCAACTCGTTCTCGCACTTGCATTACGTTTCAATGCGTCAGCCTCTTCCGGAGTAAAAACGAAAGGCTAGCTCAACTCTGAGCAAAGAATGAGCTCTTTGGAGTGAACCAGGGAGCTCATATCTTTCTCTTCGCACTGTCGTGCATGTCCCCAGTGGCAAAGGTCACCGTTTGTCACTGTCCCCTTAAGCAAACCTTGAAAGCTTAAAGGAAGACTGGAAACGGAAATGGCGAAGTATGGTGGACACAGAGAGGCTCGTTTCACCGATGACAGCCCGGAGTTCTTCAAAGTTTTCCTTCCCTACACGAGCTCACGCCAAATAGTACGCACTCTTTCTCTCTCTAAGCATCTCAAGCTTACAGCTTTTTTAATGTTTGGTCGGTCAGTGAGATTGGTATCTGGGTTGATGGATTCATGAAGTTCTGGCCTTATTCTTTGTCACAGGCAAATTTTAACAAAATGCCTAGTTATTGGGAAACAAAAAGCCTAGTTTTTGGTGTCCGTGGCTTGAATCTTTGCAACGTATTTGGGGCAAGAAAAGGGTCTACTTGAGGCAACTCGATGGAGTGCTAGTTTATTTCCCTTCTTTTTTGTTCTTCAACAAGTTCAGATTTTGATGTTTTGCTTCGAAAAGTTTCTCTATGAGAGTTAATTTTGCGAGGGTCGTGCGGGACGCCCAGCACATTTGACCTAAATGATAGAGCTCTGGTTCTTTTCCCAACCGTTATTGTAAGCCCAGAAAATTGCTTAAGATGTATGAATGTAAGCAGCATGCGTTCAGTTTCATGATTTAGAAGTTGTTTGACTTTTCCACTATTAGCTGCACCAGAATGTTGCAGATACAGTTATTACCATGGCTCCTTGTTATTGCTGATATGTGTCTACTTTACGTGCTAGCGCATTGTAGATTGAAAAAATAAGAGACTACGTGTAGTACTTGAATAAGTGTGGATAAAGATGTTCTTGGTGGGAAATATCATAAAAAAACGGGAGGGGTAAAACCTAAACAGGTTTGTCTTCTTTGTTCTCTTTTGAAGTGTTGGTAAGCCATAGATTCCATTTGGATAATAATATATATAAATATACCCAAACAGGTCTTCACTTTTCTTGAGTAGCTTTTGTTTATTTTAAAAAATCAATTGCATCCAAGGTAAAAATCAAATGAGTTTTATGATCTATATGAAAGTATATATGCCAAATGGGAATGTAAGTTTTGTCCCGTGTCTTTGAAATTTGTAGCCTTCTTGATATTGGGTGAAAACTCAATCTATTTGATATTGCAGTCCATACCTGAAGCTTTTGTCAGAAACTTCAAGAAAGTCATACCGAAGAAGGCCATTCTCTTTGATCATTCTAAGAAGAACTGGCAGGTTGAATTAGAGCAAACTGATGGACGCTTGTTTTTCAAGAAAGGTTGGCAAGACTTTGCCAAAGATCACTCACTAGAATTTGGAGACTTTCTGGTTTTTAAATACCATAGCAATTCAAGGTTTGAAGTAAAAATATTTAGTAAAAATGGATGTGAGAAGGAAATAGCTGTGGACCAAACTATTGCATCAGGTCAAGGATCTAAACCAAAGAAAGCTTGTAGCAAAGCTCATGTTGGCAAAAAAAAGCATTTGGAAATGGGTTCCAAGAAAGTTGAAGAGGCAGGATGTGAGTTGTATTTAATATCTATTGTTTGCAATTACTTGCATTTTTTTCATTCTTTATTTAGTATGTTATGAATATTCTTTATAAATTTGGAATGCCTACAGGTTCATCTAAAGTGGGTTCGAGTAAATCACAAAAAAATGTGAGAACAAATCTTCAAGAACACAAGATTCTAGAAGACTCTCCCTTTGTAGTACCAAGGAATCCATATTTTGTGCAGACCATTTCTAACTATTCAAAGCGTCAATTGGTGAGCTTCTGATCTTGTACTTTATTAGTTTTTCTTATGCGTTATTGTTTAACTATTTATTGGGTAAAGTAGGAGTTGTTGCTATATGGAGACAAGATAGAATGGAATGTTCTTTAGATTTTTGATGATACATTTTGAAAGTGCTGATGAATGTCTTATTGTAGAGTGGCACCTAAGAGATGTATTTATGCTCTTGTTCTACTTTTTTAATTATATTATTTTGATATTCAAAGAGCCTAAGAAAATCATGAGATTTTGCTTGTTGGAAGTTATATAGTCTATTTTCCACTTTTTGTCCTTTATGTGAGACCATTTTGTATTTTTCTGTCGTCTATGCCACGGCTAGTATTGGGGGAAGTCCAAAATAAAAACATCTTCTAGTGTTTGTTTCAAATGGGTGCACTAGAAATAGAGCTGCATACAATTTGAACATCAATTACTTGTCCCATAAGATCTATAATTTTTTGAATAAGTAGCTATATGGAGAATTGGTCTATTGCTGTGGTGAGTTGAGGATGTTAGGTTGACGCGCTTTTTGTAAATGTCAAAAATAGTTTTTTCATATTATCATTTTTTGGTTGCAGCTTCTCCCTAAATTGATCTTGCGCTTATTTAACATCAGAGTGATGCCAAACGTGGTCATGCATTGTCAAAATGGAAGTATGTGGCTGACGACAGTCAATTTTCATGGCAATGGTAAAATCTGTATTGGAAGGGGATGGCGTGCTTTCATCAAAGATAACAATGTAAAAGTAGGAGACAAATGTATGTTTGAGTTTGTCCTTGGAGTAGAAAATATATGCAATGAACTGCATGTGCAAATTGTTCGGAGGAATACATGAGTAGAGAATTCTTCTCAACATTGGCTTTGGCAAAAGGAGGAGGCATGAAAATGCAAACCCCTCACCCAATGGGGAAAAGACAATCCATGGGAACTTTTTTGATGTCTTTTTGGTGCTCCTTTTTTTTTCCCCAATTGTGCGTTGTTTCATGGCACAGAATCACTGTTCTTCACATGGTGAACATATAGATGGGCAAATGTAAGGTGAACTTCGTATATGTGATTTGTTTCTCTGCGTTGTCTAAGTGTTGCACATTGAAGTTGGGCGTTTGTTTGCATGATAGTGTAAACCCCCCTCCCACGCCGCACCAGCCCACAAACACCAACACCCCCCCCCCCCCCCCCCCCCCCCCCCCCCCCCCCAACCATACCCCTTCCTCTTCCTCTGTATTGGGAAAAAGGAAATCCATCGAAACTTTTATCTTTTAATTGCTCCTTTGCAATTGAATGGAGTCATTATTCTTCACATGGTGAACATCTACTATGAGCAAGTGTAAGGTACTTTTGGTCCCGTGGGTTCCAAGTGTTGCTCATTGTAGTTGGAACATTGTTTAGGTTCAAATAATTTCGCCTTCTCGGTAAAGATCTTTTTGTGCTTTTTCTTTTGAAACTTCAGCTTTAACCTACGTTTTGGGGGCCATGAAAATTCTAAAAGAAAAGATAAGCTCGTGGGGAATCGCTAATATGAGGAACGCTTATTTTTCTTTCACGCTATGTTCTCTTTTAATTTGTTTTACTAGACATTTTTATATTCTTTAAAAAATCTTATTTGTAGTTTTATATAATCAAGATCTTAGATAAAAATAAGCTCACTTACATATTATTAACGATGGAGAAGAAAAACTCAAAACGGTAAATCACTTAATAGTTGTGTCATTTCTTTCTTGCTCAAATATTCTTCAATAATCTTTTACTACGTTTATATTTTGATATTCACCTAAGTGGCTAGTTGACAATGTTTACTCTTTAAAGATTGTGGTGGATTAAATGTATTAATGAGACTTAATAATTAAAAATTAAAGTTAAAAATTTTGTAGTTTAGAATGGAGTTGAAGGTTTTGGTGTCAATGATTATTAGAATAACATGTCTTATGGCTATAATCACATTCCAATTTGAAAGATCTTATTATATTTGTTTGTAAGGATTTAAGACTTCCAAAGTTTATTTTATCACTTATTAGTCTTGTGGATTTGAGAATATTTAGATATAATGAATGCAATTATGTGTTACCATTTAACCAATCACCTTTTGTCAAGAATTTTACCTTTGACTTTATGAATGATTTGGAATGCAGTTTAGAATGTCATGATACAAGTAAGATCTTTTTTTCATTATCTTTATTTGCATCTTTAGTACTTTTCCCAATATTTGAGTATTTAACATTATAGGATTGTCCAACTCTTAAGAAGTGGAGGAAGTGAAGTTTTTTTATGAGGATGAAAATGATGGTAAATAACAAAAGTAAAATCAATTAAGGAACATTTCTTGTTGCCTTCTTTTGTTCATCTTTTAAATTTAAATGTCATTGTTTATCCTATGTGAACTTCCTTACTAATGTATCTAAATCTTGAAGAATTGAGTGTATCTCATACCTCCCTTATGCTTGTCCATTCCTCTCTCAAAGGGAAAAATGCTAGATCTATAATTTATTGAGAAATTAGAAATTCTAACAAAGTGAAGATAGAACTTAACCTCAATTAAGAAGCTTAAAATTAACAATATCAAGAAATTAAAGCTCATTCATCCAATGCAACATCTCATAACACTTAAACATTTAATTTTTTGTTATTGTCATGATCTTGAGTTAGCCAATGATGAGAATAAGAGTAGTAAGATCCTTCCACTTTATAGATGCTCTACATTTGCAAATGGAATAGCATGATGACTATGCAAAAGTGGGTAGAGAACTACAAATTACTTCAAGTTCTTAAAATTTGTGAAAACTCACATTTTAATTCATGAAGGTTATAAGGAAGAGACATGTGAAGATTGGCATAATTGCTCACATTCCAAACTATGTTTGTAAATGATGAAATCTGTCATCCACACCAATACATGTAATATATTTTTCTCTATTTTATTTTAAATTTCATTAAAAATTGAGGTCTATAGTTTCTTTACTTTCATTGTTTCTATTTGATTTTTAAATTTCCAAATTTGAATATGCAAAATGAGTTGAAGCATTGATGAAAGTAAGGTTGGATTTCAAAGTCTATTCAAAGGGCTTTACACTATTTATAGTAAGCAAACTACTTAGTAGTGATTAATATTTTCTTGAATCATTTGTTATTAGAAACCTCTCCACAAGCATAATTTTTTTAGCAATTAGGAGAAGTGCTAGGTAAATAGTTATGCATTATATATTTTTTGTATAGGAGTCGATGAGGTGGTTTATTGAGATGCTTGATTTCCATTGTAAAGTGAGGAGTGCCCTTCTTCATACTTTGGGAGGGTCAAGAAAGGTAAGCTTGTTCCATTGTTGTTTATTTGTTTCAATTTTCTAATTTTCTCTAATTACCTAGGTATGGAATAAAAGAGGTGTGTGACTTATTATATTGCTTTGCTCCTTCCACAGTTAGATGAGCGCGATTTCAAGGAAACTTCCTTTATGTTTCAATTTGACTAGACCCCGCATAGCAACTTTAATTTCATATTAAATGGGAACCTAAACCTTAGAGCAACATATTTGACTTGTATTCCCCCCCTTCTTAGAGCAACATATTATGGACGGTAGTTGATACCCTCAATCCCACTTTTGTCTTGGTTTTTATCTCTTACTATTTTGTAGGCTCCATTGCCTGGGTTGTATAATAGGGTTAATCCTTGCTCTTAACTTGAGCCCTGTATCCTTAATGGAAGTCAAATTGTGATGATCCTAATTGTTAAGCAAATCAAAATGGTTTGTGTTCATTGCGAGGAAAAGGGAGACAACTCCGCTGGACTAACTGCCCAAATTACAGTTACAGTCTCATAAAGTAAGCAAGCCCCGCCTTTGTACCGAGACAGACCTCACAAGCCCGATAGGCTTAATTGGTTTGACGACCCACCAACGAGTTTCTACAACATTCAATTGCTTTTGGCATCTCTTTTATGTTGAAGCTGGTGCATTCCACTATATAAATCATCACCTTGATTTCTACCGTTCCATACCCTAGTCAAATTCAAGACTTACAAACGCAACCAAACAACTAGTATAACCCTCTCCTGATGTTTGGGTCTTGCAGCTTGTAATTGCCTTTTAGTTTTGATGTTATTCAACAATCAACTGCGCTATTGTGTAGGCAAACTCTTCAAGTTCACTATTAGCATTCTATATTTTGAGCGATGTAAATACATTGCAAGTTGGAATCCATTACCAACCAACGTAAGGAGTTACACTTGAAAGGACAAAAACTTTTCTACAGCACTTCATACAACATGAGGATGTGTGTAATCCGTCGCTTTAGTATGTGGGTGATAGTAATTCAAAATCAAGACCATCAATGAAAAGAACACTTACCTTTCAACAACAAATTTAAAGCAAAAGCAGTTGCTTAGAGTTTGTGACAAATATATCTACAAAAGATTAGTTGAACCTTATGCTAATATCAATTGGCCATTTTATCTTGAGTTTTCCAAAAACTTCCAATGTAGAAATTATGCACCCTAACAGTTCTTGTATATGCATTTCATATTGATGCAATTAGAACTATACTAGTAGACACTACCATGATAGCAATTTAAGAATAATTCACCTTTTCAAAAGAAAATGAAAAGTAACTCTCCTTAAGGAAAGCCATGATAGTGGACATTACTTCCAAGTATAACTTATACTATTAAAGAGATTGATCAAAGTAAGGAAACATTTGAATACAATGCTTTTTAATTAAGACTTCGAAAAGCCAAAAACTATATGTATTCCGCAAATACCCAACCCATAATATGTTTCATCGCAAGCAGTAAAGAATACTCAGCACATATGTAAGACAAAGAGCTTTGATTACAAAACAAGATTGCTAATATAGGGTGAGTCAAGAGTTGATTGATAGCAATGTTTGAAGAAAAAATTGAAAATTTTGTGATTTTTAAAGTGTGGGAAAATATTCTAGGCTTAATTTCACTCGAATAAGATTCAATTTTAATAGAATTTAAGTAGGAGGTGACATTGCATGATTTTCTTGATAGAAGGTGTTTTCAAGCCTTCTCAAGGGCTTGGGGTTAGAGTTTTCATGGAAAAGGGTCAATATTCAGGGCTGTAGGGATTTTAGGAGGATAAAAAAAATGGTAGGATTTTGATGGATAGACAAGGAGGAATAACCAAGTTTAGGGGCCTCGGTGACTTGGAGTGTGAGCAAGCGTTGTAACCGGAAATCGTGCAAGAGAGAAGTTAACATCTTCTTACAACCTATGCCACCAGAATGATAAGGTAAACGGGTTGCGAATTGGTCTCGTCCAAGGGAATCCAGAGACAGGTTTGGGTTTCGGTCAAAGTAGGATTTCATCAAATAACAATTAGCTGCATAAAAAAACCCACAAAATATATTCAAGGAATACTGGCTCAAAGATATATGACAGTATAATAAAAATCCCAAAATTTCTTTAATCTAGGGTTTCAAATATTTAGCTTAATCTTTCTGTAACTTGTAAAATGAATATATATTCAATGATAAGTACAAACAAGTTGTATAAACAACAGTGGAAACAAAAATCCCTAATTTTTTTTCTTCTCACTAAATGCTATGCAAGCATAGGCCCATATATTATAGTGGCATTCACAAAATAATTCTGATCCCTACTCTGATGGAACGAACTCTGAAATTTGGAAGAATTTGATGAGAATCTATATGATAGGTTGGAAGATTGAGGCTTGGAGAGTTTATAATCAATGAGGTAGAACTACCTAGGGGAGAAGAAAAAAGATTGGACAGAAAAAGAAACACTAGATATGAAAAGAAATGGTGGAGCCATACACTTGCTATATTGTGCTGTTAGTGAAGATATTAGATTGGAGGTTCATTATACTGATATGAAAAAGTAGGCTTCCTTTACAATTGGCCGGACTCATCCTTAAATAGAACCCCTTAGTAAACCCACTAACTAACTTTGAGATAATTTATTCCATAATCCAATCTAAGGACTACTAGTTTTATTCTACTAAATGCTATTTCTTTTTTTCACCACAAGCAATAATAACAAAAAAGCAACTACAAATCCATAAAATAATATGTGACAATTACAAAACCGTTATAGTTTCGCCCAAAATCAGCGTGATTGCCTTCAATCCGCTGGGTTCCTGTACCCATTTTGTGAAGAAGACAAAATGTGTTGGGTTTATTAATTGCTAGGAACCGAAGTTGGTGTTGTAGAACGGGGATGGATTTTTCATTTATGGGAAAGAATAGAAGAGTTAGGTCGCTATAGTGGGATTCTATACCCAAAGGTCCTTCAACTCGGCCTGAAATGTCATACACCTCATACTCAGCTTCAAGGCAGTTTGGGGGCGTGTTGTTCATCTCTCTGGCTGATCTGCTCCAATCGGGTAAAGACATGGCTGATCACGAACACCGGAGTAAGCTTAGATTTTTGGATGGAAGTTCGGCTAGCCCAATAAACAACAAAGCCCATGCACAACAATGAGACCAAGTTCACTAAGCAGTCATATGATTAAAATAATTATCTATCCACAAATTCCTTGTTCCATTTTTTTTAGACTACTTTTAAAATAGGCTTAAAGTTCAATTCGAATGTTAGCTAATGAATTGAGAGAATTTTTTTTATAATTAAATATTATTCAAAGATCATATCTTTTAATTTGTGACTTTTGTTTCTAAATTTCCTTGTACATTGAATATGTTGTAGACATAATTGTTTAAACTGTGCAAGACAAATCATGTTATAAGACAACATGGTTAAACTATAAATCATATTTAACTACTATGCTTCCTTTTTCTTCTTGCTTATAATGAAATCACGGTGGAAGCAAAACTATGATGAGAAAAGTATAAGTTGGTTTCTTTAATGGGAAACTAGACCTAAGGAATATTCATTACTTGCAAAAAGTAAATGTCACAATATCATCAGTCTTGGTCATATAGGAGCCATACTTCCCTCTCTAGTTAGGTGGCCTTACATTACTTACACCACATGGTTTATACTTCACATTACCTAGTTACATTAGTTCCTACTTAATTACACGTATGCATTAGAAGCTTTAGTTACGTGGCCTTACATTACTTACACCACATGGTTCATACTTCTCACTACCTAGTTACATTAGTTCCTACTAAATTACACGTATGCATTAGAAGCTTTCCTATTATCGCACATAGTTGGCCATTAGGGTCATAGAAGAGCAACATTCAATGTGGTTCCTCTACTTTAGAATGTATAACATTCCCCTCAAGCTGGAACTTCTTCCCAAGGTTCTTGATCAACTAAACATCTTCCTAGGTGGCCTCGAACATGGCTAAGCCTTGTCAAAGAACACATTTCTCCCAATTTTGTTGAGTTCTCGTGTAGGATAGCCCATGGTCTAGGACCAACATGTTCTACTTGTCTAAAAACTTGAAAAATTCATGTTGCACTTAATTGGTTTGGCCTATGTTTGGTGAAATCTTACATGTAAGTATACATATTGAACAAGTAATACAATGATGAGATGCACCACTAGTGCTCTTATGGTCTGTTTTACATCCAACATAGTCAACATCACCATAGGCATGCAATTGAAAGGAGGACTCTTTGAATACCAAATACCTAAGTGAGGTTTGTGTTTAAGATATCGAAATATTCGTTTGACTACATTAAAGTTTGACTTTTTAGGGTTGGATTAATACCTTGCACATAGACATATACTAAACTGAATATTTGAATGTTCGGTGAAATTATACATGTAAATATACATGTCGAATAAGTAATATAATAAACATTATATTACCTTGAGATCCTATAACTCTTGTTTCAACATTTTAACACCACAATTCATAAGATGACAATGACACCTTTCCATCTTTAGATCTTGCATATCCTAAACAACCCATGTTATATACTGAATATCTACATTTCTAGCTCCATGTACTCCTCCCAAAAGCTTTAACTTTGTCTATGATTGAAGAGGAATCCATTGAAGCTTTAGAAAGGTCATGAAATCTCTAATGTCTATATGTAGATATGTATAGAAACGTGAGGCATATGAGACGTAGGGGAGATAGACGTTGGAAACGTTTAGGACGTTTAGAAAGAGATGTGAATACTAATATCTTATATATTTCAAATCACATGTTCTCACAATAAGGTTTTCATCATCATAAAAAGAATAAATAAATAAAGGAAGACTGTTGAGTTAGGTGAACTAATAATTTTGATGATGATAATGTTCTCACTAAGAGATTATTAAACTATTAATGAAATTATTATTTCCAAACTTTATACTTAATTTTATAAAATATTCTTCATGATTATAAATGTTTATACTTGTGAAAATATTAAACTTATGATTTTATGAAAATAATTATTACAAAATTTGATTATATTAAACAGATTCGCATTTGCAAGCCTGACGAAGCCCAGTCTGTATGCACATTAAATGGGATGACATCGTTTATGCCAGGAAGCGTATTGAACAAGCTTGAGTCTTTAAATCTTGTCCAACACGCTACGACACTCTTCTTTCTTCTTTCTCTTCATGCGTCACTTTCACCGCTGTGCTCAGAACAGTTGAATGATCTTGACAAGCAACGGTCGAGGATCCCTTGAACGCAAGGATCAAGAAAGCTAGTGCATTATTACCATTATTTATATAAAAATAATTTTAAAATAATTTATGTGAATTAATTATATAAGAGAAATGACGACATAATTATCTAAAAAACATATAGTTTATAAATTTTAAACTATAAATACCTTATTTACCGTTCCTAAAATATCGTATCTTAGCTTCAAGCACAGTAAAAAAAATTTGGGAGCGGAAGTGGAATGACGTTCTTATCGACTCCCACTGAAACCACGCGCGTGCTTTGCACGCGAACTCTGGTCTCGGGTCGGGTTGCCAGCTTCCCAACATCATCGAAATAAGTGGCCTTTTTGAAACACACGCTTCCCAAAGTCAGAGTGGGATTCACTTGGAAAGTTGTTTTTTAATTCTATTTTGTCAATTCTTATTATTAAATTCACATGCGAAAAGTAAATATAAAAATATAAAATATATTAAATTGTAGAACAAATTTTTTTAATAAAAGATCTATAAATTTACGGTGTCTTCTGCTCGACGATGAGGCAAACGAAGGAAATCACGAGGTTTTGGTCTCTCTTCTTAATGAGTTAGCCTCTGTGAGCCTGTTTCGACTAAACTGTGATAAGTACAGGAGAAGACCCAAAACAGGATGGTGAGGGATGGCGGAATCAGAGAGCCCCCTTTCCCGGATGACAGCCCGGAGTTCTTTCACTGCACAAGCTCGCACTAAATGGTACTTCTCTCTCTCTCTCTCTCGTCTCCAAAAGCTTACTGCTTTTTTAATGGTTTGGTGGGTATTAGGCTTTGCTATTAGGTAAAATTGGTATCTGGGGTCGATGGATTCATAAAGTTCTGGTATTATTCTTTGTCACTGGCATAGTTGAGCAAAATGCCTAGATTTAGGGGAACAAAAGGCCTAATTTTTGGTGTCCATGGCCTCAATCTTTGCAACGTATTTAAAACAAGAAAAGGGTCTACTTGAGCCTACTCGATGGAGTGCTATTATATCTCACTTTTCTTTGGTTCTTTTCCAAGTTTAGATTTTGATGTTTTGCTTTGAAAATTTTAGCTATGAGATTCAATTTTGAGAGGGCCGTACGGAATACGCAGCACCGATTCTTTTCCCATAGGTTATTGTACGATTAAACGATGTAGAAACCAGAAAACGTTATAAAAGAATCGCTTAAGTTGCATGAATCTCAGCAGCTATCATATGCCATCGTATTGTAAATTGAAAATATAAGAGAACTACTTGTGGTACTTGAAGAATTGTGGATAAAGACGTTAGTGCGAAGTATATCAAACAACAGATTGGTAAAACCTAAACAGGTTTTTGGTCTTCTTTGTTTTTTTCCGAAATATTGCTAAGTCATAGATTTCTTTTAGATAATAGTTTTTTTTTTTTTAAAGAACCTAAACAGGTTGAAAAGTGCATTCAATGCATTCAATGGAAAAACCAAATGGGTTTTATGATCTATATCAAAATGTATACTGGATGGGAATGAGTTTCTTGTTCACTATTTTTGAATATTTCTAGCCTCCTTGATATAGGGTGAAAACCCATTCTATTTGACATTGCAGTTCCTGCCAACAACTTTTATCAGACACTTCAAGGATGCCATACCAAAGAAGGTCATGTTCTTTAATCATCTTATAAAGCCTTGGCACGTTGAACTAGAGCAAACCGATGATTGTTTATTGCTAGAGATTACCCATAGCTACTTCCTTCTTGCATCCATCTTTATCAAACTTGGAGACTCAAAAATTTCTAGATACCATAGAAATTCGAGTTTTGAGGTAAAAATATTTGGTAAAGATGGGTGCAAGAGGAAGCAGCTTTGGATATGCCTATTTCACTGGTTCAAGATTCTAAAGCAAAAAAAGCTTCTAGAATATAAGCAAAAGCATTCTGGAATAGGTTTCGAGAAGAATGAAAAGGTAAGCTATGATTTATGTTTATACATGTTGTTTCTAATTAGTAGTCTTTCTAACATTCTTTGTTTAGTATAATATGAGTAGTCATTATAGATTGAGAAAGTTGTATCCACAAGCTCATCTGAAGCTAGTTAATATAAATCACAAGATCCTGAGGAAAACTAGATGCTGAAAGACTCTCTCACTTTGTGGCTCCAAAGAATTCATACTTAGTCAAAGTATTTCTTAGTGAACATTTTGTCTTGTATTCTCTTAGTGTTTTTTAATACATTATTGTTCAATTATCTATTAGGAAAACTAGGAGTTTTTGCTAAATGAGGAGAGGAGAGTGTAGAATGTTAATTAGATTTTTAGTGATGTATTTTGAGAGTGACAATTGATGACTAATTGTTGCATAGTGGCATCTAGGAGATGTATTTATGCTTTGGTTATACTTTTTTGGTATATTATTTAGATATTCAAAGAGTTTCAGAAGATCATCAATATTATGATTGTTAGATGTTATATAGTCTATAATTTTTACTTTTTATCTTTTTATGTGAGACCAATTGGTATTTCTATGTGCTTGTGTTATGGTTGGCACTAGAGGAAGTTCAATTTAGAAGAATCTTCGGGTGTTAATCTCAAATGAGTATGATGGAAATAAAATTAAATATGATTTAAACGTTAATGATTGATCCCATAAGATTTGTCACTAAGAAAGACAAAAACCAGTTTTTTCTTTTTCTAAAATGAGCATGAATCAATTTTATTTTATTTTTCCTTTTTTGTATTCTTACAAAATACTTTTACAATTTACCAGAACATCCAAACCATTTATTTTTTTGTTGGATAAGTAATAGTATTGAGAATTGGTCTCTTGTTGTGGTGAGTTAAGATTGTTAGATTGGCACACTTTCTGTAAATGTCATAAAGAATAGGTTTTTCATGTATTATTTTTTATTTGTAACATCTTCCTAGATGGGTGTAATGTCAAACATAGTCATTTATAATCAAAATGGAAATATGTGACCGATGAAGGTCAATTTCCTTGACAATGGTAGAATCTATTTTGGATGTAAGTAGTGTGTTTTCATTAACAAGAGCAGTATAGAATTAGCAGACTAATGTATGTTTCAGTTTGTCATTGGAAGAGAAAATATATGCAATGAAGTACATGTGCAAATTCTTTGGAGGAGTGCAAGAGTAAAGAAGCCTTCTAAGTGTCGGCTCTCACTCAAGGTGTTATAATGTTGTTGAAGGTAATGAGGTTTTTGTGGTAAGCAACTTAGTTTGGTTGTTTGTTATTTTGTGAAGTGAACATGCCAGCTGAAGATTTCAAGTCATGATTGTAAGGAGCTCACTCTCATGCAGTCCACCTGTATTTTTTGTAACCCATGCCTTGTCCTTTTTCTAGTAGATCAGTTGTTGCACTTCAGAATGTATAGTTTTCTGGTTATTTGCAAAAGTAGGTGTTGACTGTAATCTGCACGTCACTTGGTTTCTCTAGTTTATATAGTGTAAGAAAATTTAAGATGAAGGTTGAGACATTGAATTAGTTTGTAACCTTTGTATCTATCTATGAAAGCTAAGGACCATAAAGTTCAATTGTCTTCTTTGTTTGCTGCCTCTGCTTTCTGTATTTAATGCCTCATTTATTTTATACTGGGACTCTTAGTACATTAAAACTTAACAAATACAACCCCTAACCATTTTTTTTTTTTGTAAGAAAAAAATCCTTAGAGAATTTTGTCATTGTTGTTCTGTAGTTCTTTTGTCCCAACTTTGCTTGTTTTTTCATGGCATGAAATCATTATTCTTCACATGATAAACAACATTTATTATGGGCAATTGTAAGTTGAACTTAGTCGTACGACTCTAGTTCTATATCTTGTCTATAGTGTTGGTCATAGTATTTGGAAGCTCCTTTGTTTTGGTTCAAATAATTTTGTGTTCTTAATTGGTATTTTCGTGTATTATTTCCGTTCAAACTTGAGCTTCAATCTTGAGAATCCACTTTTTTTTTTTTTTGGTATATTTTACTAGCCACCTTTTGCTTTCTATAAATAGTCTTATTTTAATGTTAGATAATCAAGATAATGTTAGATAATCAAGATATGGTAAGCAAACAAACTTATGGTGGCCACTAATGTGAATATCAAAATATAATGGAATAAAAGATTGAGATAGAATATTTGAAGAACAAAAAAGAAATGACACAATAGTCTATGTAATTAAGCCTTTAAGATTTTCTTTTCCATAATAAACAATATTTCAAGGAGCTCTTTTTCTTTATATATACATATAAAGATTTGCTATTTAATATATAAGTGACCACCATACGTATTTCATCAAGATTCAACCTAATTGTCATGGAATTAATCAATGATGAAAACTTAAAGAAAATAATGGACTATTTTTTTGAGTAATCAAATGATATTTTTATTATAATATTTGCTTTTCGTACCTTTTACTTTAGTTTTATTAGATTTTGTATTTGTGTGTGATATTTCTCAATAGCAAGTGGGAATTTCATATATGTGATATTCTACCTACAAATAAATAACAAAATATTTATTTTTAATTGGAGTACAATTATATTTTGAACCAAATATTTCATATTTTGATTCTTTTAAAAACTTGATTCAACAATTATAGTATACGAAAACTCGAACCACTTCTGTATGAATTATATTTGAGTGACATAATTTTACATTGAACTTGGGACTTTCTTCAACTCCTGACCAGTTAA
The DNA here is from genome assembly GCA_028551485.1 of Casuarina cunninghamiana. Taxonomy (NCBI): domain Eukaryota; kingdom Viridiplantae; phylum Streptophyta; class Magnoliopsida; order Fagales; family Casuarinaceae; genus Casuarina; species Casuarina cunninghamiana. Next base: position 18,164,556 of record CM052363.1, on the reverse strand, counting down.
GTGAGCCATTGATTTTCACTTCCCAAAACACGCGAGAAAAGTTTGCTCGAAAGAGGTGACGCTTTGGGAACGCACGCTTCCCAAAGTCCATCACGCGAAAGCATTGTACCAAAAGGGACACAGGGCAATTTACTTCAAAGTTGTTTCTTAATTTTATTTTTATCAGTTACTATTATATATAATTAAAATAATTAAAATATGTTAATAAAATCCATAACAGGTTAACATGGACTTTTTTTTTTTTTTTTTAAGATTTCTGTTTTAGACTCCGGAAACACTTGAGCTTAGATTACTTAAAATCCATGAGTTTTATTTTGAGTGACTAACCTTTCTGTTTTAATTTTGAAGATATTTTTATTACAATTGTAGGTGTACGGCATATTGGGCCTTCTAACTTCTGTTTTTTCTTGTAGCCCATTTGATGATTGTCTCAATTTTTTTATATAGGCGTTTTATTTTGATTGTGCAATTTTATATGGCCATTTGATGTCCTATACAGGTAGAGATTGAGCATGCAATGCAAGATGTAAATAGTTGCCTTTTGCACTAACAAAACCAAGGCCTTCTGGCATCCCAAGTAATGTTCTCTGTTTTTTGTGACGTGGTGATTGTAGCGGTTCGAGATCTGATATTGGATTGATTTTACTTAATTTAATAATAAAGAAGTTCATAATAATAATAATAATAATAGAAATTATTATGAGGAATCTTGGTCATAGAATGGGTGATTGGCCTTAAAGGGTTACATGGGTTGATTAAAATCATTCTAATAATAAAATTTGTTATTTTTCCTAGGATGATGAATATTAAAGGAAAATAAAATTTAAATTAAGAATTGAAATTTAGTCCTTTTGAGAAAGGAATTAAATCTTTTAAAATCTATGCCTTTTGATAAAGAATTTGAACTTCTTTAGAATTAAAACTCACTTTGATTAAAAATTAAGTCTGTTTCACAATTGCATCGACTCATCTTTAAAAAGAACCACTTAACAAACCACTAGCTTATACTTTATTTTATTAAGTAACTTGGGGATAATTTCTCTAGCAATTCGATATAAATATTATCACTTCTATTTCACCCTAAGCAAACCACTATGCTTCCCTTTTATGGTGGAAACAAAAGAGAGATGAAAAAAGTATGAGATAGTTTCTTCGATGGGAAATTAGACCTCAATAACATACATTTTCTTCCTTCCCTCGTTATGTGGGTTTAGATTACTTACAACATGCTTCATACCTCACACCAGCTTGTTACATGTGTTCCTACTGTTAGAAAAACATAGCTCAACGGAGCTCAAAACCAAGATCTTGCTACTTATCTAGAACCCAAAGTTTAACAAAAAGAATGAATGTACCTGTTTTGGAACCCATTCTAATTGTCGGATAACTCATTCTAAAGGATAATAGCTTGATTTACTCCTTTGTTCTCTCTAGAACCATTGCTTGATGAGAAAGCTTAGTCTACAAGATCATGGATGAGGTCGTTCGTGATAAACAGAGAGAAGACCTTTCTTACGTTTTTCGTCCCTCATAACATTCTCTTATCAATTCATTATATATATAAAATACTTTTATTGTGCACGGTAATGTACACAAATGCTTATAAAAACGTGTTACTATACATGATATAACATCTCTTGATTCACCAACATGATCTTCACAAATGTAGACTCATAGTGCATATATTGAGAGGCAAATAAAGGATCTTACCCATATATAAAGTATGCTGCTAATATAGTCCAACTCATCACTATTCTATATAGCAAACACAAGTCCACACTAGCCAGTCCCATATTCAACAATAATGGATTTAACATATCTCATATATATGGACCACAAAACGACTAATAAAATAATTGAAGAAAAGCAATCATATTGATATAAGCCCACATAAGTGAGGATTATTGAAAATAGTCTAACATTTTCCCACTTATGCTATAGCAATGTGAATTGCATATAATAAAACATTTTGGAAAACATTGAAGTGTGTAAACAATATTTTGGTCCTGAGACAATCCTTAAAACAATTTGGTCCCATAAAGCTTCAAACTCTGAACCATGTCATTAGCTACATCATATAAACAATATAGCGAGATCCATGATTACAAGAGCCCTCCACTCTACTGACGTGAATTAATATGGTAGTGTGGCAACCTGATGATACAACAAATCTGAATGTATCATCCTTGTTGTCGATCCAATTCATCAAATGTCTTGTCCCCAAATCTTTGAGCTCAACAACATTATATTACAAAACATTCCAATCTAGTATGACCTTTCAGTTTAACAAAGTGCCCCACCATACCAAAAGAAATACCAAGATATATATACGCAAAGAGATGTGCATGCACATTTCAACCTGTCACATATAAAGCACCAAAGTGCTTTTCAGGTAATCAACATATATATCTCAAAATCACGTTTACCTCATGGTAAACAACACAGATGCAGCAATAAATCACAGCAAAAACACAAAGAACTCCCACTAACCAACAGCATCTCACGATGCTCATAATTTCACACAAGCTACATGTCTATGCACAATTACAAGGACCAAGTCCTTTAGTGGGATCATTCACAAGTAATGCATTTGTGATAATATGTTCTACAGTAATCTCGCCAATAATAGATAACAAAACAACATTGTTACCTCAACATAACTTGGTAGATTTATCATCAAAAGTATAGGTTGTTAAAAGAAACATGCTCCCACTGATCTTAAGTATTCACAACAGTCCACATTGTTTTCCTCAAAACATATAAAGTAACAACCATTTCAAACATAATACAAATACTAAAATTTTCTTCAAACCACAACCACACACGTTCAAACAAGAAGCAAAAACTAAAACTGGATACTGCTTAAACCACAATATATAGGAACTATTATACAAGCCCATATTAAAACTAGATAGTAGTTTCCAAAAGCATATACATTTCTACAACCTTTCCATGATCTCCAACCAGAAAATTCTCCTTACTATTTGTTTGTCTCTTACTGTCTCCTTACCATCTCCAACCAGGTCTGAAAAGCCTCACAATCTTTCCTCATATGTCCCTTCTCCTTGCAATGAAAACACTTGACATTAGCTTTGTTCACCACAGTTTTCTTGAACCCTGAATTATCAGCAGTGGAACCAATCCTGCGAGGAGCACGCTGAGTATTTTGAGAAAACCTTTGGGAAGCAGATCTAAACCTCCAACCATCATTAGAAGGAGAGTCCTGAATGAGAAGTGATTGACCAACTGCATTTGAGCCTTGAGTGTAAAATGCCTGCGGACCTTGATTATGGTACACATAACCATAATCCTTCTCACCTTTTATCTTACATTCTTCAGTAACAACCTTTGTTAACAGATCATTCATATCCCAAACCTCATTTTGAGAAATAAAGGCTGTCTTTATCATACTAAATTCAGGCGGAAGAGAATTCAAAACATATTGCACCAAAATCTTATCTGATAAGGGAAAATCAAGTGCATTCAATCTAGCCTGATAATGGATCATGCCTATGATGTAGCTCCTAACATCACCAGTGGTAAAATCATATTTCATGGAAAACAATTGTTTCACAAGCATTGAGGCTTCAGCATTGGTGGAGTTGCTATACCTTTTGGTTACCGCATTTAGAAATGCTTTTGCAGTACCTGTTGTGGGCAAACCAAATTTCAAATGTTCTTCTATAGATCTACCCATAGTCAACAAGCACAATTTATCTGATTTCCTCCACTCTTCATAACTCTTTCTTTGTTCCGCAGTACTTTTAGTGGTTATAGCAGCAGGTTGTTCTTCAGTGAGAGCTTTACTCATATCAATTACATTCATAGCAAACACTATATCATCCTTCCATTTCTTAAAGTTTGAACCATTCAAGACATCAATGGCGACAGAGACATTGTTGAGATTAATAGTAACTGTAGAATGAAACATACAAATATTAGATTCATGTGAGTACGTCAACACAAAGCTCACATACACACCATCATGTAAACACCTGTGGGCAGATAACATGAGATGCAATGTGAAAACCCAACAACATAGCACTCAACAACATAGTGCTTAACAACATAGTATTCAGCAACATAGTGCTCAACAACATAGTCCTCAACAACATAGTACTGGCCATAAGTAAATTCAAATCATTATAGTCTACCACCTGTGGGATGTATAGACCACTTTGACCAGGTTAAACTCACGTAGTACAATTTCAGTACACAGTCACCTCTTGTGGGCTGATAACCATGCACCAAAACAATTATTCCTCCAATGTCAATACACAGTTACCTCCTATGGGCTGATAACCATGCACCAAAATCAGAGTTGTCGCTACAACATGTAAGATCGAAATTCCACAATCCAACCAAGAATGTGTCACTGTGGTGATCACAACTCAACTGAATCATAAAACCCTCTCTCACTAGGGAACATCAACAATATAGTACTCACAATATATCACATAGAGTGCAATTTAGCATCATGGACTCGGGGCAAACTCAAATGTCCTTAAATTGCAACTTTAATAACATTCAACAAACATTACTATACGCGCATGCTTATATCAATAATTACAGTAACTTTATGCAAGCATGCCAAAATGCGTACAATTAGCCAATTATTAAAATAATCAAATATACAAATAATTTGTGGCCCATCAAAATAAACTTCATAATACAACAAATAACTATATTAAACAAAGAAACCATATGGCTATATGTAATAATTATCAAGCTCTAACATATAATATTCAATATGTACAATATAATTAATTAATACAGTGACAATTTGGGATTTCGGACCAATTTCTAATCTGAAAAAAAAAAACGACATCATAAGACAGATAATAAATTTATAAAATTTTCACAAACTTTGGATCTGTACTACCAACACACGCGCCCTCACGCGCCTCCACAGTGTCGCCAGGAAATTTCGCCGAGAAAACAGTACAGACGGTTCCGGCAGACGAAATTTCGGCCGGTTCACGGCTGAAATGGCCGATTCTCGGGACGCTTTCAGTCCCTGCAGGTGCGCCGGCCAACGACGAACACCCGCCGGGCCAGAAAAAGGAACACCCACTCCGTTTGAGCGGTCATCGGCGGAAATATCCGTTTGAGACCAATATGGGTCGGGTCAACCCGTCTCCGGTCGGAAATAAAACGGCGGCAAAAGATAGATCCGGCGCCGTTGTAGCCATTGGTGGGGTCCTTTTACAGATTAGTGACCTCTAGGTGCCAGGTTCGGCCAAAATGGGTACTTGGATACCCACGAACCCGAAATTACAAAAACATGTTTTCTTACCAAAACCCCGATTTTTCTGCTCGATTTTGACAACCTTGTGCTCTAGATGGAAGCTAAACGCAGCTCCGATACCAAATGTTAAAAAAACAGAGCTCAACCGAGCTCAAAACCAAGATCTTGCTACTCATCTAGAACCCAAAGTTTAACAAAAAGAACGAACGTACCTGTTTTGGAACCCATTCTAGCTGGTAGATATCTCATTTTAATCAAGGATAATGGCTTGATTTACTCCTTTGTTCTCTCTAGAACCACTGGCTGATTTCAGTCTACAAGATCATAGATGAGGCCGTTCGTGATAAACAGAGAGAAGAGCTTTCTTACGTTTTTCGTCCCTCATAACATTCTCTTATCAATTCATTATATATATAAAATACTTTTACTATGCACGATACTGTACACAAATCCTTATAAAAACGTGTTACTATACATGATATAGTAATAAAGATAGATATATAACACCTCTTAATCACCAATATAATATTCATAAATGTAGACTCATAGTGCATATATTGAGAGGCAAATGAGGGATTTTAGTTATATATAAAGTGTGCTGTCAATATAGTCCAATTCATCATTGTTTTATATAGCAAATACAAGCCCACACTAGCCAATCTCATATTCAATAATAATAGATCTAACATGTCTCATACATATGGACCACAAAACAGCCAATAAAATCATTGAAGAAAAGCAATCACATTGATATAAACCCATATAAGTAAAGACTACTGAATTAACACCTTCTTAATTATGCCTAGGTATGTCATAGGCTGAATCTAGTTTCTTAAACATCGATATCTTACATTGTAAAGGTAGATCATGACCCTTATCAAGTTTGGACTTCCATTTCTTTCTAGCTATGTTTATTAATACAAACAAAGCAACTAAAACAAACATCAACTATAAGAAAGCATATTAACCCCACATCAAGTGGACATGGCACACTTGTATCTAAAGATACAATACTTTTGCATCAACAAGGGGACACAACACTAACGGCTAGAAGACATTTTTCATAAATTCTAATCTAGGTTTCATTTGTTGCCGAATCCTCAATTAACAAAACTACTAGCACAATTGCAATACTATGGAGCTGTATTGAGAAAAAATTGGAAAGAAAAGAGGTTTGTGATTATGTAAGTGGATAATTTTGATGTATTGAATTATATAATGAAATTTTCTTAAAATATTTCCATTCATTAGAGGCGTAAAAAAAAAAGAGTGATTTACATTATCAATAGCTTGATATGATACCCTTTTTTATATGTTTAAATGTTTTATCCTCTTAACAACCAATTCTAAAGAAAAAGTTCAAATGATTTCTAATATGATATTAGATCTTAAGTTCAAGGATTATACTTCATCATTCATGGATTGTAGGTCCTTGTGATTTTATCCTATTACTTCTTCTTCTTTTTTTTTGTTTTTAGAATGATAAATTATATTAATAAAAATTAGAGTATAGAAACATATGGGCATACATTAATATTACTAAAATTACTACATTTATGAAAAGATAAAGATTAGAAGCTTCTAAATTTCACTTAAAATAACTTTATCTAAAGAAGACTTTATATTTCTAAATAAAGAAATTTTTCCTCGTTTTTTTTTCAACTTTTGTCAACAGAATAGGAATGTCAATTTTTTCCCTAAACATATATGTATATTTTTTCAGCCCACATACAATAAATGTAAGCTAAAAAAATATCTTAATATGTTTAGCAGCGAATTCCTTTATTTAGTTACACCTTCTTCTTTGGATCATTAGAAATCTTTTAGACATCAATATTGGTTATTCAACAGGGTCCAAAGCAGGTACTTGTATGGGAGGATAGGCACGGGACTTAGAAACACAAGCAAACCTCCACCTTCCTTGTTCGGCTACACCGTTTTTGACTGAGCTGCTTGCCACTCATCAGACGATTGCCAATAAAGTATCGCTTCTTCATTTGCAAAAACATGGTGTCTTGGTCATCAAAATGGCAAAGCACCATTTCTTCGTCCTCAGATAAGGCCAAATACCAAGCGTTAGTAGAAAGGATGGCTAAGGAAACTTGGATCCTCCATCTTCTCCAACACTTGTCATCAATAAGAATTTTTTGTGATAAGCTCAGTGCTGTGTTCCGAACAACCAAACCTGTTTTTCATTATTGATCCAAGCAATTAGAACTGCATTGCCAATTCAATTGGGAGAAGTTGCACAAAGGGACTATAGTCTAGTTCCTGTGTCCTTTGATTAACAGCTTGCTGATTTGCTTACAAAATCATTGCCGAAGGCAATGTTCTTTCATCTTCGCTACAAACTCGGCCTCAGTTACGAGTTTGAGGGCGAACGTAAATTGTATTATGATGGAGATCAGAAATAGTTCAGAGCAAGTCCCAAGTGACGGTTTGGTGAACATGGTTTGCCCTCTCCTATGAACGAAGCTGTGTTCAACATGCAAACTGGTAGTTGCTACTGTGGCTTTGATCTCAACCTTCCCTCAGCCACCTTAGCCTTTATAAAGTCCGAACTACCCAACTGCTGTAATGCATGAACAAAGGGACGTGTCGAATAAGTGAGCGAAAGACAAAGAAAAGAGCATAGCTCCCACGGTCTCTGGAAAGAGGAAGCAGCGCCTCGTCGTAGGTGAAGCCTCTAATGATCTCCTCTGCCTCATGGATGACTTAGCAAGAAATTTCCCAAGTTAGGCAGAAGATAAGAAAAAGTTTGACCTAGCTTTTCTGTATGAACGTCTCTTGGGGTCATTGTAGCTGATCGAGACTTATATCAACTCTATGAAGAATTTTCCTCCTAAGAAGTATGAAGATTTAATGGGACTCGAGCTCTTGCAGCTCAATGGCACAGAGGGCTCTACCACATGAGAGGTGGGGGTTTGAGCCACACATTTCTCAAATAAATTCTGGAAATTCCCCTACCTCATCTCCGTTTAAAAAAGAAAGAAAGAAAAAGATGTAATGGGTTTTTGTATGATGAATGGTCACCCATCTAGTTAAAATATGTGAGGATGTACTACTTTTGTAATCAACCTTCTAAGACATGAAAGCCTTAAGTAATAAATTGCCATTATCCATCTTGATTCTCCCTCTATATTGCAAATTGCTGTTTTCTTCTAATTAGACTCCATAGACTTTGAAAATTGGCGTTGTCATTAACGTCAGTGACAACAAAAGGTGCCACGGTTATGATTATGACATTTGTAATAGTTATGAGATCGACAAAGGGAGAAGATCTTTCAAAGAAAAAGATATGTCTTAAGAATATCATTTTATGGAATGAACATTATGATATTGCAGTCACAAAGACTTTATCTTCTCAATGTGATACAAAGAAAGAATTGCCATATGATATGAAGAACTATTTATCACTTTGTAACATAAAATCATCATGATTTGCATTACAACTCCCTGCTCTAAATAATAGTAATCCTTGATTATTTTAGCCTTTAGTCTAGTCTCTTTGACTTGCCTAATTCTTTAATAACTTTAATCATCATTTTTGATATCAATTCTTGTAAAGGATTGAGTCAATTATTATTATCCTAATGCTAATCTTCACCCTCCTTCTCACTTGCACCCTTGTTCTCATCATCATCCCTCTCCTTCATCCTCGTTCTCATCTTCACCGTATGGTTCATTTAAAATAGCACCAAACACAATTTCTATTGCCAAATCTTGCAGGAGACCAAGACCCCATTTTCCTAGAGGACGAAGCCAATTATTCTGACTCCCATTTTTGCCTTTTTTCTCATTACACTCATCATAAATAACAATAAGTGATATGATGAATGCATAATCAATGTTTCCACAAATCGTCACTGCATAATTGTCTTTGCTAATCGAGGCACTTCTAGTAGTGTTCTTCTTATGCATCTGTAAATTTCATATCAATCAACAATGTTAGATTCTCTTTTCAAGTACTTCTATAATGTCAATCATCATTTACATGTTAAATAATGCTCAATCAATTGAATACAAAAAGGTAGAAGGTCCTACCTCGGCAAGTATTGTGGAAGATTCTCCACGAGAGACAAGCAACAGGTTTTCAGATTGACTTGTTTCAACCTTAAAGTCGCAAACATCTTCATTTATGTTTTCTGCCAAGAATACAAGTAACTTGTTCTTTTCTTGAAGCACTGCTGATCGCTTAACAGTAAAAATTAGATTACTTTTCTCGTCGCTCTCACCCTTAAAAACTTTCCATCTCTTATGTAAGCTGATAGTCTGCACAAACGCCACATATATTCGTACAATAAGCATTCGCAGGACAAGCAAAACATAACAACATTATCTTTTTCAGTTAACCAGCAATATATGAAACTTGCAAAGAAAAGAAAAATACAAGAATATACTGAAATGGGAAGATCAACCCGCGGCATTTAAAGAATAATATCGAAGTTAGGGGATACTATTCTAACCTTCTGTCGGATGGTAACTATGGGATTTCCTGCACCATCAACTAGAACCCGACGGCCGTGCATTGTGTACTCTTTTTCTTGGACTTGGAAAATGACACTACCGTTGACGTCTGTGACAACGATGTTGCCATCGGAAGAAGTGCTATGGACATTTCTACTAATCCGAAGTTGTAACGGGGAAGAAGCACAATACTGAGAGCCAATGACGGAAACAGGAGCATGAGACTCTATAGGAGTGGGTAGATCCATGTTTAAGAGGAAGAAAAGGAATAGCAATTGATGAGATGCTTCTGCACGAGGCCTTCTCTTATAATGCCTTCAGGAACCCATCAGTTGCTCCTAAACGTGTTGACTTCATGCAAGTTGAATGCAAGTTTAACTTAATGCAAGTTGGACGCAACTTTGACTCGTCGACTTTGGTTAGCCATGTGCTTTCGTCTCGGATCTCACATTTTTTACTGGACAACAATATGTATACACAATAAAAATACTCAAAATTACAAGTTCTACTAAACATCAGTCTTAATCACACCCAACATGCTATCCCCACTTTCGTATTCTATCATCACCACTAGTGCTGGCTGCCAGCCTCGTGTGTATTAGTTTTTATCACAGTCAAGGTTCCGAAACTGGCAAGGAGGCTTGTATGGATAGATAATTAGGCTTGCCCGCTTTTCCACATGCTTGTCTCCATTAAGAAATCGGCTTCTTCAGTCTTTTTTCATGTTGACCCATGCGGCAGTTCACTTCACCATGTTGACATAGTCAAAGTCTAAACCCAGTCCGGCGGCTTCTTCTGCAGACCCACGATGAACCTACTGCAGTAAAAAACACTTGATCTTCTCACAAAAAGAAAAATAAAAGAGGGCATTGCAATGTGATATGAAGAAAAACCTCATGTGAAGAACTATATCATTTACCTTTTTACTACGATAGGTACATGATACAAAATTTTCCAGATCACGCCAAAATTAAAAGCTCAAGATCTTGTGGAAGACGAGGCGTTTAAGGCTCCAAATGGTGGAAAAGAATTATTCCAAACAAAATGGGTATCATCAATTTTCTCAAATAAGTGATGATAGTATTATCTTCCAATATGGTCTAAATCTGGAGTTTAGTCTACATGTTGAATCTTAAAAATTTTATAATACTTTTACCATAAAGAATTAAGCCAAATATCAATAAAATTTTTATGAATTATTTACATTCTCATAAAAGAAGCTTAAACTTCTAGGTTTTTCTTTGGAGAATTGGAAAAATAAGGAAAATAAATAGCTTTTGGGCTTTTTTTTTCTTTCTAAATTCCCATAAATATATTTCTAATATAACTTCGGAGCATAAAATCATCATGATTTGCTCTATAATTTGTAAAAGTTGCTTAAAAAAATCTTTGTTGGTTGGTATTTGGAGCTACATAATTATTTAAATGGTTATAAAAAAGTAAAAGTTAAACGATACATACCATTATGAATGTTTCAACTAATTAACAAATATGCATCACAGGTCAAAAATTCTATATGATAGACAATTATTGTTAAAACTAATGGAGCTCCATTGCTAAAAGATGGAAAGGAAAAAGGTTTTTCATTTTGATAAGTGAGTAATTTTGATGGATTGAACTATATAATGAATTATCTAAAAATATATCCATTTGTTAGAAGCATAAAAAATATGAGAGATTCACATAATCAATATCTTGATATGATATCCTTTTTATATGTTTAGATGTTTCATTCTCTTAACAACTAGTTCCAAACCAATTTAAAAGAAAAGACATAAATTATTTTCTAATATGATATTAGACCTCATATTCAAAGACTACACTTCATTGTTCATGGATTCTAGGTCCTTGTGGTTTTATCCTATTACTTCATCTTTGTTATTTCTCTATCTTTGATAAGTGGTAAAAAATGCCATTGTTGTCACTCTGAATCTCATCAATTGTCCAAGTTCGTCATTATGAAATAAATGGATTCATAGTACTAAATGTAGGAGAACTTCAATTATGCATCTTGACATAAAAGGAAATATGGCATAGAGTTAAAGAGTTCTTCTAAAGTTACAACAAATTCTCACATTTACAGTTTCCAAACCTTATTATTATTGTAAAGAGACATACAAGGAATTGTGCAAAGTGAATATTGAGGTTGAATGGTATGATTTGATATGGTCAGGAGGAATTAGCAAATGTAACTTCATTAGTTGGCTCATATGTAGGGATAAACTTCCTACAGCAGAAGTGATTTCTCAGTGGCTCCTTTCAATTGATCTGTATTGTAATTTCTGTGCTCTTAAAAGCAGGTCACACTTGTTTTTTTCAGTGTACTTGGACTGGTCATATTTGGAAAATTATTCTAGCACAACAAGGCCTTCGTAAGAACATCGACGATTGAAATTCTAAACTACAATGGATGATTAAAGCAACTAAGGAAAAATATTTGGCAATAAAGCTTCTTAAACTTTATTTCTTAGCATGTCTCTATTGTATATGGTTTAAACGTAATCATAAACATTTTCAAAATATGACTGTTGAGATACCAATTTTATTAACTAGAATCAACAAAGTAGTTCATGGAAGAGCATCTCTATTTAAGAACATTAAACTCTCTCAATTAAATATTTTATTGTGTCATAGATGAAGAATTTCAAATTCTATTTTCTCTTAGATGAATTGTAATATTGGGATATGCCCTTAAACTTTTGTATTATCTTATTCTTTGATGAATAAACTCACATATTCATAAATAAATAAAAAATGTCATTCTATATTGTCAATATTTTACCTAATATTACTTTTATATGTTCTGTAAGTGTCCCATTATTTAAACAATTGGCTTTAAAGCCAGGAGTTGAAGTTTTTCTTATAAAAAGTGTGTTTTTGTGGTATACTAGCCTAAAAATACAAGAGCTAATTGGCGTCAGACGGATGGAATAAGACTTTTCACATCAAAATTCAAAACCTCAACGTATCTTTTATAAGCAAACATATCGATGACATGCATATGTTTATTAATTCTATACAATTTAATCCTTAATCTACAAAAACTTAAAATTTAATTCTTAAACTTAAAAACTTACATCTATAAACTAACTTTATGTGATCAATAAGAAATATTCAAACCATAATTTTCGGAAACTCTAAAAGCTAAATTCACTCTTAATGAAGATATTTGTTTTAGACTAGTTATCTCGATAGACTATATAATGGCTTCGTGTCCACTAATTTTAGCTGCCATCTACTTGGAAAACCCAATGTGAAAGGTCAAGCTTGTTCAAAAATATCTATATTTGCTCAAGCAAGACCATTCTTTTTTTTAGGGGCATTTTGCTAGAAACATGATATTCGTAGAAGAGTTATCTAACATCATAAAATCCAATTGAGACATTGAAGAGCATGCTAAACTAATTCAAGATCCACTGGTTTGTGAATTCTTTTTATCCTTGATTTTATTTCCATATTTCTTATTGATCCCCATCTTCTGTGTTCCTGATTTTGTTAGTAAGTTTTGGTAAGAGATGTCAATCTCTTGATCAAAATTGCTTAGAACGATGGTGTTTCAGGTTTAAGCAAGATCTCCTTTTTTCAAGGTTTCTTATTCATATGCAACAGAAGCATATCATATCAATAAGTCTAATAGGATTTGTTGGATTTTAAATCTTTTGGGAATGAAGGATTAGTGTAAATATTATGGTTAGATGATATTGAAGATTGGAAAGGTGCTAATTACACCTACCACATTACTATATTGGATGACCTATCCTATTACCATATTAAGTCTTAGAATAAGGCTCAATATATTGTAATTATTGTGAATGTATTATTTTCCTTAAATAGATAGGTCTTATGTTCTATAAGTATAGAATTTTGATCCTTGTAACTAAGCAAGTTATCTTTCTCTTTAGATGAGTTTTGTTTAAGCTTTTATTCCATTAATAAAAATAGTAGAATATTTTCATAATTTCTTCAACGATTTTGTTGGGTTCTCCTGAGTGGCATATATCCTCTGGTGCACTCGGTTTTCATATAATCCTGGTCGTGTTTTTTTGGTTCGAGCAAAATCCTCGTGTTGTGTTGCTGAGACATGCGCCTTACGAGAGAGCCTTTGCAACCGAAGTGAGCCAAGGAACCAAGTGACGTGCTTGCACTTGAGAAAAACTTTGACGAAACAAAGAAAAAGGTCAAAAGCTTCTGTCAACCGACTTTGACTTTGTCGAAACCAAGAAAAAGGTGAAAAGTTTTTGCCCTTCATTGGAAAGCTCTTTTGTTAATGAAAAGACTGATATTCTGACGAGCCGCTTGGCGGTGTGGTCCTGCGTGAGTTTTCTCTTTTTCTTCCAAATGGAAAGAGTAATTACGAGGACTTTGCCGACTCATTTTATCCTTTATTTCGTGGGTTTGCTCTCTCTCTCTTCAACACCAACCTTGATATTTTCTCATTTCTTTTTTGCTCTGTGCTTTGTGATTATCTTTTGATTTGTCATTGTGGTTTGGATACTTTATCAAATAGTTGTTTTTCTTAAATATTTTCTAGTACGAGTAGCTTAGAGAATTTTTTGATTTTGTCATAGCTATTGAGTCAAATCCTCTCCAACCACTAGTTACTCCATATGTTGCTCCTCATGCCTGAAAAACTTACCAAGAAAAGGGAGATTAATTGGATTCTAAATCGAATAATCATGAGAGTTATATTTCCTCAATTCTAATCATCATAAACCTAAACAATCCCTTTTATCTATTATTTAGTGACACTAGTGGAGCTCATTTGATTGGTTTCAAACTCAATTGCTCTAGTAATTATGTTGTTTGGAGTCATGTTATGAAACTCGTCATTTCCTCTAAGAACAAGCTTGTATTCGTGGATGGCAAATACCATACCTTGGCTGAAAATTTGCCATATTTGCCTATCTGGGAACATTGTAATGCGATTTTTCTTTCTTGGATTCTTGACTCACTATTTAGGCAACTCCATAACAATCTAATTTACACAGTCAGTGCTGTCGATCTCTAGAGAGAGCTCTATAGTTATTACATGTAGGTTGATCCAACCTAGATGTATGACCTTCTAAACGAATTGAGCTCCACAAAACAATTGGCTAGATCAATTGCTTCTTATTTTCATCGATTGAAAGCATTATGGGATGAGTACACAACATTGATGGCTTTGGATTCACTTGAAATGTTCAAAATTGACGGCTAGAAACTTTATCAAGAACATATGAAGTTTTATCAATTCTTGAAAGGACTAGATGACCATTTTTCTCATCTTAAAGACCAGATTCTACTCATGAGACCACTTCCCAATGTTCTGCAAGCTTACTCCATCGCCAACAATGCCAAATAATAGTATGAAGGACCGAAGAAGATGACTAATGATTCTCAGGCTTTTATGACAACCTATGGGACCAACACAATAAGTTCGTCTTCATTTGAGCCACTTGTTGCAGCAATTGGGCCTAAATAGTCAACTGGGATAACATCTCTACACAATGAAAACGACACATTGTTTTCACTCAAAATAGGGCAAAACAACATGTTATCTAGAATCTTTCGCAAGCCTAAATGTGAGCATTGTAAACACAAGAGGCACCACAAAAAATTTGTTATTGTCTTAAGGGTCTTCAATGTGAGCATTGTTAGTTTTTTAGAAATAAGAAGGAAGTTTGTTACAAGCTTAATGGCTATTCTCTAGGCCACAAGAACTTTGTTGGTAACTCTACTGTCAATCTAGTCACTACTGAACTTAGTCATTATACTTTTACACCAAAGCAATATGACTGCATTATCCATCTAATCTAGGAAGACTATGGTAGGACCTCTTATATTAATGGAGTAGGTATTCCAAAATCTTTTCCTTACATTTGGATTATAAATAGTGGGGCCAGTGAGCATATTATTGCTAATTTTAATTACTTAGAATTTCTTGTTAAATGCATGTCTAAGTCTAGATTTGTTAAACTATCAAATGGGGAACTAACCCAAGTCACCCACACTGGTTCCATAACCCTACCCCAAAGGTTGAAGTTACACACCATACTTTACTCTCATGAATTCAAATAGAATTTGTTATTTGTAACTAAATTTACTGCTGAAAATAACTATTTAGTGGTTTTCTATACTGATTTGTGTGTGTTTCAGGTGACGTCAAAAGAATTGGTGGAGTGCGGACCTTATTTTTTCTTGCACCCTAGGAATAAGCATGGGCTAAACTCCCTACAAAACAGCATGTATCCCTTCTTTTTGGAATGCCAAATCTAAATTGAATGGGCTAACAACGGTGGACTTCCTAGTGACGGTCCTCGCCCGCACCGGTGCTTGCTGGCCCAGGAGCATGCCTTTGACCCTCGGTTCCTAACGTGCCTAAACCTCCACGCACAACCCCGCTTCCCTCGCCCAGGGTTCTTGGCTACCTTCTCGTGAGCCTTGGCCACCTCATGCACAAGCTCGTACGCCCTTCCTCTTACAGCATGGCTCTCAGGCAATTTGTCCTCTGGCACGTTGTTGCGTCCTCCCGTGAACGTTGGACCTACCAATATTCCTCACCCCCATTGGTGCTTGCTGGCCCATGAGTGTGCCTCTGACCCATGGTCCCTTGTGTTCTTGCTCCCTCGCACGCACGACCGCCTGATTCGGCTTGGGTTGGTGCGGCCTTGGTTGCCTTTTTGCAAGCGTCACCCCTCTTACGTGCACACTCATGCACCCATCACCTTGCAGCATGGCTGTCGGGCAATCCAACCTTTGGTACATAGCCATATCTTTGGTCACGCTCAATGCTAACAACTAAGCCGAGCGTGACAACTCACTTCCTAAGCCTTGTACGATGGAGACTTTGTCTCCGAAGCCTCGTTTGAAAGAGACTTCGTCTTCTAGTACTGTCGTTATTTAATTAATAGATAAAAAAAAAATTTCACATGGCCTAGCCATTTATATAGCTCAACCCAAATCTAAATTGAATAGCCTTAACAACAATTAAGAATTAACTCATGACAACTAGAATTTTAACTAGCAAATATCTCTCTAACTACTCAATTAAGCTCGTTTGACCAATGCTATTGCCTTTGTGATTTCTTCAATTCTTTATTTTACGAAGCTGCACTTGTCAAAGTCTTCTGTTACACAACCTCAGGTTCTTCGTTTTATTCTTTCTCTATTTTGACCTGGTCATGATCGAGTAAACTATTCTGCATATCTTCAACCTTCACCAGCAATTCAGGGATTACATGTCTCCTCAGCCACTTGACTTGTTTTCCTCTTGCCTTGTGTGCTTGTGGGATAGAGATTTGTTACATCCCCCTCCCCTTACAGACCCTTGTCCTTATAGTTGGCATGTGGATAGCAAAGCCTTATATTTTCAAGTAACTCCCACGCTGCATCAACCGCGGAAAGTCCTTCCCATTGAACAAGTATTTATTCCTCCTACCCCAGATATATTTATCTAGTATAGCCATCGGTTGAACGATCAAAACTTCTTCCAAGTTCTATGACATTTGGTCATTTACTCCATTCTCCAAGCATCATCTACATTAGGATTTGTGTGGTGGGGGTGGTTTAGGGCTTGTTTTGGTTTTGGTGTCCTACCCACTTTGTTTAACCCTTTGTGTTAGCTTCTAACGTCCTCCACTGAATCTATGTAGGTTCACTTGCTACCTGGTCAATCGTTGGATCCTTTGCCTCTGTTTTCTCAACTTGAGTTCATTTTCTTCCCCTCCCACCATCAACACAAACATGGGCTAAACTCCCTGCAAAACAGCACGTCTCCCTTCTTTTTGGAATACCAAATCTAAATTGAATGGGCTAACAACAATTCAAAATTATTACATAGCAACTATAATTTAAACTACCTAATATCTCTCTAACTAGTTTTCCATGTTCCTTTGAGCAATTCTATTGCCTCTTCGATTTCTTCAATTATTTATTCTTAAGGAGTTGCGCTTGTTAAGTTCTTTGGTTAGAAGCCTTAGCTTCTTCCTCATTTCTATTGAGATTACGTGTCTCCTTAGCCATTTGACTTGTTCTTCTCCCATCTTGTTTGCTTATGTGATGGAAATCCGTCAGATCACCGTTCAAGTTTGTGAGAACATAAGTTGCCATTAGTTATGGTCATATCATTTTTAATGATTGTAAGATCAACAAGATGAGGTATGCAATACTGAATTATGGCATTGACCTGATAAGGTAGAAATAATTAACACTTGATTAAGCAGTGATATTGACTGGTTACCATAAAAAAGGGCCCCTTGTTCCCAAAAGATGGATATGATTCAAGAAGGTTATTAAGTTTTCTAGTACGTGTGTTCTTTATATATATTACAAATGTTCATTAGGATGGTAATCCAAAAAGAGGAGCTGAATTAGGTTTTAGGTTTAAAATTATTTTTTATTTTTTCTTTATCAAGGTGCAATAAATATTACTTTCAATTTCATATAACAATCACGTCAAAAAATCTTAATGTAAATATAAAAAATAATAAGAACAATCATATATAAAGAATAATAATAAGTCACAAAAAAGAGAAATTGAAATGTAAATTTCAGTGGTCTGGTTCAAATTGCTTGGAATCTGTCCATTGTCCACCTAGCTAGAATATGGTCTCCAGTAACAAGTCCAAAGGATTAAAGGAGATTTACAATCTCACAGTACACTACTAATTTTTTTTATTTTACGCTTACTCATGTTACACCAACAATTATAAATTAGGTATGCTAGCCGATAAGGTTTAAGCTTAGAAGAAGGCCTTTGTTTGAGGTGAGTTTTTGACAAAATACATAAGTACATAGTAAGCAAGAGGTCTATTTTACCCAAAGCTAGTTTAAGAGTTAAAGATCTTTCTTTAATTTTAACTTCGCTTTAAGGATCTTATCTTTCAATATAAGACTCTCATCTTCCATACAAGGGCCTTACTAGGACTCTAAATGTACAAAACGTTGACTAATGAAATGATAAAGTAATAGAATTGTTCTTTTGGGGGAAAAAATTGATGATGTTATTATCTTCCAACATAAGCATAAGACTCTAAATTTAGTTTGTAAAGGAAGAAATTCAAGGTTGAATTTTTATCCTATAATTCCATTGATTAGGATTGTGGATAGAATTAACAACTTGAATAAACCTGAGTCAATTGAAGGATCTAACAGCATTTACGAAGATGCTACATTAGGATTGATCGTAAACGTTGTTTCTACTTGAGCTTTAGACGTTTTATACTATTAAGAAATGAAATGAATTGAAAGTATGAAACTACTATATTTAATCTCATATAGCCAAGTACATGGATTCAAGAATACAAAAGCTGAAAGCTGTCTCGTTAAAAAAAAAAAAGAAAAAAGAAAAAAAGAAAGCTAAGGTTACTAGCCTAGGGTAATATGTTACATTAGAGCTATCATTAGAATTAGTAATACATCTACCACTAGTACCAGTAAAGGGACATTATTTTCAACATATATCATTAACTTGAAGAATTAAAGGCTTAAATGTCATCACAATAATTCATTTATCAGATGTGTTCTTATAAAGAAAGCTTAATTATTCTAGTTCTACAGGGTATAAAAACAGGAAAAAGATATTAAGAGTATTTGGAAACGAATAATTTTATAGTGACAGTTTTCTAGGGAAAAGTTCTCACAAGAATACCTTTGTTTTGCATTTTTTCTAGGTCAAATAAGATGAAACTATTACCATATGTTGTTACAGTAATGCACTTTAAAATAGTTATAACTGCTGATTTCTTTTTTTTTTTTTTTTTTCTCGGTCTCAATCACTTTGAAACTGCCTTAGTCCTGAAGGGGATCGACATTCAATGCAACGACGCAAACAGCATCCTAATCTACTTATTTTATTAAAAAAAAAGACAATATATTCAACTAAGAGCAAATTACATTATTTAATGGTAATTTTTGGGATCAACCACTTCTGAAATTATATGGCTTTTGGTTATTCTAAATGATTTTTAAGTACTATTCCCGAGGCTAGTTGCTATTTATTGTGACAATGAATCCATCATAAAAGTTGTTATCAATCTAATTTTATATGAGAAGACCAAACATATTGAAATGGACTATCATTTTATTTACAAAAAGATTTTCATAAGAATCATTCACATTGCACACATTTCTACATAAGAACAAGTTGCAAATTTATTGACAAAGGTGCTAAGTGCGCGCAATATCATTTGCTTTTAGATAAGTTAGGTGCTTATGATTTGTACAAAAAATCAGCTTGAGTGGGATGCTACGAAATGACATTGATTTGGACAAATCACTATGTATTGATCTTTATAGATTGTTGGTCTTTCTCTATCCACATAATTGTATTACTCATTGTGTATTTCATTGTTGCCTTCATTGTTTGTAGGTTTAGCTATAAGATGTAAATATCTTGAGCTCTTCTTAGTTTGCATTATTATGATGTAAAGCATAAATAATTTTGATATGAGAATCAATACAATTGCTAATATTTAGCAATTCAATGTGTCTATTCAATGTCATATAGCATATTGTTAGAAAGTCTAATTTTATCTAATTTTTTTTTAATTTTTATTATTTTTTATTATAAGGTTTCATATCAAAAGTGTTGAGAAATAGTCTCACATCTGAAAAAGAAAAAAAAAAAAAAGGGAGAATAAGGGGTTTGTAAAGGTTAGCCTAACATATAAATTAGTTTTTAGAGTAGTTGCAAGCCCAAAATCATGACAATTAGTATCAAAGCCCAAGGGATATTGGGGTGGGTAAAAAAAGAGCCTAGTTAGGCCTAAACATGGGGAGGCTGGGTTAGGTTGAATTGAACCCAATAACAAAAACAAGGCCTTGTGTGTGGAGACTAAGTCAAGTTCAAGCCAATGAAAAAAAAAAATGGGGAGGGGGAGGGGGAACAATTTGGGATGGAAGAGATTGTTGAGAAATAGTCATACACTAGGAAAAAATTGAGGAAAAAATGGAGCTTATAAATATAAGGGTTAGATCCTTATGGATTGGTTTTTAAAGTAGTTGCAAGCCTAAAATTATAACAATAGGAAGTATGTATCTTTTTGTAAATCACTTTGGATTGCAAATTTTGTGATGAGAAGTTGCTTCATACATAATTCCTAACATAAATATTTAAGCGCGTTTGCTTGTTTGGATCCAATTCATTTCAATTTGTCATATTTTCTAAACACCAAAATTTAGCTAAAGAAATTCAAAGCTACGACCATCCACCCTTGGCAAGCCACAACCTATTCAACCTCCCCTATCCTAACCTACTAAGTCTTACCACCATTTGCAAACAACTTTTGCCCTTCACGGCTTCAAATCAAGTAGGAAATCTTATATTGGTCGTGGACAAAGAACGGCCAATTAACTTTGTCAAACTTAGTGATAGAATAGCTGATTGATTGATCGAATAATTTTAGAATTTTAGAAAAGGCTTATTAATCCTTCTAAGGAGATGAGTCTCTTTTCAAAGTGTTAAAATTAGTCTAAATGTATATACTATATTATCAATATTCTAAAAATTTTATATGTAAAGTATCTTTTTTATGACTAATTAAAGAAAATTTCAATTATGGTATAACAAATCTAGGACACAAGGAAATTCGTCAACAAGTTGTTGGATAGAAAGGTCAGCCTTTTGGACATTTATGGCACTACAAGGGATGCCATTTGACAAGTTAAGCAACATGATTAAGCTCTTCAATCTACTTTCTGAACAAGAAAGGGAGATCAAGCATTGAAGCTAGCATCAACAACTACAATTATTTCAAAAAAAAAAAAAAGATGAAAAAGAATACCAAAAAGTGTTAATGGAAAATGTAATATTTTAGGATTTGTTGACGCGATATTTGCCTTCTCAAAGTTCTACATTGTATTATTGTATATGTTCACATTATTATTTTTCCTTATGTTAATAGTTACCATATAAGGGATTGTATGAGAACTTGTGTGAGAGATCTTACAAAGCAAGTATATTAGGTTAAAATCTCTTTAACTACATTTTTTGACTAAATTTAAATATGCTTTAGGGTGAGTAAATGCTTTTCAGTTTAGGCCATTAAACAAAGCTTAGTGTGGATTAAATGTCATTAAATAGAGAAATAATGGTAAGATTCTACATTGAATTGCATTGTAGATTCAATACAAGTGAGTTTATTCACTTGTGGTTTTTTTTTTCCCTTTTTTTTCCCCATTTCCTTTCTTGTATTATTACATGGTACCATAGCCTTTTTTTTTTTTTCTCTAAGAATTTTGTTTCTATACCTTAAGCCATAAAGCCAGTTAGAGTTGTCATTCTTAAACTTGCATTGGCTTTTTTAAGTTGTGAAGTGGCATCCATAGGGATCTTCTTCAAACACAACCCATATTTCTATTTATGGCCTCGCAATTTTCCCTTGTTTCTATGAAGCTCATTTATTCACATTGTAAGTAGTAAGCCATGTAAATAAGGCCGGCTTTCTAGTAGTAGGTTATACCCTAAATTGAAAGTTGAAGAAGAAAAGAATGAAGGGAAAACAATAAGAAATCCACCTATAACACATAATGTCTCCTTAGGTACCAATGGACAACAAAACCCATGGATTTGATCCCTTTCCCGCAGAAATTCTTTATGTAGGTGAATCTTTTTAGCTTGCTAATCCTAGTTTAGAAGTACTGAGCCATATGCCCTTTCCTAGAAGATGTTATGGATGATATTCTAGACTATTTGACAATAGATCAACAAAAGAAACTTATTAAATTCCTCAATTAGATGGGTTCTAGCAATTATGTAGCAAACTTTGCAATTATCACTCCTCATATTCTCTATTCCACACTACTGTAAATTCATGGACAATTGATTATATCAGTTATCATTTTAATCTATTATATTCTTATTATTTATGTGCATCATCCATTTCCATAAATACCTAATAGATTATGTAGCCTTGTCACGATGTTGGAACAAGTCAACCCACCCCTAAACTACAATTTAACCTTATTTTACATGTGCCACATGTTAAATAAACCTCGTATCTATACACAAACTAATAAAATACAATAACTACATTGCACACTTTATGTAATCCTAAGCAAGAGTCTACCTATAATTTTGATTTTAACAACAACTATGATGTTTGCCATAATGGACTTGGTCATTTTCATTTGCTTATATACCTTAGAGCTATTAAGCAAGTTAAAGTTGTAGATTCTCCAATTCACATTACCTTTTTTAAGTTGTGAAGTGGTATTCATAGAAATCTTGTCAAAACACAACCCATATTTCTGTTAATGGCATCACCATTATCGCTTATATCTATGAAGCCTTTTTGTTCATATTATAAGAAGCTAGACTATGTAAATGAGGCTTAGTTTCTACTAGAAAGCTATCTCCCAAATTAGAAGTCTAAACACAAAGGAAATAAAGGAAAACCAATAAAATGGGCCTCAAGCCCATAATGTCTCCTCAAATATTAATGGGCCACAAACCCATCATTGTTTGGGTTTGATCCCTTTCATATAGCAATCCTTTATAGAGGCCTCATTCATCACAATGGTGTCCTTTCAACTCGATAAAGCTAGTGTAGGAGTATTGAGCCATATGGTCTCCCCACAAGCCCTTGTGGAGGATTTTCTGAATTGATTCTAATATTCAATCAGTAGTAGAAACTTATTAGCTCCTTTAATCAGATGAGCTCTAACAATTTTGTAACAAATTTTGCAGTTATCATTCTTTATATTTTCTATTTCACATGAAATATAAATTACGGAACATATGTTCACATCACTTATAATTTAAACTTATTATATTATTTTTATACATGTACATCGTCAATTTCCATAATTTTATTTGATAGATCACTTAGCCCTATCACACGTATGAAAACACATCAACTTGCCTTTAAACTATACCTTTGCCATAGTTTACATGTACCACATTTTAAACACAATTTCCCATCAATGCAAAAACTAACCAAA
Source organism: Casuarina cunninghamiana (assembly GCA_028551485.1). Lineage (NCBI taxonomy): Eukaryota > Viridiplantae > Streptophyta > Magnoliopsida > Fagales > Casuarinaceae > Casuarina > Casuarina cunninghamiana. Next base: position 18,140,921 of record CM052363.1, on the reverse strand, counting down.
AACAAAAACTAACAAAAATGTGGGTCCCACATTTATATGTCAACAATTTGTTTTAGCTTCATAGCAAGATAGAACTCTTTTATGTGGTCAAAAAGCGAGAAGAATCAAGACTGGCTGCTGGAAAAGAACTTCCGGGTGCAATTTAGAAGAACATGAATAGTGCAAAAGCATGTCTTCTGTCCGCAATAAATCTATTAAAGGTGGGTCATCTTTACAATGTTGGCCAAATGCCTTCTTCGTAGTTTCAACGCAGGAACAGAAAGATCTTGAAAGATCTTCCTTTAACACTAAATCTAGATAGGATCGACCCAAGATCAATCTCCACTAGTAATTTCCTACCATTTTAGCAGGTATGAATCTTTTAAGATTTCGAAAGTAACAGCTAGGAAGAATCCTGTCCCTGTCCCAGTTTCAATCCTACCTCAAAACCGTTGGAGTTTTCGTGTAAAACAAGAAGAAAAATAAAGTCAGACAACTAAGAGCAAGAATTCAAGACGAGACATAAACGGCATCTAACTCTTCTCAGATTCTGTTACTCACGAAATTACACTCTAAGTCAAGATGTTGAAAGCTATTGCTGATGCGAGATAACAAGATTTTGCAACAAATACACGTATTCCTATAAACAAATACCAAGAACACCAAGGAATTACATGATTCGAGATAAATATTCTCATGTTTACTAAACGTAAATTCTCTTATCAACTTTTGGGGTTTGTAATTCCTTCCTCTAGATTTTGCTTGAATTCACCCTATGGTTGTTTTTTTCTTTCTTGTTTTTCTACAATGCACGTATATAAAATGTTAAGCTCAAACTTCATGGTTTAGGTCTTTACCAAATCACTAATTGAGCTAATTGGTTAGCAACAAATTCTTCCTTATAGTTGAAAATCACTTTTTAAAATATAAGATTAAGAGTTAAAAATTACAAAACGTGTCATATGCACCTCAGAACAGAAATGGTGACAAACGAAATTGGTATCTTCCATTGGCAGGTTGTAAACATAAAAACGTACAGGCACAAAATATGCCACCAGTGCACCGAAATAGAATAATGATAATTACATCTTCTTATGTTAACAACCATTCACTATCTAAACTCTGCAATTCATTAACTAATATAACAAAGCCATGGTTGTGGATAACCAAGAACCTTGGCCGGCTAAAAAGTCTTCCATGGCAAGTTTCATGAACATTGAACCAGATGACGGTGGCCCATGGCAAAAGACAAAAGGCTCATGGAATATACCCGGATGCCACCAATTGAGGAATGAACCTTACCCAAATGGCACCAAGAGGCTTGTACTAAAGAATGAAGCTTTAGTTGGTTAAAGACGTGACAGCATAGGCCACGCAAGGGGTGCCCATATGGATCACATTGGAAATTGTAGGAAGATGTAACTTCTTACCTTAAAATAATTATTAAAAGAAATGACATTTTAACATATAAAAGTATAATTAGATCAAATTAGTCATGACACGAGATAACAATTATTTTAACGTACTCTCTTTTCTTAAATTTGGAGAAATGATAAGAATTTAGTTTCTGATTGATAAAGTGATAGACTAGAATCATAGTAATTTTTAATACCTTATTAGAAAAAATTTCAACTTTTTTAAGAATATGAGCATCTCAAAACATATAAGAAGCTTTTCTAATAAGATAATCAATCTCATTGCTTCTTATAGAAGTTACGGAGCCCTGGATTCTACAAGCTTCCGTGTCTTCCCTAAATGCTTTGGTATAAATAGGTGATGATGATCACTGGACTCTAGAAATCTACCTAGCGTTGTACTTTTCAGCGATGAAGACAGCAACCATGGCGGCCTTCTCCTCCAAGCCATCTAATCGCTATGGCGTTCGATCCATCAGTCTGCCAACAAAATCTCATCCCAGCACAGCAAAAGTTGAGGAAGAGCTAAATAGGCTTAAATCATGGGAGGCGTCGAGTTCATCATCGAAGGTAGAAACTATATGCTCCGGTCTATTGCTTCTGAATGAGTTGTATAAACGCATACAGGATCTTCTCAATCTGCCATTGACGCAACAAGCTCTTGCTCAACATCAACACCAGAAATGGATCAACGAATTGTTGGAAGGTTCGTTAAGATACGTGGATGTCTGTGGCAAAACCAGGGATTCTATTCTGTCAATGCAGGGAACAATTCGGGAACTTCAATCGGCGCTTCGCCGGAGGAAGGTTGGTGATTTAAGCATCGAAAGCGTTGTCAGTGTTTACATTTCGTCCAGAAGAGAGATGAAAAAGGAGATTGCTAAGTCTCTGGCATCCTTGAAGCCGATGCACAACCAATTCGGAGCGTCCCTGATGTGGGATCTGGACGATCACCTCACGGCGGTGGCCAGAGTTCTTATGGAGACAAGCTGGATTACCATGTCAATCTTCAACTCGCTGCTGCTCTTCCTTTCCGTTCCTGTGCTGAAACCAAGGCCGAGCAGGTGGTCCATGGTTGCCAGACTGGTTCAGAAAGGAGCCCTGGCCGGCAAAGACCAAGGGGAGAACGTGAATGAATTGGAAAGTGTTGATATTGCTGTCGGCAACCTCCTGATACAGAATTCAAGCGAAGAAATCGAGACCCAGACGATCAAATCCTCGCAGATTAGATTGGAAGCTTTGGATGTTTCCCTGGAAGGCCTTGAGAAGGGTCTGGAAAGCTTGTTCAGGCACTTGATCCAAACACGGGTTGTCCTCCTAAGTATTATCTCTCAGCAGGTGATCCCCAACAGCAAATTTACATCATCAAACCCGTTGATTGTAGCCACAAATTGAAGGATCTGTATAGGGTTGTTCACCTTTCCCTATGTTCTTTTTTGTACTTGGATCAAAGTGTATAGATACAAGATATACATCCTATGCAACTTGATTTGCATTAGTTCTACTCTGTTCCTTCTTTTGTTCCCTTTTGTTTTGTCTTCTATAGAAAGTTATTCTTACTGCTTCAAACTCTGTTCTTAACATCCGTATCTGAGCATATTTACCCGTTGGTCCAATTCATTCCGATTTCTTTCTCTTATCTTGTAAGCAACAAAACAAAGTGAAGAAATTCACATTTGGAAACCCCAACCTGCCAACTTTTATTACCTTATACACACACTTTCCAGCCTTCATGGCTTCATATTAAGAAGAAATTTCAAACATATATTGGTCATGGATTAAGAGCAGACAATTAACTCTATCAATACCAAATCTTGACTGATTGTTCCATTGGTCGGGTTCGAGTCCCCTTTCCTTCTTGGGTGCATGTATATAAAATTAAAAAAAAAAAACTCTATCAATGAGAGGACTCTTAACTTAGTGGTATTTTTACTAAGTTAAATATTGACCAACAATCCATATTTGTTGTACTAATTCGATGTATGATTATTATGTAAAATCTGGATAGTATTAATAAAATTTATTAAGTATTGTCCCTATTCTCTTAAAAATAAAAAATAAAAAATTAACTCTATAAAGTTTAAGAATTTGGTTAAATGAAGTTTAACATTTCATTACTTATAATTCAATTCTCATAGTTTTTTTCCCAATAATAAATGATGTTAAGAGCAATGTAGATATATATCTCCTATTTTTTTTTTACGTGCACAACTTAACTATAGACTCCAAAAAGCAATTATGGCTTGGTAATTAATCTCTACGGATAAGAGAAGTGTGTAAGGAGAAGCTTGAAGGGACAGAGAAGCATAGTGAAAAGAAGAAAAGCAAGTCGGTGCTCCTAGTCAACTTTTGAGGCTATGGGACATTGGATCCTGCCGGCTCGATCATATCAAATCCCACGCTTCTGCTTAAGAGTCAAATCTCCCAACGGCTATGTGTTCCCCCCACGCGGGCCACACGATGTTTCAAGATCTTACAAAATCAGCCTTAATCACGGAGTCGGTGCACTTAGAGGGCCCACCAGATCGAGAACCAAAAAGATAAACTTTCCAACTCAGGCGACCGATGCATTCTCCGAGAAGGGTTAAAGAAAATCAGCACTGCTTACTCTCTCTGTCTTCGTCTCTTATGACGGTGGCTAGTGTTGCTACCACCCAAGCCAAAGAATCTCATGAAGCTCGGCCTCTCTACCTTCCGCCGTGGCTTCAGCTCTTCGAAATGGTGAATCTTTCTCTCTTCTTTTCTGGGTTGCTAACAAAATCTGTAGGAAATTAATGTTTTTTCGAGGTTTGGTTCTGGGTCTTGTGGTGTCTACTCGTTTAGGCTTTCGATGTCTGATCATTAAGTAGCATTTCATTTTCTCCGGAATAAAAATGGGAGAGGAATTTGTGGATTTTAGTCCGTGGGAAATGATCTGCTTGTTTAGGTTTCAAATCTCTTCGAAATGGTTCTTCGTTCTCGAAGTTTTTCTCTTCTTTTCTGGGTTGCTGACGAAATCTGTAGGAAATTAATGTTTTTCGTAGGATTGGTTCTGGGTGTTGTGGTTTTTGTTCTGCATATACGAGACTTCAATGAACTAATTGTTTAGGCTTTCGATGTCTGATCATTGCAAAGTATTTTCCTTTTTCTCCGGAATGAAAATGGGAATGAATTTGGGGTGTGTACAACAGCAAGACGGCGGCGAAGATGGCGGTGGCTAGAATAAAGCTACTGAGGAACAAGCGGCAGGTGGTGGTTAGGCAGATGAGGCGAGACATTGCTCTGCTTCTGCAGTCTGGTCAAGATGCCACTGCTCGCATCCGGGTAATTTTCCCATCTAAAAATGTCTGTTTTGGGTTTCGAGATGAACTTTGGAATGAAAGAAGAGAAATTGTCTTATATCCGGTGATTAGCGTGTACTGTGTTTTGAGTTTTCTTCATTGGAGTAGGATTTGATGTTGTTTTGGCTTTGGGTTTAGTAGAATCTTGTTTATCGTAGATGTTGTATTGTTATTGATGTTAAATGGTGGTATTTGTCAATCGACATTTTATTCTGGGTTTGATACTGATCTTACAAATGAAACAAGCCGAATCTCATGGACCAAAGTTAGAGATTTCCTTCTTCTGGATTTCTTTAGTGGGTGGGACTAGATGTTTTCTTATGCTTAGAGTCCCATAAGGCCACTATCAGTAACATAGTTTGTGCATGCTGAAGATGAAAATGTGCAGTACAATGAAAATTTTTGTCCTTTTAACTATCAAGAGAGAAGGAATGGCAAACAGTTGGGCTTCTTTTTATGGTCTAGTTTGGGCTGTTGGGTCAATATTTTGTGGTGTTTGGACCATAGGTTTGAATTAGTTAGTGGTGTTTAAAAGCAGATATTCATCGAGGCCCCACAACCTTTGCTACTGACTCCACTTTGTATGGGAACTCCAATGTGATCAGAGCGGCCATTTCCTTATATTTACAAAATTACAGAACACAGCTGCTGAGGAACCAAGTGTGTCACAGTATATTTCATTCCCTTTCTATGGGTGTTTTAGAATTTCATTATTTTTGGTGCCATTTGTATGCATTTCTAAGATCAGCATGTAAGAAAACAAAGACAACGGGAGTGGTGGGAAGGAGATGGACTTAGTCTAATTCAAATGCATAAGTTGATTTGATCATCAAATTGAATGAAGGAAAGCCCTTTTATTCCACTAGCTAATTTCTTTAATTCAATATTTTGAAAGCTTAAATATGTATTAAGTCTACCTTTGGGATAATCAAAGTCATTTATTCCCTCTTGCCTCTTTTATATATCTACAAAATAATTTCTTTTCCCCTCAAAGCATAAGGGATTCTATCATTTAATGTAAAAGTGTAATAAGGCATATGCCTTGAAATCTTTGCTACCATAGGAAGCTTGACTGGAAGTTGATTTTTTGTTGTGCTTTAAGTGACATGAATTGGTTACAATTAACACTTCACCTCTGCATTTCCAGCTCAAATAACTGCTTGCTTGACCTTATTCTAGGGTTTTTTTCTAATGGATTCCCACATGTATATGATAAACATGGTTTTCCGTTTTTCATGCTATCCTGATTCCATGGAGGGAAAAGGGCTTCTTCTCTGCCACTTTCCTTAGATCAGTCTTTTCATGGTAGATACCAAAATTCTAAACTCGGTGTCAATCCATAAGTTATCGCAAATGAAATGGTTTTGAGAAAACCGTAAGGGCTTACTAAATGATGCCTAGCAGCTATTTTTATCAGTGAGAGGATTCTGTATCTACAGATCTTCTATTCATTAATGGTTCTACTTTTAAAATTTCATGTCATTGAAGGTTAGGAACCTTCCTTCAATTCTGATTTGTAAAGACCCTCTTCTGTCTCAGCTGGCAAAGGTTTTAATTCATCTTTGTGTACGTTTTCAAATAATGATTGGTGACATCCGTAGATTTTTTATGGTGATATAAATAAATTTGACTGCAGGAGGGCTCATTTTTTGTCATTTTTGTAGGTTGAGCATGTTATAGAGAATAGAATGTGCTGGCTTCAAATATGTTTATTGAACTATTCTATGAATTAATTGTCTCAAGCTTTCGATCATTGCAAAGCAAAGGTGAAATAAATGAAAAACGTTTATTTACATTTTTCAAAGATTTACTCCTACCAAAAAATCTACTCTTCAAACTCTGTTCTTGACGTGCACATTTGAGCATATTTACCCGTGGGGTCCAATTCATTCCTATTTCTTTCTCATATCATCTAAACAACAAAACAAAGTTGAGAAATTCAAACACCCTTTGGGAAGCCTTGACCCGTCAAGTTTTACCAGCATCAACAAACAAATTTTGGCTTCATATGAAGGGGAAATTTCAAGCATATATTGGTCATAGATTAAGAACATGCAATTTAACCCTATGACACTTAGTGATAGAGTGGTTGATTGTTAACTTATTGGTCAAATAATTTTTGGAATTTGTGAAAAGACTAGGTAATTTTAAGTCATTAGAGTTTTGTTTCCTTGAAGAAACTATCAAAGATTTTGTTTCTTTTTTATTTATTTATTTATTTTTTTTTTTTTACACACTACTCAAAATATATCCATGCTTTTAATTAATTAGAGGCTAGGTTTCCTTTGAAGAAATTATTAGTTATTTCTCTTTTTTCCCCTTTTATTCTAGGCTTTTTGTGAAAAGCTTATAAAGATTTTGGAATTTATGAAAAAGACTTTGGAAATTTTAAGTAATTAGAGTTTGGTTTCCATCACGGTCTTGGTAGATCCGTGTGGCAAGCCGAGTCTAGTTTTGTTGAGGGAGTCGTGCGCTTCGACCATTTTAAGTAATTTGAGAAATAAATTCTTCATTCAAGCCGAGTCTAGTTTCAAAAGACGTCAACATCGCTACTTGGCTTTTCAATGTTTCAATCATCGCCCTAGATGCCTCGGCCTCTCTCTCTAGAGCCTTTATCGTGTCCTCCAAAGAGCTCCCTGTGCTAGTTGAGGGAGTTGCATGCTTCAACCGTTTCTTTGGAGGTTGTGCATCTGTTGTGTACGCGAACTCCATGCTTCAGTTTGTCTCGGATTGAAGAACAAATGTTCAGACTCTGAGACTAAGTGGTACAACTTCGGCTTAGACCCAACCATGTTGTTGGGCCACATCATGACATTCCAAAGCTCAAGTATTACACTGGCAATTAGGATGCCATTGAAATAAAAGACTTTGTTTGGCATCTAGAACAATACTTTAGGATGACTCACCTCCTTGATGACTCGTTCAAAGTGTAGACAGCGGCTTGTTACGTTATAGGCAACACGAATGTGTGGTGGCAAAGGATGTGTCAAGAAGTGGAGACTGGTGGGGAAGAAATCTCCACTTTCGAGGCCTTTAAGACGGCCTTGAAGAAATAGTTTCTACTTCTAAATGTGAATTAGAAGGCGTATGACACCCTTTGTTTCCTGAAGCACACGTCCACTCTGAAGGCATATGTGCAAACTTTTACGGAGGCAACCGTGTATCTTTGGAACATGGATGAGGAAGCTCTTTTATACTTCTTCACTATTGGGCTCTACAAGTGGGCTAAGGACGAAGTGGAGAGGAGGGATGTGTGCTCGTTGAGTCAAGCCATCTTGATCGTGCATGGTGCTAAAGCATGGCATCCACGGATACCATGATACCAATTGTCACGGTCTTGGTAGATTTGTGCGGCACCGAGGTCTTAGTAGAGATCTGGGTTAACCTTATAAGCTTTCAATAAACTACCTGAAGGCTGCAATGGGACAATTTGATTAGTCCCGAGACAAGTTTGAAGGGAGGTTGGTTATGAAACAAAGAGCACACACAAACACAAGTCTGAATATACATCTTTATTGAACAAAAGAATCATCCAAGTTACAAGCAACTAAGTAACTAAGCAAACAAGCTACAAGCAACTAGACAAGACTCCCCACGACCAACAGGGTGCATTCTATACAAGGTCGATTCGGTTTACGTCGCAGCGGAAATACATAATAAAGTAAAGTACATAATATATACATAATAGGTTACAAAAGAAGGCACCACCTAAGTGGATGGCCCATTACAGGGAAAACCACAGGAGGCTGGGTGCTTGGCTGCACCCTGAGCCACCTGGACCAGAGAATAGACGAGCTACATCCTTGGTCGCCTAGGTGCCTCGGCTCATACTGTCACTCCGGGATAATCTCCCCCACCTAAAACTAGCGGTGCCCTCGTCGCTGCGAGGCCATGGGGGCGGGGATCATCGAGCGTTGTCCTTGGCTCGCATAACCCCCATCGACTCTTGACTCGTACTTCTAGCCGGTCTTCATCTTCACCACAAGTCTTTTAGTCTTCAAGTCGGCGACGCTGTTGCCGTTTCTAGGTACTCGTCGATTAGGTTTCTGCACTGCCATAAGTCTTCTTCATTTTGCTAAGAGATTGTTGTGGCGGGTCGGCCTTTCCACTTAACTCGGAATTGCCTCTTTGGGATGGATTGCTTCTTGCGGAAGATGCGGTCTCCTACAATCTTTTCTACCTCTCCATCAAAGGATGCTAACATAGCAGGGGGAGTCCGCTTAGAGTGGTTTCTCTACAATTCCACTTTGTCGGCGTGGAATGGCTTCAACATGCTTACGTGGAAGATTGGGTAGACTCTGAGTGTGGGTGGGAGAAGTAGCCGGTAAGCCACCTTCCCAACCTTCGCCATGACTTCAAACGGTCTAACATACTTCCTCACCAAGCCCTCATGGAGGGGTCGATATGCCTTGTATTGAAAGGGGAGAAACTTCACCAGAACTTGATCCCTGATGTTATAGGCCGCTGGCCTTCGCTTCACGTTAGCCCACTTTTTCATTCTCTTCGCTGCCTTGTTTATGTAAGACTTAGCTAGGTCTGAATTCTTGCTCCATGATCTTGCAATTTCGTGGGTGCTGTAACACTACTTAGAGGCCTTTGCCTCTATGGTTGGCGGGGTTAGTGGCTGCTGACTCGTTACCAACACAAAGAGGCTCTTGTTGGTCGACTCACTTGTCTGTAGGTTGTAGGAGAACGGAGTTACATCCAAGAACTTCACCCAGTTTCTTTGATTCTCGCCAACAAAGTGCCTCAAATATAGCTCCACCATGTTGTTGACCCTCTTTGTCTGCCCATCAGTTTGAGGGTGAAAGGCCATAGAGAACCTAAGCTATGAACTTAAGAGACCAAATAACTCCTTCCAGAGTCGGCTAGTGAACCATGGATAACGATCACTCACGATGTTTCTTGGCAGCCCCAATACTTCACAACATGCTTGAAGAATAGGTGAGCTGCAACTTTCGCAGAACACTCCGTAGGAGCAGGTATGAACGTCCCATACTTTGATAATGGGTCCACCACCACGAAGAGCAAACAACATCCCTCTGACTTGGGCAAGTAGGTGATGAAGTCCATCGAAATGCTTTCCCATGGCTGAGTCGGTATTGGCAAAGGCTCCAACAGCCCCGCGGGAGCCCTCTTCTCAGGCTTGTCCTATTGACAAACGAGACAAGTCTTCACAAGTAACTTGACTTGATCCCGCAGCTCTGGCTAATAATACGAGGCTTCTAAAAGAGCCCTCGTCCTCCTTTGTCCTTGGTGTCCCGCCCACATCATATCATGATGCTCGCCAATGAGTCTTCGGCAGAGATTCTGCCACTTCGGCACATAGAGGTGCCGTCCTTTGGTGTAAAGCAATTCGTCTTCCAACCAGAATTGCTTGGGCTTTTCCTCCTCCACCAGCTACACTAGTTGCTTAGCCACTGGATCGTGGCTCATTCCTTCCTTCACAACAGGCATTACATCACTTTCCACTATACTTAGCGTAGCCAATTCCATCTTCCTGCTAAGAGCATTGGCTACCACGTTGCTTTGCCCCGGCTTATATGTCATGGTGTAGTTGAATTCAGCCAGAAAATCCTGTCATCTAGCTTATTTAGGCAACAATTTCTTCTGAGTTTGGAAGAAGCTTGTAGCCACATTATCCGACTGGATCACAAACTAAGAGCCCAGTAGATAATGACGCCATGTTCGGAGGCAGTGAACAACTGTCGTCATCTCTTTCTCTTGAACTGTGTACTTGCACTTCGCTTCATTCAGCTTTCGGCTCTTGAAGGCAATGGGATGTCGTCCTTGCATAAGTACTCCTCCAATGGCATAATCAGAAGCATTAGAGTGTACTTCGAATGGCTTCGAGAAGTTCAGCAGAGCCAACACCAGCTCCTTGGTTACCGCAGTTTTTAACTCTTCGAAGGCTTGCTGGCACACCTCCGTCCAATCCCACGAATGGGATTTCTTCAGCAAATCTGTCAAAGGGGTTGCCCTCGCGGAGAACCCTACAATAAAGCATCGATAGTAATTGATTAGACCAAGGAAAGATCTCAACTCTGTGACTTTAGAAGGAGCTTCCCAGTCCTGGATGGCCTTTACCTTAGCAGAGTCCATCTGCAGAGTGCCTTGGCTAATCACATGGCCTAGAAAATGAACTTCCTCCTAGGCAAATGAACACTGCTCCTTTTTTAGATACAGTTGATTATCGCCCAACACCTTGAACAAAATCTTTAGGTGCTCCACGTGCTCCTTAAGGGAATTGCTATAGAGGACGATGTCGTAGAGTAAACAACCATGAACTTATCCAAGTAGAGATGAAATAGGTTGTTCATAAGAGTGCAAAATGTGGTAGGGGCATTGGTTAGCCCAATGACATGACAAGCCATTGAAAGGAGCCATATTTGGTCACACAGGTGGTTTTTGGCTCATCTTTGGCTGCGATTCGGACTTGGTGATAGCCCGACCGCAAGTCTACCTTGGTGAAGTACCGGGCATGTCCCAACCGATCAAATAGGTCTCCAATCAAGGGGATAAGATACTTGTTTTTCACGGTCACTTTGTTCAAAGCCCGATAGTCAATGCAGAGACGCATGGATCCGTCCTTTTTGGATTGGAATAGGATCGGCGCGCCGTAGGGTGCTTTTGCTGGTCGGATGTACCCCGCTTCTAGTAAAGACTTCAGTTGCTTCATAAGCTCCTCAAGCTCGGGAGGTGCCATTCGATATGGAGCCTTAGCTGGTGGCTTTACCCCGGGCTCTAACTCGATCATGTGATCTACCTCTCGCTTGGGAGGTAGCTGCTTTGGTAATTCTGGGGGCATCACATCCCCGTTCTCTGCTAGGAGTTTGGCTATCACTCCTGGGAGGTTCTCTTGAATCACGTCCTCTGACTCCTTCAGTATGGCCAAGTAAGCATGTTCACCCTTCTGCATGCCCTTCTTGAATTGCATAGCGAAGAGACTCTGTTGTGTTTGACACACGTCTTGGGTCAGAACCATTGACGACATGCTGCCTGCGAAGATGCACAGGCAGTTGTGTGCGGCAACGGGGACGGCGCCGGACACACGAAGGCACTCTAGTCTAAGGACTAGTTTTTAGTCATCCATTACTACCATCGTAAAGGTTAACTTCCCCCGCCATTTGCTAATATGGACTTCCGCGTCTCAAGCTATTCCTACCACATGCCACGGTGTGCTGTTCACAATTTTCAGTGATCCAACATCTTTCTTCACCGTCATGTCGAGACTCCTTGCCTTCGTAGGCGTGACGAAGTTATTCGCCGCTGCCGAGTCCACCAAAGTCTTTGCAAGCTTATCATTGATTGCACACTCGATGTACATTAGTGAGCGGGCAGTGGATGTCGATGCTTAGCTCTTCATTGAGTTAAAGACTTAAAGAGCCATTGTTTGTTCCCCCTCGACCGAAGGTTCGGCTGGGTTCGTTGTTGGTTCCAATCTGTCCATTGTTGGGGCCGCTCTCTGCACGGCTACATTCATAGCCCTATTTCGGTTCTCAGGGCCAAAGCGCATCATGTGGTTTCCATTATAGATAAAGCAAGTTCTATTGAATCCACCTTAACCAGCTGCGTATCTATTCTCATTCCCACTGTCGCTGCGATTTGGTGGAGTTCTATATCCACCATTCTGATTCGTCGGGGTTCTGTTGCCCCCATTTCCAAAGCCTTCTCCCCGGGCCAGTGGCCTTCCGTTTTCGAACTTTGTGGGCCTACAATCCATGATCGAGATGGCCTGACTCAGCGAGTGCACATCTCATTTCTCCACTTCGTCTTTGGCCCACTTTTGGAGCTTGACCTTGTAGAAGTATAAAAGAGCTTCCTCCTCCATGTTCGAGAGGTACATGGTCGCATTTGTGAAGGCTTTCACGTATGCCCTCAGAGTGGACGAGTGACTCAGGAAGTGAAGAGTATCGTATGCCTTCTGGTTCACGTTCAGAGGCAGGAATTGTTTCTTCAAGGCCATCTTAAAGGCTTTAAACGTGGTGATTGCTTCTCCACCAATTCCTGCCTCTAGCCATCTCTGTCGCCACCATGCATTTGCATTGCCTATGAGATAACAAACTGCAGTCTGCATTTTGAATGAGTCCTCCTGGAGGTGGGCCATCCCAAAGTAATGTTCTAGGTGCCAAATAAAATCTTCAATTTTGGTGGCATCTCGATTGCCGTCGTAATGCTTGGGCTTCGGGATGTCGTGATGTGGCCCGGCTGCATGGTGGGGTCTAAGCTGGAGCTGTGCTACTAACTCGCGAACTCGCAGCACCTGCTCTTCAATCCGAGCCATAAAGTCTTCATTTAGGCCAAGTCTAGTCTCAAAGTGCGCCAACGCTGTTACTTGGGATGTCAGTCCCGCAACTTGGCTTTGCAGTGCCTCAATTGTGGTTCTAGATGACTCGGCTTCCTTCTTTAAGGTCTTTATCTTGTCTTCCAAAGAGTTCCCTAAAGCAGTTGAGGGAGCTGTGCATTTCGTCTTTTTCTTTGGAGGCTGTCCATTACGAGGGATGGCTCACATCCAGGAGGACTCGTTCAAAGTGCACACTGCAGTTTGTTATCTCATAGGCAATGCAAATGCCTGGTGGCAACGGAGGTGCCTAGAGGCAGGAACTGGTGGAGAAGCAATCACCACGTTTACAGCCTTTAAGACGGCCCTGAAGAAACAATTCCTGCCTCTAAACATGAACCAGAAGGCATATGACACTCTCCGCTTCCTGAGTCACTAGTCCACTTTGAGGGTGTATGTGAAAGCCTTCATAGAGGCGACCATGTACCTCCCGAACATGGAGGAGGAAGCTCTTTTATACTTCTTCAAGGTTGGGCTTTAGAAGTGGGCCAAAGATGAAGTGGAGAAATGAGATGTTCACTTGCTAAGTCAGGCCATCTCGATCATGGAATCCCTACAAGATCTTAGGCCCACAGGGTTCGGAAACGGAAGGCCACTAACCCAGGAGAAGGCTTTGGAAACAGGGGCAACAGAACCCCGACGAATCAGAATGGTGGATATAGAACTCCACCAAATCACAGCGGCAATGGGATCGGGAACAGATACGCAGCTGGTCAAGGTGGATTCAATAGAACTTGCTTTATCAATAATGGAAACCACATGATGCGCTTCTACCCTGAGAACCGAAATAGGGCTATGAATGCAGTCGTGCAGACAACGGCCCCAACAATGGACAAATTGGAACCAGCAGTGAACCCAGCCGAACCTCCGGCTGAGGGGGAACAAACAATGGCTCTTCAAGTCTTTAACTCAATGAAGAGCAAAGCATCGACATCCATTGCCCACTCACTGATGTATATCGAGTGCACAATCAATGATAAGCTTGCAAAGGCTTTGGTGGACTTGGCAGGGACGAATAACTTCATCACGCCTACAGAGGCAAGGAGAGTCAGCATGATAGTGAAGAAAGATGCTGGATCACTAAAAACTGTGAACAGCGCACCGTGGCCCGTGGTAGGAATAGCTCAAGACATGAAAGTCCATATCAGCAAATGGCGGGGGAAGTTAACCATTACGGTGGTAGCAATTGATGAGACTATAAACTAGTCCTTGGACTAGACTTCCTTTGTGTGTCCGGTACCGTCCCCGTTGCCGCACACAATTGCTTGTGCATCTTCACAGGCGGCATGCCATCAATGGTTTCGACCTAAGACATAGGTCAAACACAACAGAGTCTCTCCGCTATGCAATTCAAGAAGGGCATGCGGAAGGGTGAATAGGCTTACTTGGCCGTACTAAAGGAGTCAAAGGACGTGACTCAAGAGAACCTCCCGTGAGTGATCGCCAAACTCCTGGTAGAGAATGGGGATGTGATGCCCCCAGACTTACCAAAGTAGCTACCTCCCAGGTGAGAGGTAGATCACATGATCGAGTTGGAGCCCGGGGCGAAGCTGCCAGCTAAGGCTCCATATCGAATGGCACCTCTCGAGCTTGAGGAGCTTAGGAAGTAGTGGAAGTCTTTGCTGGATGTGGGGTACATCCTACCAGCAAAAGCACCCTACGTTACGCCGGTCCTATTCCAATCCAAAAAGGACGGATCCATGCGTCTCTACATCGACTATCGGGCTTTGAACAAAGTGACCGTGAAAAACAAGTATCCTATCCCCTTGATTGGAGACTTGTTTGATCAGTTGGGACATGCCCAATACTTCACCAAGGTAGAGCTGCATTCAGGCTATCACCAAGTCCAAATCGCAGCTGGAGATGAGCCAAAAACCACATGTGTGACCAAGTATGGCTCCTTTGAATGGCTTGTCATGCTGTTCGGGCTAACCAACGCCTTTGCCACATTTTGCACTCTTATGAACAAGTTGCTTCATCCCTACTTGGATAAGTTCATGGTTGTTTACTTGGACGACGATTCGTCTATAGCAATTCCCTTGATGAGCACGTGGAGCACCTAAAGATTTTGTTCAAGGTGTTGCGCGATAATCAACTGTATCTGAAAAAGGAGAAGTGTTTGTTCGCCCAGGAGGAAGTTCATTTTCTAGGCCATGTGATTAGCCAAGGCACTCTACGGATGGACTATGCTAAGGTAAAGGCCATCCAGGACTGGGAAGCTCCTTCTAAAGTTGCAGAGTTGAGATCTTTCCTTGGTCTAATCAATTACTATCGATGCTTTATTGTAGGGTTCTCCGCGAGGGCAACCCCTTTGACAGATTTGCTGAAGAAATCCAATTCGTGGGATTGGACGGAGGTGTGCTAACAAGCCTTCGAAGAGTTAAAAACTGCGGTAACCAAGGAGCTGGTGTTGGCTCTGCTGGACTTCTCGAAGCCATTCGAAGTACACTCCGATGCTTCTGATTATGCCATTGGAGGAGTACTTATGCAAGGACGACATCCCATTGCCTTCGAGAGCCGAAAGCTGAATGAAGCAGAGCACAAGTACACAGTTCAAGAGAAAGAGATGACGGCATTTGTTCACTGCCTCCGGACATGGCGTCATTATCTATTGGGCTCTCAGTTTGTGATCCAGACGGATAATGTGGCTACAAGCTTCTTCCAGACTCAGAAGAAGTTGTCGCCTAAACAAGCCAGATGGCAGGAGTTTCTGACTGAATTCAACTACACTATGACATATAAGCTGGGGAAGAGTAACGTGGTAGCCAATGCTCTTAGCAAGAAGATGGAATTGGCTGCGCTAAGTATAGTGGAAAGTGATGTAATGCCTGTTGTGAAGGAAGGAATGAGCCACGATCTAGTGGCTAAGCAACTAGTGCAGCTGGTGGAGGAGGGAAAGACCAAGCAATTCTGGTTGGAAGATGAATTGCTTTACACCAAAGGATGGTGCCTGTGTGTGCTGAAGTGGTAGAATCTCCGCCAAAGACTCATCGGTGAGCATCATGATACGATGTGGGTGGGACACCCAGGACAAAGGAGGACGAGGGCTCTTCTAGAAGCCTCGTATTACTGGCCAGACATGCGGGATCAAGTCGAGTTGTTTGTGAAGACTTGTCTCATTTGTCAATAGGACAAGCCTGAGAAGAGGGCTCTCGCGGCACTGTTGGAGCCTTTGCCGATACCAACTCGGCCATGGGAAAGCATTTCAATGGACTTCATCACCTACTTGCCTAAGTCAGATGGATGTTGTTCGATCTTTGTGGTGGTGGACTGGTTATCAAAGTATGGGACATTCATACTGGCTCCTACGGAGTGTTCTGCGGAAGTCGCAGCTCACCTATTCTTCAAGCACGTTGTGAAGTATTGGGGGTTGCCAAGAAACATCGTGAGTGACCGTGATCCATGATTCACTAGCTGACTCTGGAAGGAGTTATTTGGTCTCTTAGGTTCAGAACTTAGGTTCTCTACAGCCTTTCACCCTCAAACTGATGGGTAGACAGAGAGGGTCAACAGCATGGTGGAGCTATATTTGATGCACTTTGTTGGCGAGAATCAGAGGCACTGGGTGAAGTTCTTGGATGTAGCTCAGTTCTCTTACAACCTACAAACGAGTGAGTCGACCAACAAGAATCCCTTTGAGTTGGTAACGGGTCAGCAACCGTTGACCCCACCAACCATAGAGGCAAAGGCTTCTAAGCAGTGTTACAGCGCCCACGAAATTGTAAGATCATGGAGCAGGAATTCAGACTTGGCTAAGTCTTACATAAACAAGGCAGCAAAGAGAATGAAAAAGTGGGCTGACGTGAAATGAAGGCCAGTCGCCTTTAACATTGGGGATCAAGTTCTAGTGAAGTTTCTCCCCTTTCAGTACAAGGCATATTGACCCCTCCACGAGGGCTTGGTGAGGAAGTATGTTGGACCGTTTGAAGTTATGGCGAAGGTTGGGAAGGTGGCTTATCAGCTACTTCTCATAGCCACACTCAGAATCTACCCGGTCTTCCACATAAGCATGTTGAAGCCATTCCACGCTGACAAGGTGGAATTGCAGAGAAACCAGTCTAAGTAGGCTCCCCCTGCTATGCTGGCATCCTTTGATGGAGAGGTGGAAAAGATTATAGGAGACCGCATCTTCCACAAGAAGCGATCCATCCCAAATAGGCAATTCCGCATTAAGTGGAAGGGTTGACCCGACACAACAATCTCTTGGCAGAATGAAGAAGACTTATGGCAGTTCAAAAACCTAATCGACGAGTACCTAGAAGCGGCAAAAGCACCGCCGACTGGAAGACTGAAGACTTGCGGTGAAGATGAAGAAGGATCGTAAGCCCACGGAATTCGAGAACGTAAGGCCACCGACCTGAGGAGAGAGCTTGGGAAATGGTGGTAACAGACCTCCATCAAACTAGAACGATGGAAATAGGCCCCCGCCAAATCGCAACGGTGGGAATGGTAACAAGAACACATTTGGCCAAGGTGGGGTCAATAGAACTTACTTCATCTGCAATGGACCCCACATAATGCGCTCCTGCCTGAAGAATAGGGCAATGAATGCAATTGAACATACAATGACCCCAGTGGAACCTCCGGCCGAGGAGGAGCAAACAATGGCTCTTCAAGTCTTTAACTCGATGAAAAGCGAAGCATTAATATCCACCACTTTCTCACTGATGTACATAGAGTGTGCGGTTAACGACAAGCTTACAAAGGCTATGGTGGATTCGGCCGCGACTAATAACTTCGTCACGCCCGCAGAAGCAAAAAGACTCGGGATGACAATGAAGAAAGATGTTGGATCACTAAAAATAATGAATAGTGCACCATGGTCGATGGTTGGAGTAGCTCAAGGAGTAGAAATACATATGAGTAAGTGGCGAGGGAAGCTAGACTTTACGGTAGTGGCCATGGATGACTATAAACTAATTCTTGGACTAGATTTTCTCCATGTGGCCGGTGCCATCCCCATTACTGTGTACAATTGCTTGTGCATCCTCATAGGCGAAATGTCGTCCCTTGTCCCAACCCAAGGAGTGGGTTCAACGCAACAGAGCCTCTCCGCCATGCAATTCAAAAAGGGCATGCGGAAGGGTAGACAGGCCTACTTGGCCATGCTAAAAGAGTCGGAGAGTGTGATCCAAGAGAACCTCTCAGGAGTAATAACTAACCTCCTAGTGGAGAACAAGGATGTGATGCCTTCAGAATTGCCAAAGCAACTACTTCCCAGGTGAGAGGTAGACCACGTAATCGAGTTAGAACTCAGGGCGAAGCCACCAGCTAAGGCCCTGTACTGGATGGCGCCACCTGAGCTTGAAGAGCTTAGGAAGCAGCTGAAGTCCTTGTTGGATGCGAGGTACATCTGACTAGCAAAAGCACCTTATGGCACACCAATCCTGTTCTAGTCCAAAAAGGATGGATCTTTACGGCTCTACATAGACTATCGAGCCTTGAACAAAGTGACTGTGTAGAACAAGTATCCTATTTCCCTAATAGGAGATTTGTTTGATTGGCTAGGCCATGCTCGGTATTTCACAAAGGTAGATATGCGGTCCGGCTACCATCCAGTTTGGATTACAATAGGAGATGAGTCGAAAACGACTTGTGTGACTCGTTACGGCTCCTTTGAATGGCTAGTCATGCCGTTCGGACTAACCAACGCCCCAGCAACCTTCTGCACTCTTATGAACAACTTGCTTCATCCCTACTTGGATAAGTTCATGGTTATCTACTTGGATGACATCGTCGTTTACAGCACTTCCCTGGAGGAGCACATGGAACACCTGAAGATTTTATTTAAGGTGGTACGCAAAAATCAACTGTATTTGAAAAAGGGAAAGTGCTCATTCGCCCAAAAAGAAGTTCATTTCCTAGGCCATGTGATTAGCCAAGGCACTTTGCGAATGGACTCTGCCAAGGTAAAGGTCATCTAGGATTGGGAAGTTCCTTTTAAAGTTACAGAGTTGAGATCATTCCTTGGTCTGATTAATTACTATCGGCGCTTTATTGTAGGGGTTCTCTGTGAGGGCGACCCCTTTGACAGACCTACTAAAGAAATCCAATACGTGGGATTGGACGGAGGTGTGCTAGCAAGCCTTCGAAGATCTAAAAACTGCTATGACTAAGGAACTGGTACTGGCTCTCCCAGACTTCTCGAAACCATTCGAAGTGCACTTTGATGCTTTTGATTATGCTATTGGAGGGGTACTCATGCAAGGATGGCATCCCATTGCTTTCGAGAGTAGGAAGCTGAACGAGGTGGAGTGCAAGTACACAGTTCAAGAGAAGGAAATGATGGCAATTGTTCATTGCCTTAGAACATGGCGCCACTATCTACTGGGTTCTCAATTCGTGATCCAGACAAATAATGTAGCCACAAGCTTCTTTCAGACTCAGAAGAAGCTATCGCTTAAGTAAGCTAGATGGAAAGACTTTCTAGTCGAGTTCAACTACACCATGACGTACAAGCCGGGGAAGAGTAATGTAGTGGCTGATGCTCTTAGTTGGAAGATGGCATTGGCAGTGTTAAATATAGTGGAGAGTGATGTCATGCCTCTTGTGAAGGAAGGAATGAGCCACGACCTAGTGGCCAAACAGTTAGTATAGCTAGTTGAGGAAGGAAAGACCAAACAATTCTGGCTGGAAGATGGATTGCTCTACAGAAGTGGCAGAACCTCCGCCGAAGACTCATCGGTGAACATCATGACACTATGTGGACGGGACACCCTGGACAACAAACGATGAGGGCTCTTCTGGAAGCCTTGTATTATTGGCCAAACATGCGGGATCAAGTCGAGTTGTTCGTGAAGACTTGCCTCATGTGCCAATAGGATAAACCAGAGAAGAGGGCCCCTGCGAGATTATTGGAGCCATTGCTGATACCAACTCGGCCATGGGAAAGCATTTCAATGGACTCATCACTTGCTTGCCCAAGTCAGATGGATATTGTTTGATCCTTGTGGTGGTGGACTAGTTGTCAAAGTATAGGACTTTCATACCGGCCCCTATGGAATGCTCTGAAGAAGTCACAACTTACCTTTTCTTCAAGCATGTTGTGAAGTATTGGGGGCTGCCGCAAAACATTATGAGTGATCGTGACCCACGGTTCACTAGTCGGCTTTGGAAGGAGTTATTTGGTCTCTTAGGCTCAGAACTTAGGTTCTCTACGGCCTTTCACCCTCAAACCGATGGGTAGATGGAGAGGGTCAACAACTTGGTGGAATTATACTTGAGGCACTTTGTTGGCGAGAATCAGAAGAATTGGGTGAAGTTTCTAGATGTAGCTCAGTTCTCCTATAACCTACAGACGAGTGAGTTGACCAACAAGAGCCCCTTTGAGTTGGTGATGGAGCAATAACCGCTGATCCCGCCAACCATAGAGGCAAAGGTGTCTAAGCAGTGTTATAGCACCCACGAGATTGCGAGATCATGGAGTAGGAACTTAGACTTGGCTAAGTCTTACTTGAACAAGGCGATTAAGAGAATGAAGAAGTGGGCCGACGTGAAGTGGAGGCCAGCTGCCTACAACATCAGGGACCAAGTTCTGGTGAAGTTCCTCCCCTACTAATACAAGGCATACCGACCCCTCCACGAGGACTTGGTTCGGAAGTACGTTGGGCCATTCGAAGTCATGGCGAAGGTTGGCAAAGTGGCCTATCAGCTACTTTTCCCAGCCACACTCAGAATCTACCCAGTCTTTCATGTAAGCATGTTGAAGGCATTCCACGCCGACAAGGTGGAAGTAGAAAGGAACCAGTCTAAGCGGGCTCCCCCTGCTATGTTGGCGTCCTTCGATAGAGAGGTGGAAAAGATCTTAAGGGACCGTATCTTTCGCAAAAAGGGAGCCAATCCGTGAAGGCAATTCCGTGTTAAGTGGAAGGGCCGACCCAGGACAACAGTGTCGTGGTAGAATGAAAAAGACTTATGGCAGATCAGAAACCTCATCGACGAGTACCTGGAAGTGGCAGGAGCGTCGCAGACGTTAAGACTTGCTGTGAAGATGAAGACCGGCGGGAAGTATGAGTCAAGAGTCAATGGGGGTCGTGTAAGCCAAGGACAACGCTTAATGACCCTCGCCCCTATGGCCTTGCAGCAATGAGGGTGTCGTTGGTTTTAGGTGGGGGAGATTGTCCCGGACTGGCAGTATGGGCCAAGGTACCCAAGCGACCAACGATGTGGCTCGTTTGTTCTCTGGTCCATGTGGCTCAAGATGCAGCCAAGCACCCAGTTCCTGTGGTTTTCCCTGTAATGGGCTATCCACTTGGGTGGTGCCTTGTTTTGTAATCTACTATGTATATATTATCTACTTTACTTTACTATGTATTTTCGCTGCGATGTAAACCAAATCGACCCGTGTATGAATGTAACCTTGTTGGGTGTGGGGAGTCTTGTTTAGTTGCTTGTAGCTTGTTTGCATAATCTGCTTGTAACTCGGATGATTTTCTAATTCAATAAAGATGCATATTTAAACTTATGTTTGTGTGCGCGTTTTGTTTACAACAAACCTCCCAACAAACTTGTCTCGGGACTAACCAAATTGTCCCATTGCGGCTTTTAGGTAGTGTATTGAAAGCTTAGAAGGTTGACCCATATCTCTGTTGAGATCTTGGTGCCACACGGATCTACCAAGACCATAAGAAACTATTAGTGATTTTTTTTAACACACTATTCAAGATATATATAAATAGAGAGAGAGAGAGAAAGAGAGTAAGCATGTGTATACATGATCAAGTTGATCCTATTTAAGTGAAAGATTATTGTTCTAACTCATAAATTAGTTTTAAGTAGGACTTTAGACTTTCTAATAATAATATAACATCAAAGTTTTAAACAAAAAAATAAAAAAGAATGATATTGTATTAGACCTTTAATGGGTTAGAGATATTTGGGCCGTATAAATATCATTAACCCAACATTGTTTACCTGGCTGACATAATGTATTCGAGAGGTATAAATATACATACGAGAGGTCTTTGTATATTGGTATATATATTGGGTTTTGCCACTTAAGGCCCACACACGGTATATAGACCCAAGCCTGTCACATGTAAATATTTTAGTTTCTTTTATTTTATTTTATTTTATTTTATTTGCTCCGTTTGTACAAAAACGAGATAAAGATTGTCATTCTAGTAATTATAATTAGCATCAGCCCGAGGGCTTCGTCACCATTTCTCTCTTGTTGGCTGTGTTTCGGAGCAGTGGTTGATTTCCAGTAGCATAAACTCGCTGTAATTGTTATAGCAAAGTTGCTTGGAGTTCCATGCAAAGGTGGGAAAATCACTGTCCATGGCAACTGTTAGATCTGTTTCCTAATTTTCATGGTAGCAGTGCTGCAGGATTTGCGTCCAAGAGGATCCCTCCACGTTCTGAGTTTCCTCATTTTTTTGGGGTATTTTGTCAAACACCCTAACTGCTACCCCTTTTATTGGTTTTTCTTCTTCCAAACTTGTTAAAATTAATCCCTAGTTTCTTTCTGTTTCAATGCTTTGCTATGCCGGGACAAATTTACCTTAATCCATTCAGAACGAGTAGAATTACAAGGGTCCTTATCTTCTAAAACATATTCACGAACATCTTCAGTGCACTGTTCATGCTTAGGGCAGTCGTTTAGCTCATGCCTCTGGAGCTGACAATAAGAACAATACCCAATATGTTTTCATACTTAATAGTTTGCCAAAAAAGTTGTTTTTTATCCAATTGTTATCCCGCAATCATCAAGAAGTGGTTACAATAAATCCATTTCAATACACATCAAAGCATAAGCCGAGTGTTGGAATTTTCTTGTACGTAAATCTCAGCATAAAAACCTTTCTAACTAATTTCCAATCTTTTTTAACGCACCTGGATTATGACCTAGAGGAGGTATTAATGGAAGATGAATCTAGAGTGCCACTGTTGCCGGGTCTCAAATGAAATTTGGGTTCCAATGATAAAGAAGGAAACGACTTTGCTAAAAAACTTAACCTTCCCACAACCAGGTGCAAGCTAAATCACCATCAGATCGAACGTGGATACTAATCTGCTGAGTAGAAAGAAAAACCACAATCGTTGGTTTCTCTGAATCTCCACTCTGTTAGAAAACTTGATATTTAGACAACATCAACCAACTTAAGTGGATAAGCCATCATTAGAACTGTGGGTATGTTGGGAAGCAACTCCACTGCTATGTAAGGGAACGATTTTGGGCAATTTATTGCGCCCTTGTATGATTTGGGAAGGGGGAAATCTAATTTAAGGGCTTTGGTAGTTATCAATTCTGAGTTTGTTTTGGTAGATGGTTGGGGTTAAGGTATTGGAGGGTGGAATGGTGTTTCTAACCTCTCGTTGAATGCTGAGCCTTGCTAAAGACCATCGTGGCACTAGCCATGAGGTTTGGAATAAAGAGGGAGGACTTTTTGTTTTTTTTTTTTTTTTGTAGGATATGGGAAAGCAAAATATGGCTAACTTACTTTTCCTTTTAATAAAAAGTACTATAATTCTTTGGTTATTTGTTGACATCCTTTTCATTGCCTCTAGAAATCTGTTGCTTAACATTTTTTTCTCTCACTTGTTTATCACCTCTTAAGGTTATAGATTTTGCATTTTGAATTAGATTTTTCTTTGGGTTGCTTGGCAAAGAACCTTGTTCTCTCATTGCTAATTTACCCACTTGCATCTCTAGATTTCTAATTGAAGCTTCTTGGTTTGAAATTTCACACCTATGCTCTTGATGAAGTTTTAAGTGTGTTAGCTAGTTTGGTGACTATACCTTACAAATTGGAGTTTGTCTCTTTTTGTTGAGTGCTTCAAGTTGTGCAACAATTGTAGTGAAAACATTTACTTCAGGCACTCTGCTAGCTTTTCGCACTTGTAACCTCTTAGTAGGTTACTAACAACTATAGAGGCCATTTTTTATAAAAGGTTATAAACATAGATGTTGTTCCTCTTGTGCGGCCCAGTTCAAAATACACAGGAAAACACTGTGCAGACCGCGACCCAAAGTCTAGTCCAGCCCGCCGCCCAAGTTCATGACCCATGCACCAGACTCCATCTGCGGGACCCATCATCACTTAACAAGACTGCACACGTCAGCCCTTTCCTTTCACCATAGCAAATGTTGAAGCGCCGCATATCCTCTGCAACTCCCGATCAACTTCCGACAGGAAAAGAATCTCTCACCAACCATGATATCAAGGCAAAGTAAATATAGAAAACAAATACCAAAAAAGAAACCAAAACTTTCTCCAATCAAACAAGGAAGGAAGAAACACGGGATTCATATCTTGAGAATAGAATTCAGAAATATTCCCAAAATACTTCGGGCAATCTTAAGCCTCAGCGGAAACAATAACAATTCTTACCTTTGTATAAACTATGTAATTAAACCCATTCCTTTATAGTTTAGTAGTACAAATCTATATATAGGGAATGCCTTATACAAAGAAAATCATTGAATACAGAATAACTTTTCTCTATTGTTTATGTTCCAGCTTATACCAGATATCATTCCAGTTTTTGACAGGTCTTTTCAGCCTACCGTACCTCTTATCTTTGTATCATACGCTGTTAGGATCGACTCTATAAGAAGACACGTGGATAAAGAAGGGGCAAAAGAAAGAATTCACATGAGGGCAGAGAAGGAAAACTGAACCAGCGAACAGGAAGAAAAAGGAAGAGACAGGGAAGATAGAGGCAACCAGGAACACGAATCTTTACTCTTTTGTATTTTACTTTTCCTGCGATTTACTCTTCCGTTGTATTTCCATTCCAGTCATTCTACTATGCTTTTACTTCCTGCTTTATTAGTTGATTAGAACTCTTGCTGCAGACCTTGTATTGTGTTGGGAATCTTTTGTAAACAGGGAGCAAACTCAATATATTAGGGGAAACTCTGCCCGATTCTTCCCAGAATTTCATAGATCTTGATTCAGGGGCTAGAATAGTTCTAACAGTGGTATCAAAGCCACCGATCTGGCGCAGTTCGGTTCCGTCAAAACCAGGGCTCAATCCATGGCTGATCAAGCTGCCCGTTTACAGCACTTGGAGGACCGGGTCTCCACGCTCATGGACACCCACGCCGAGCGTTTTTCAGGCTTCGAGGCTACCCAGAATCAAATGTTTCAGTTGTTGCAGTCCCTTGTGGCCTCACCTCCGGCCACCAGCCTCCCCCTGGCTTCAATCGCGACCCCATCGCAGGCCCCCGCGGCACCCCCCGCACAGCCGTCCGTGCCAGTCACCACAGCAGCGCCCTCCTGGCGGGTCTCCGACGGTCCGCACCACTACGTCGTGGTTGAGGATCTCACCGATGAGGCGTCGTCGCCCCCGGCTGTTTCCTCCACCGGCCACGCTGATTATCAATACATCAGCGGCCCCGCAGCGCCGGCGGTCATGGCACTAGCGCCGGTCTCCCTCCCTGGTGGCCACACCGGGCTCTCGTTCGGGTCCAGCGCCCCGGCCCTACAGCCCCACGGGCCTCCTCCTGGCTTTGGACCCCAGCTCCGGGCCCCCTTGCCTTCCACCCGTACTTCCCTCCCTCATGGGTCCATCACGGAACCCAGAGCCACCGCTTTTTCGGGCCCCCCTTCTCACGGGCCACCCGTAGGCTGGCCTCCCCCTACTCTTGGCCTAGACTCTATACACGGCCCCACCCAGCCTCCCGCAACCTCCACCACCCATAGGATGACGTGCGTTCTGCTGTCATTTTATCTCGGCCCCGTGACTTGAAAGATGCTTTTCACCAAGCCCGGTTGCAAGAAAAGCTGGTCACACCTCGCAGTAAGCCCCCTTTCGTGGATGCGCTGGGCGCTACCCGCCCTTCTCTGAGCTCCCCTTCCCGCACAGTTGGAGACCGTTCTTGGAATGGTCAGAATTCTAGGCCTCGAGACCGTATGCGCTTCTCTACCAGACGCATTACGGACGCTCAGATGCAAGCTCGCCAAGCTCAAGGACTATGCTACCACTGTGACGAGAAGTGGACAAAAGGGCATGTTTGCAAAAAGAAACATTTATTTCTATTGGTTGACTCCGAGGATGCTGAGGACTCGCCTGACAGTGAGCTGACTCTAGTACAACATCTTCCCGAGGACCACGACGACACTGTAGTTGAGGATGTCCTCTCTATACATGCCATGTCCGGGGGTTCTTCCTCGAGATCTTTCAGGTTAGTGGCTTTCTCGGGCAAGTCCCGCATTAACATGCTTTTTGATACAGGGGCCACACACAATTTTGTGGATGAAGAATTAGCCCGTAGATTGGGCTGCCACTTGGAGGAGATCAAACCCTTTCGGGTCCAGATCGCCGGGGATCACCAGTTACACGGGCATCTTAAGTGCAGTAATTTCTGTTGGAGTCTTCAGGGCCACCAGTTCACCATGGAGGTTCGGTTATTACCACTTGGGGGCTGTGATGCGGTGCTAGGTATGCAGTGGGTGACACGGGTGAACCCCATCAGCTTAGATGTGGTGCAGAACACCCTAACCATTCATCTTGACGGGAAACCGGTGGTGTTAGCTGGTGCACGTAGCACGGGTCCTACATTGGCAGCCATCAGCGGCCCAAGCTTCTGCCGTTGGATAACAGACCACCCACACTGCATGATGGGGCAATTGAGGAGCATGGAGAGTGTCCAGGAGCTTGAGGTTCCTGTGGAATTAGAAGGACTGTTAAACGAGTTTGGGGATGTGTTTGAGACCCCTACTCAACTTCCACCGAGCTGGGAATTTGACCATCATATTCCTCTACGGGAGGGGAGTGCACCGATCAACGTGCGACCGTACCGCTATCCTTATGTGCAGAAGGCGGAAATCGAGAAGATGGTTGAGGAGATGCTCGATACGGGGGTCATTCGCAACAGTTCAAGTCCCTTTGCGTCACCGGTGTTACTAGTCAAAAAACATGATGGCAGTTGGAGATTTTGTGTGGACTACCGGGCTCTCAATGAGTTGACCGTTAAGGACAAGTTCCCAATTCCAGTTATTGATGAACTCTTGGATGAGCTCCATGGGGCGACATGGTTTTCAAAACTAGACCTACGGTCGGGCTATCATCAGGTGCGAGTATTTCCCCCAGACATACCCAAAACAGCGTTCA
This sequence comes from Casuarina cunninghamiana, assembly GCA_028551485.1. Taxonomy (NCBI): domain Eukaryota; kingdom Viridiplantae; phylum Streptophyta; class Magnoliopsida; order Fagales; family Casuarinaceae; genus Casuarina; species Casuarina cunninghamiana. Next base: position 18,113,805 of record CM052363.1, on the reverse strand, counting down.
GGACGCATCAGGGTCACTATGAGTTTCTCGTGATGCCGTTCGGATTGACTAATGCCCCAGCCACCTTCCAGGGCCTCATGAACCACATTTTCCGGCCCCACCTACGGAGGTTTGTACTTATATTCTTTGATGACATCCTGGTGTACAGCCCCACTTGGGAGAGTCATGTGCAACATTTACAGATTGTGCTCCAGCTGCTTCGCGACCACAAGCTTTATGCCAAGAGAAGTAAGTGTGCTTTCGCCCAGAGGAGAATTGATTACTTAGGCCACATCATTTCAGGAAACGGCATTGAGGCAGACCCCAAGAAAATAGAGGACATGCTAGCTTGGCCGCGCCCCACTACGGTTAAGGCCTTGAGAGGGTTTCTGGGCCTGACAGGCTATTATCGAAGATTTGTTAAGGACTATGGGCAAGTCAGTCGACCCTTGACACAAATGTTAAAGAAGGACAATTTCCAGTGGTCCGAGGAAGGCCTACAAGCCTTTGACAAGTTGAAACAAGCAATGAGCTCTACACCGGTATTGGCCACACCAGACTTCACGCGACCCTTTGTAGTAGAGACTGACGCATGCTATGGCGGTATTGGGGCAGTTTTGATGCAGGAAGGCAGACCCATTGCCTACCTTAGTAAGGCTCTCGCCCCCAAACACTTGGGTCTCTCTACTTACGAGAAGGAGTTACTTGCGATTGTGATGGCAGTGCAGAAATGGCGGTCTTATCTTTTGGGTACCCGTTTTATTGTCCATACCGACCATAGTAGTCTCAAGCATTTGTTAGAGCAACGCGTGACCACTCCAGCCCAACATAAGTGGCTCACCAAGCTGCTTGGCTTTGATTATGAAATTCAACACAAAAGAGGAACAGAAAATAGGGCTGCTGATGCTCTCTCTCGACTTCCAGCCGACCTTAAGAATCTAGGGTTGTTAGTTGTGTCGGTGTTACAACCCAGTTGGGTGCATGAGATCGTTCAGAGCTATGCTGGGGACTCTCACATGCAAGAGATTATAACAGAATTGCTGGTAGATTCTGCAGCCCGCCCAGATTACCGCTTGGTCAAGGGGGTACTCCGCTTCAAGGATAAAATTGTGGTGGGTAACCACGGATCACTGAGAGATCAAATCGTGAAACAACTACATGACTCAAGTATTGGGGGCCATTCAGGAATTCGGGGCACACTGAAACGAGTGCAACAACATTTTTATTGGCCCGCGATGCGCCACACAGTCCAGACTTGGGTGGCCCAATGTGATGTATGTCAGCGGTACAAATCTGAACGTGTTCCGTCCCTCGGGTTGTTACAGCCCCTTCCGGTCCCAATGGAAGCTTGGCAGGATATTTCCATGGATTTTATTGAGGGGCTCCCTCGCAGTGAGGGTAAGGACACTGTGCTGGTGGTGGTTGATCGATTCACTAAATACGCCCACTTTCTTGCCATGAGTCACCCCTTTACTGCTGCACAGGTGGCCACAGTCTTCATGGATGGGGTGGCTAAACTCCATGGGGTGCCCAGTACCATTGTGAGCGATCGTGATCCCCTTTTTGTTAGTCAGTTCTGGGAAGAGCTATTCCGCATTTTAGGAGTGAAGTTGCTGCGCAGCTCCTCGTACCACCCGCAAACCGATGGCCAAACCGAGAGAGTCAACCAGTGCCTCGAGCAATACTTACGATGCTCTAGCGGTGAACGCCCCAAGAAGTGGCACTCGTGGCTGCCCCTTGCGGAGTGGTGGTATAACACGAACTATCACACTGCGTTAGAGATGACACCATTCGAGGCCCTTTACAGTTGTCGTCCTCGCCAGCCTCCCTACCATAATTTTGAGCTCACCGGGGAGTCCGATGTGGATGATTTCTTGCGGGAGCGGGCTCATCGGCTCGAATTGATCAGGGGACACTTGCAGAAAAGTCAAGCACGGATGCTGGTCCAGGCCAATAAGAAACGCTCGGAGAGGTCCTTTGTTGTAGGGGACTCGGTGTATCTTAAGATACAGCCCTATCGTCAGTATACCTTGTCGAAGAGGAGGGATTACAAGCTGTCCCCCAGGTATTACGGGCCCTTTATGATCTCGGAGCGAGTTGGGATGGTCGCCTATCGCCTAGTGCTTCCCCCACATGCCCGTATACATCCAGTCTTCCATGTATCACAATTGAAGAAAGCTATTGGACAGAAGTGTCAGCTGTATCCTGGTGTTCCTGTCTTGGATGGGGAAGGACGACTCTTGGTGGAGCCCCAGAGGGTTTTGGAGCGTCGCTTAGTGCGGCAGGGCGATGGACCGGGCGTCGACTTGAAGATTCAATGGTCGGGGCACCCCGAGATAGCCCCTACATGGGAAGACATCGAGTACATCCGTCGCCAATTTCCATCCTTTAACATTAACCCTTGAGGACAAGGGTAGTTCGAAGGAGCGGGGATTGTTAGGATCGACTCTATAAGAAGACACGTGGATAAAGAAGGGGCAAAAGAAAGAATTCACATGAGGGCAGAGAAGGAAAACTGAACTAGCGAACAGGAAGAAAAAGGAAGAGACAGGGAAGATAGAGGCAACCAGGAACACGAATCTTTACTCTTTTGTATTTTACTTTTCCTGCGATTTACTCTTCCGTTGTATTTCCATTCCAGTCATTCTACTATGCTTTTACTTCCTGCTTTATTAGTTGATTAGAACTCTTGTTGCAGACCTTGTATTGTGTTGGGAATCTTTTGTAAACAGGGAGCAAACTCAATATATTAGGGGAAACTTTGCCCGATTCTTCCCAGAATTTCATAGATCTTGATTCAGGGGCTAGAATAGTTCTAACATATGCCAGCTCGGCGAAAGCTTTCGCCCCATTACATTCAATCCTTATCTTCTTGCTTCCGCTTAATCGTGATTTGTGTTTTTTTTTTTTTTCTCAGATGGACGCTCCTGTTGCTGGTGCTGCCGCCCCTGCTCATGCTCATCTCAGTGTATCGGCTATGGATATCTACCTAGATGGACCTGAGAGCAAGCGGCCTTCTCAGTATTCTTGATGACACCTATCCGTGTCCTGAAGAATACTTTATAGCAACTAACAAAGAGGGCTCCATAGTCTGCATGTCCGTGATCAAACAGCCTTAGGCTGGATTCTCAACACATCATCGGATGCAATTGTTATTGGCTTATCTCGCTTTGAGAGATCTGCCAAGGCCTGGCAAGCCCTTGCATCTAAATTTGTTGCTTAAAATTCGGCCAATGCCACAGCTCTACGGTTACGTCTTCAAGCTGTCATGAAGGGCCACTACTCGGTAATCAAGTATCTCCAAGAGGGTAATAGCCTTACGGATCAGCTGGGCTCTGTCGGAGAACCATCTCTGATAATGATTTTTTAACTCATTTGTTTTGTGGTCTAGGTCCTTAATATTCTAGCTTGACCACTGCTATATCTGTTCATTCTCGGAATGCAACGATGAGCCAAGAGGATCTTCATGGCCTCTTTTTGACACATGAGGCCACATTAGATCTTGCTAAACAAACTGTCGCCCACAATCCATTAGCGGCCTTTGTTTCGGGAAGTCCTACTTGTAGACAACGTTCTCCTTCTCGAAACAACAATAGCAGAATTGGCTCCTCTAGTTGTGTCAACAACAACGACTCTTCTTCTGCTAGTCAGACCAACTCCTCTAGTTGCTTTCGTGGTTGTCGAGTTTTCTGCCAAATATGTCATAGGCCAGGACATTGTGCTAACAACTGTCATGAGAGGTACAATCAGGTCCCATCCAATCAGACCTCCTCTCACCCATTTTCTGAAGTCCATGTCACCAACTATCCTCCTGCCAACTCGGACTCCGACTGGTACTTAGAGTCGATGTTGTTGACACGACTGGATGAGGCAATTTTGCTATTGTTGTTTCGAGAAGGAGAATGCTGTTTGCGAGTAGGACTTCCCGAAACAAAGGCCGCTAATGGATTGTAGGCGACAGTTTGTTCAGCAAGATCTAATATGGCCTCATGTGTCAAAAAGAGGCTACAAAGATCCTCCCGGCTCATCGTTGCATTCCGAGAATGAATAGATATAACAATGACCAAGCTGGAATATTGCGGACCTAGACCACGAAACAAATGAGTTAAAAATTCATTATTAGAGATTGGTTCTCCGATAGAGGCCAGCTGATCCGTAAGGCTATTAGCCTCTTGGAGATACTCGATTACCGAGCAGTGGCCCTTCATGAGAGCTTGAAGATGTAATTGTAGAGCTGTGGCATTGGCCGAATTTTAAGCAGCAAATTTAGATGTAAGGGCTTGCCAGGCCTTGGCAGATCTCTCAAAGCGAGATAAGCCAGTAACAATTGCATCCGATGATGTGTTGAGAATCCAGCCTGAGGCTATTTGATCACGGACATGCCAGTCTGCAAATGCCGGATTTGTTATGCAGACTATGGAGGCTGTCTGATCATGGACATGCCAGTTTGCAAATGCCGGATTTGTTATGGAGCTCTCTTTGTCAGTTGCTGTAGAGTATTCTTCAGGACACGGATAGGTGCCATCAAGAATACTGAGAAGGCCGCTTGCTCTCAGGTACAGGGTTATCCTGGCCTTCCAGACCAGATAATTGGGTCTATCTAGGTGGATATCCATAGCCGGTACACTGAGAGTAGCATGAGTAGGGGCGGCAGCAGTAGCAATAGGAGCGTCTATCTGGAAAAGAAAAAACAAATCACGATTAAGCGGAATCAAGAAGATAAGGATTGAATGTAATGGGGGCTTTCACCAAGCTGGCATATGATACCAAGATAAAAGGTACGGTAGGCTGAAAAGAAGAAGAAATTCAAAGTAATTTCTTCTACCAATCAGAAACCAGAATGATATCTGATATAAGCCAGAACAGAAACAATAGAGAAAAGCTTTTTTTTTTTTTTCGGTATCAAAGAGTAGAAGAAGTCCGTAAAGAAATATTAGTGTTTCAAGCATCAGTGGAATATCAAATCAAGATGAATTGTAAAGCATTCTTTGCAACCTGCAAACCGTTTGATTGATTGAGCAAGTGACAAAATTAAGTGTTTTAGAAGACAAAATTACATGGGTTTATTGATGAAGAAAGTGACCTACTAATATAAGACTAGCCCACGCAAGTATGACCCGTGACCCAAAAGGCAGAAATATAAGCAGAAATTTTGTAGAAAATCCTCTCCAACGGGTAGTAAGTCAGATTCTAAGTTGAGAACAACTCTATTTTAAAAAATGTAGAAAAAAGGTGTGTCTTGAAGTTCTCAATGAAGATCTGAACAAAAAAAGAAAAAACAAAAAGCTTGAAAGAGTTGAAGAAATCTTGGAAGCTTTATTTAAGTTGATACTTCAGTGAAGTGCTTTCTTACTCATATATCTCGCGATGTTGGTTGCTTCTCTACACTTACATGTGCTCTATTAATTGATATACATTCTATGCACATATATTGATTGTAAATCCAAATCTTTATTTTTATTGTAATTTGGAATTTTTGTGATTAAGGTTTAGATTGTTAATTTTTATAATTAGAGAGTCTAAGTTTTAACAAAATCCCACATAACTATACATCTTAAGGGATTTGCTTTGTATAAGGTTGAAATAGCCTTATTTGTAACCAAGTTATATTATAATCCTTTGGTGAAAGGATTGTAAAGTGTGGAGAACGTTTTCCCCTAAATATTAATCACGACCCATGTTGCATCCTAGGAGGGAATGAAAAGCCAACGCCGGAAGAAGAAATGCAAAGTTTAACATCAAAGGAAGCTTCAACGTGATTGATGGGTCATGGGATTAGTTGCACTAATAAACATTGGAATAGTAGCTGTTATGTATAGGGAGAGGTTAATAATAATGAAGCAAAAGGGACGGTCTGCATTTCAAACGCGTAAAAGGATTGTGTTATTTTGTACTTTACAAATTTCAAAGAGGTGAAAAGTCTCCCAAATAAATAAAACTACTGGCCGAGACAAATCTAGGTTAGATTTTGTGAATCGTTCTCGCACGTACGTTACGTCTCAAGCGGAAGGCTGCCTCTCTTCTAAGAAAAGAAAGGGTTCTTTGAAATAAGCCGGAACGCTCAAATCCTTCTTTTCACACAGTCGTGCATGTCAAATGTCACCGTTTGTCACTGCGCCCTAATACACACTAGAAACATCAATGGCGAGGTATGGCGGACTCAGAGAGGCCCGTTTCGCTGATGACAGCCCGGAGTTCTTCAAAGTTTTCCTTCCCTACACGAGCTCACGCCAAATAGTACTCTCTCTCTCTAACGTTTCAAGCTTACTGACTTTTTAATGATGGGTGGATATTAGGCATTGCTATTTAGTGAGATTGGTATCTAGGGTTGACGGATCCATAAAGTTCTTGTCTTATTCTTTGTCAGAGGCAAAGTTGAACAAAATTCCTAGTTTTAGGGAACCAAAAGGCCAAGTATTTGGTTTTTGTGGCTTGAATCTTTGCAACGTATTTGGAGCAAGAAAGGGGTCTACTTGAGCCTAGTCGATGGAGTGCTATTATATTTTCCTTCTTTTTTGTTCTTCTCCAAGTTCAGATTTTGATTGTTTGCTTTGGAAATTGCCCTATGAGATTTAATTTAGTTAGGTCCGTGCCGAACACGCAGCAAGTTTTCACCATAACGATAGAGCACTGGTTCTACATTAGATGATGTAGAAACTACTAACGCAGTAAAAGAACCGCTTAAGATGCATGAATGTTAGCAGCGTGCGTTCAGTTTTTTATCATTTAAAAGTTGTTGCCCTTTCCACAGTTGTAAATACAGTTATTCCCATGGCTCCTTGTTATTGCTAACATGTGTCTATTTTATATGCTAGCGTATGGTAAATTGAAAAAAAAATAAGAGAGCAACTTGTAGTACTTGAATAATTGTGGATAAAGATGCTCTTCATGCGAAGTATATGAAAAAACAAGTTGGTGAGTCCGAAGCATATTCTTGGTTTTTTTTTTTTTTTTTTTTTCTGTAGTGTTGGTAAGTCATAGATTCTATTTGGGTAATAATAGGTTCTTCTGGAACCTAAACAAGTCTTCTTGAATGGCTTATGTTTATTCTAAGAAAAGAATTGCATTCAAAGGAAATATCAAATGAGTTTCTTGTTTGGTGTTTTTGAGTGTTTGTAGCCTCCTTGATATTGGTGAAAACTCATTTGTTTTGACATTGCAGTCCATACCAGAAGCTTTTATCAAGAACTTCAAGAAAACCAAACCAAAGAAGGCCATTCTCTTTGATCATTCTAAGAAGTCTTGGCACGTCGAATTAGAGCAAATTGATGGACGCCTGTTTTTCAAGAAAGGCTGGCAAGGCTTTGCCAAAGATCATTTATTGGAATTTGGAGACTTTTTGGTTTTCAAATACCATAGAAACTCAAGATTTAAAGTAAAAATATTCAGTAAAAATGGATGTGAGAAGAAAATGGTTGAGGAGAAAACTATTTCATCAAGTCAAGTTTCTAAACCAAAGAAAGCTCTTAGTAGACAAGCTCATGCTAGTAAACAAAAGCATTTGAAAATAGGCTTCAAGAAGAATGAAAAGATAGGATGTGAGCTATATTTAATACCTACTATTTATAATTACTTGCCTTTCTTTCATTATTTGTTAAGTATAACATCAATATTCTTTATAGATTTAGAAAGTTGCATGCTTGCAGGCTCATCTAAAGTTGGTTTGGGTAAATCACAAAGATTTGTGGGAACAAATTCCAAAGAACAAAAGATTCTAGAAGACTCCCACTTTGTAACACCAAAGAATCCATATTTTGTACGAACCATTTGTAACTATTCAAAGCGGATTGTGGTGAGTTTTTGGTCTTGTATTTTCTTAGTTTTATTCCTACATTATTGTGTTATTGTTTGTTAGGTAAACTAAGAGTTCTTGCTATATGGAGATTAGAAAGTATGGAATGTCCTTTAGATTTTTTATGATACATTTTGAGAGTGATGATAAATTAACTGGTTATAGAGTAGCACCTAGGAGATGTATTAATGCTCTTGTTCTACATTTTTAAGTATACTATTTAAATGTTCAAAGAGTCTAAGAAAATCATGATATTTTGCTTATTAGATGTTATATGGTTTATAATTTTCACCTTTTATCCTTTGTGTGAGACCAATTGGTATTTTGTGTCATTTATACCATGGTTGGTAGTAGGGAAATTCAATTTAAAAACATCTTCTAGTATTTGTCTCAAATGAGTGTAGTGAAAACAAAGCTACAAATAGTTTGAACATCAATGATTCATCCCACAAGATCTATCATTTGGAAAGTCAAAAACTAGCATCTTTTTTTTTAAAAAAAAAAGAAAAGAAAATGAGCATGAATCAAAAATTCCTTGTGTTCTTGCTGAATTCTTAAGTTTACTAGAACAACTGAACTTTCTATTTTTTATTTTATTGGATAAGTAGTTTTCAAGATTGGTCTCTTGCCATTGTGAATTAAGAGATGTTAGATTGACATAATTTTTGTAAATGTCAAAAACAATAGGATTTTCATACATCATTTTTTGGTTGCAGCTTCTTCCTAGATCAGTGTTACACTCATTTAACATCAAAGTGATGCCAAACGTGGTCATTCATTATGAAAATGGACATACGCGGTTGGTGACAATCAATTTCTGCAATGATGGTAGAACCTATATTGGAAATGGATGGCATGCTTTCATCAATGAGAACAATGTAGAAATGGGAGATATGTGTGTGTTTGAGTTTATCCTTGGAGAAAAAAGTATATGTAATGAATTACATGTGCAAATTCTTCGTGGGAATGCAAGAACAGAGAATCCTTCTCAGCATTGGCCCTGGAAAAAGGAGGCATGATAATGCAACCCCCACCCTAAGGAAAAAAGAAAATCCATTGAGACATTTTTGTTGTCTTTTCATTGCTCTTTTTTCCCAAATTTGCTTATTCTCATGGCATGAAATCATTGTGCTAATTGTAGTTGGAAGCTTATTTATTTTGGTTGAAATAACTTTGTCGTCTTTTTAATAATCTTCTTGTGTTTTTTCCTCCAAAACTCAAGCTTTAACTTAATTTTAAGGGACACATGTTAAATTCTAGGAGAAAACTTGAGCTCCTTAGGAGAAATGTTAATATGAGAAATGCCTAATTTTCTTTGATGTCGTTTTCTTTTCTAGTATGTTTTATTGGACATTTTTTGCATTCTATAAAATATCTTATGTAGTGGTATATGATCAAGATATTAGATAAAAATAAGTTCACTTACAAATTGTTAATCACTTAGGTAAGTTTGAATCACTTAAAAGCTATGTCATTTCTTTTTTATTCTACAAATATTCTTCACTACATTTATATTCTTAGATGTTCACCTAAGTAATCACCACCTTGTTACAATGTGAGGGACATGCCACATGGATTAAGCCAATTGACTAATCTTTAAAGGTTAAAAACTTTTATTGGTTATAAGGGTTCACTTTCTAAGGATTGTGGTGGTTTAAATTAATTAAATGGACTTAATAATCAAAGAGGAAAGTTAGAAATTTGTGGTTTAAGTTATGTGAGAAGTACTATGATAAAATGAGTTTGAATTTGAAATAGAAGTCACGTCTTAGTGGTTTGAGTTTAGAATGGAGTTACAAATTTGATATAAATGATTTTGAGAATGACATATCTTCTTGTGGCATACAACCACATCCAAATGTGAAAGATCTAGTCTATTAGGATTTGGGACTTCCAAAGTGGATTTTATTACTTACTAGTCTTGTGGGTTTGAGATGTTTGGACGTTACAGGTGCCATTACGTGTCACCATTAAATCAACCACCTTTTTTCAAGAATCTTACCCTTGACTTTTATGAATTGTTTGGATACATTCTAGAATGTCATGATATGTAAGATCTTATTTTCTTCATTATCTTCATCTCAAGGGGTGGTGGGAGAGGATTATTTTGTGTTGGGTGAAAATGATGGTCAAATAACAAAGTAACATCAATCAAGAAGCATATTTTGTTGCCATCTTTTTTATTTTATTTTATTTTATTTTAAATTTAAATGTTGTTTTTTGTCCTATTTTGACTTCCCTACCAATGTGTCCTAATCTTGAAGAATTAAGTGTGTCCTATATCTTCCTTATGCTTGTCTCTTCAACCATTCATCTCTCAAAGTTAAAAAGGCTAGATCTACAATCTATTAAGAAGTTAGAAACTCTACTAGAGGATTGAGGGCAAAACGAAACCTCCTTCAAGAAGCTCAAAGTTGAAAATCTCAAGAAATTAAAAGTTGTTCATCCAATACAACATCTTGCAACACTTAAACATTTAACCCTTTACTATTGTGTTGAGCTTGAGTAGCAAAATCTTCCCACTTTACAAGTGCTCCACGTTTACAAATGTAACAAATCGACAACTATACCAAAGTGGTAAAGAATTGCAAATCACTTGAAGTTTTAAAAATTAGTGAATGCTCCAATTTTAAGCCACAAAGGTACTAGAAAGAGACATGTGAAAATTGGCCCGAGATTTTTTACATCCTAAACTTTGTTTATAAATGAGAAAATCCGTCCTCCCTGCTAATTTAGGTAATATATTTCTCTTTATTTTATTTTAAACTTCATTTAAAATTCAGGTATGTACTTTTTTTAAAAAAAATATTTATTTTCTTTCTAGTATCTCTTGGCTTTTATCTCCTTTGCTACTAGAAACTTCTCCCCAAGCATAATCTTTTTTACCAATTAGTAGAATCAATAAGTAAATAATTCTTTATTATACTTTTTTTTTTGTGTAGAAGTTGATGAGGTGGTTTGCTGAGGTGCTTGAATTTCATTGTGTAAACTAAAGTGAAAAGTGCCCTTCTTGATACTTTGCAAGGGTCAAATTTGGGAAGTAAAGCATGATTAAGCTTGTTGCACTATTGTTCATTTGTTTCAATTTTCTAATGTTGTCTAACTAACTAAGAATGGAATAAGAGAAGTGTGATCTATTATATTGATCCTTCAACAATTAAATGTGCACAATTACAACAAAGCTTCCTTTATGTTTCAATTTGATTGGACTCTACATAACAACTTTAATTTCATATTAAACGGGAACCTAAACCGTACAACAACATATTTCACTTGTATTTTTGTTTCTATATTGTAGGTCTAGTCTAAGACCATAGTTTCAGATTTATAGACCATAAATTGATACCTTCATTCCCATTTTTGTCTTGGTTTTTATCTCTTACTATTTTGTAGGTTCCATTGCCTGGGTTGTATAATGGGGTTAATCCTTGCTCTTACATTAAACCTTGTATCCTTAATGGAAGTTAGATTGTGGATGATCCTAATTGTCAAGGAAATCAAGAAGGGTTGTGTTCATTGTGAGGAAAAGGTAGACAACTACATTGGACTGACTGCCCAAATTGCAGTTAAAAGGCTCATAAAGTAAACAAGCCCCACCTTTGTACTAAGTAGGTTTGAGCTTGGAAGAAGACCTCAGAAGCACGATAGGCTCAATTGGTTTGACAACCCATTGACGAGTTTTGACAACAATCGATTGCTTATGGCATCTCCTTTAGGTTGGGGCTGGGGCATTCCACTATAAAAGTCATCATCACGATTTCTACTGATCCATTTTCAGAGCAAATTCAAAACTTACGAACACATTCGAGCATCTTGTTACCCTTTATTTTCTTGTTTCAAAGATAAAAACATCTAAATGCGTTGTTTAGGAGGCAAATTTTTCAAGTTCACTCTTAGCATACCATATTTTGTGCGATGTTTACATACATTGCAAGCTGGAATCCATAATAACCAAAATGAGAAGTTACACCCAAAAGGACCCAAAAAGGAATGATGCCAAATCTACTCCAACTTTTCCCTTGCCTGTCATACAATACAGGGATGTGTATAATCCATCGCTTTAGTATTTGGTCGATCATAGTTCTAAACTAAGATCAACAATGAAAAGAATGGTTAACCTTCAACAGTAAATTTATAGCAAAAGTAGTTGTCTAGAGTTTGTGACAAATACATTGGTAAAAGAATAGTTGAACTATATGATAATATAAGTAGGCCATTTAGTTTGAGTTTCCCAAAAACTTTCAATGTCCAGAAATTATGCACCCTAACAATTCTTTGTAAATGCATTTCATACTGATACAATCAGAATTATACCAACAGACACCACCATGCTAGCAATTTAAGGATAAAGGCACATTTGCAAAAGAAAATAAGAAATAACTCACCTTAAGGAAAGCCATAATGGTGGATACAAGTTTCAAGTATAACTTAAAGCATTAAAGACATCGATCAAAGGAAACATCTGAATACATTACTTTCCAATTAAGCAATTCAAGAAAGCAAAAAACTTTATGCATTCGGAAAATTGCCAACCTCTATGATGGCTCTTCTCAAGAAACCAATAAGGAATATTCAGCATAGAGTTAATGTAAGACAAAGGGCTTCGATTACAAAACAGGATTGTTGAAATACGACGAGTATATAATTAATTGATACCAATATTTAAAGGAATGTAACTTTTGAGATTTTTAAGTATAAGAAAAGATTCAAGGCTTAAGTTCACTCAAATAAGATTCAATTTTAATTTAATCTAGGCTTAAGTTCCCTTAAAGTATAAGAAGGGAGTCTTCTTGAGAGTTGCTACTTTTAATTTCTTTGGAGTTTCTTTTTATTTGTTTAATTTATATGGATAAGTTATTCAATTTCACAGCAAGTGTACTTGTAATAGCAATTATTCTAAATATATAACAAAAAATTGTAGACGGTATAGACTACAATTTTTTAAGGTGGTTCAATTCAATACCCTTGGAATTACATTCACCATCCTCGATTAACCAACTTGATTAAGAGAACCCTTCTTAATAAAACTTAGAAAATAAGTTCTCCACTTATAAAACTTAGGACACTTGTCCCACTACTCAATAACAACCAGTAACCTTTTCTTCACAAAGAAGAGAAAATTTCACACATATATCAACTCCAAATGCATAGCACTTGATTACAATTTTTTCCTATAATGGGAGAAACACACAACTGATAATAGAAAGGCTTACAACAAATGTGTTCTGTTTATAACACGATATTCAAAAATAGTACAATTCCCTTAGGGCTATTTCAAATAAGATTTCAGTTGACAAAACCGATTGCTCAAATCAACTTCCAACAATGTATCAATGTGGCAATCAGCAGGCAAAAGCATAAGAGTGTAATCAAACCCTTTTGTACAAGTTTGGGTTTCGATCAAAGTAGGATTTCATCAAATGATAGTTAGCTCATCACAAACCCCGCAAAATATATACAAGGAATAATTGATCAAAGGTATATTACAAGTATAATAAAAATCCAAAAATTTTAGTCTGGGGTTTCTAAAATTTAGCTTAATCTTGCTGTAACTTGTTTAAAATGAATATATATTAAACGACTTAAGTACAAACAAGTTTCATAAGTTTATAACTTTTTTCTCACTTAATGCTATACAAGTATAGACCCATATTTTATGGTGACAGTCACAAAACAACTCCGATTATAAAAACTTCGATGCAATGTACAAATTATGTTATATTTTTCCAGTTTAGGGTACTTGGAGGGAGGATGAAATGCTGAGTGTTCAGAGGTCTCACCTCCGCAATGGAGTACTTCTCATTTTGAATAGGGTGTTCGTGATCACCACATCTATGTGAATCCACATTTTTATGCTCTCTTTGATCATACACATTTGCCAGTGTTCTCTCTGACACCAATAGTAAGCATGCAATAACATCAATAAATAAATAAATAAATAATAGCAAAGACAAATCTTTTGACTATCACAAATTGTAAGATGCTCATGGGGAATAGAAAAAATCAGGAGACCAAGTCCAAAGCCAGGGGTACATAGTTACAAACCTCAGCATGCAGCTTCTCCAAAATAGCAAGGGCCTTTTGTTCATAGATTCTCTCGACACCAACTGTGCAGATGATACCTTCGGAGGCTCAAAAAAATTTAGGTACTATGAAAAGATTATGAGCAGAAAAATTTAGAATAATTCAATTTGAAAAAGAAACAATTAATTAAAACAATGACGATTTGTAGAATGGGCTCCATAACCACAATCCTAGAGTTTGCATGTCTAGGAAAACCTGTATTCATAGTTGGAGCAAGTTGAGTGAGGACATTGCCAATTTCAATACATAAGACAAAATGAAGATTGAACAACAAGCCCTTTTCGTGTATTATGATGGAAAGAAGCTGTTGGTTTTTTCCCAAGTGCTATTATTGTAGAGTTTACCTCAGTCGATCTTGCTTATGCATTTTAAAGTGTCATTGGAGTCTAAACAAAAATAGAGGACTCCCTTGACATCAATTGGCATCTCGGTCTGGTGAGAGAATACTCAAAAAAAAAAAAAAAAAAGGCCATAAATCCTGTAGGAATATCCATGCAAATATAAAATGTAGATCATTACTTAGGCCTCAGCCTCTTGAAGCAATTTGTCATTATGATGAGTCAAGTGCCAACCATCAACAAAAGGAGCTCCAGTCATCTGTCCCTATATAGGTTCATAAACCTACAAATCAATAGTTGTTACAAAACTAGAAACATAAAATACAAAATAGCAGCAAAAATGGAGAAAAGATTATTTTGTTAATAGAATCTGATAAGACATCTTAGCAATCTGATAAGACATGTTACTATATGATTAAACTATTTGAGATATACCAAATTTTGATAATTACACAATTCAAAAACAAAGAGAGACGGCTTTAGAACCAAATTATGTCAAACATCATATGCTTGACTTAGGCACAATTCATATGGTTTTATCTAAGTTTTCTTATGACTTAGATGTTGCATCACACATCTCAACTTTTATGAGGTACTTATATTTCTATTGGAAGTAAATAGCACATTCCAAATTGCAAACTAAATGATAAGATATCTCCAGAAAACAATCATAATATAAATGATATAAGGGAAGATTTGACTGATCACCCAAGGATCCCACGAAAAGTCACCTCATGCTCCTCCATCAAATAATGGGAGGTATCAAAGTGAAGAGTAGCCCCAACAAGAGGAGATCTAGTGCTTTGATTCTCATCTTCATATTTACAACAAGCTTGAGCCGACTTCCTAACTACATGACTTAATGCAACTTTTCATGAGTCCACCTAGATAAAGAAAAAAGAAGGGCAACTAAAAAGCTAAATAAAACTAACCTATCTCCATTTGCATTGAGCTTACAAAAACAGAGGCTACAATTCAACAAACAATATTCCTATGAAAACGCTATGAAACATAATACACTTTGGGATATTGGTTTGATCAATCATCATTGATGCATATCCTAATCTTGTATAACAAGTTTCATCCATCACCGCCACCAAGCCAAATAAGAAAATGCTCATATTGTTTGCCAATGTTTTGATAACTGCACCTTAGCAGCTGTAGAAGAATTGTACGGATTCTGAAGTAGATGGTGACGTTGAATTTCGGCTTCATCGACCATTACTGTTCCCTGAATATATAGTTGGATTGTTCTCAAATCTTCTACCGACCAGCAAATTAATACTTCTCGGCAGATAATATTTTTTCGGCGGACAAAATATGGGTGGGCAGCCAAAAAAACAAGACAAAATAAGCTTTGCACGCTTGGAACTGAAAAAAAAGGACTCAGACAAACAAAACAAGAGACGACTTTGGTGGCAGGTTCGGTGACTACATACCAAGAAACACGTAGCCATGAAGGGACAATGACGTTACATCTCTCCCAATTAGGACCAGGAGGTGAATTCGGTGGCAGTTTAGAGACAATCCTAACGAAAATTCCAAGCTTGTTCTTTCCCATAGAGCATTATGCATATCACGGGATCAAGAAGCAAAATTCCCAGCACCGTTCTAGGCTACTTGCTTTCACTTTTGTACAGCGGATCCCCTTTGCCACTAGTTCAGTCCTCGGCGTCAGCAGGTTGTCTGGTGGTGAAGGTTAGAAGTTCTTACTGCCCTTCTTTTGTTTCCGAGTAGTCACGAGGGTTGATTGGAAGAGCAGAGGGGTTCTATGTATTGCTACAAATGTGTTCGACGGAAGATCCAGCATTAGAGTCTTGAGAGCACATGAAATTTTATTAATTAGGAGTGTAAAACTAAGACTTTTGAAATTTTTTAAGTGGTATTTTTGAATTTAGATTGAACCATTTTGTATTATAAATTTGCAAAAATTCACAAAAACAAATGCCTAGCTTAGAAATCTTTACAATGTATTTGGGACCAAAAAAGGTGTATTATACTTCTTTTTGTTTTTCCCAAATTCTAGAATTTGGGGTTTTGTTTTGGAAATTTTCTCTATGGGATTTAGTTTTGTGAGTCTTGGTAAGCCATAGATTTAATATGGATGATAATAGTTCTTTCTAAAACTTAAACAAGGTTGTTGTAATGGACTTCATTCTTCCACATCAAGAAGACAAATAAGATGATTGGCCATATAAGGAAATTGACTACTCTTTCTCAATTAATGCTGACTTTTTGGGATGAAATCCAAGTATGTGATAAATGATATTAGAGCCAAACCGCAATTTAGCTATGACTGTTATTTCCTAGTGTAGGGTAGGCAATAGGCTCTCCCAATGGTGCTTGTACTTGTTATCTCTAGTGTGGGGGCGACATTGTACCTTCTAAAAAACTGTGTTGAAAGGAAAAATCGGGTGACATTCATGATCTATATAAAAAGTGCATAACGGATAGGAATGAGTCTCCTCGATATGTGTTTTTAAATATTTGTAGGTTTCTTGATATGGGTGAAAATTCAATCTATTTGACGTTGTAGTCATACCAGCAGCTTTCATCAGTAACTTCAGTGGAGTGGCACGTCGAGAAAATTGGCGCTTATTTTTTAAGAACGGCTGGCAATGCTTGGCCTCCAAGACCGACAATGGTTGGTCTTGCAAGCACAAAGTTCGTAGCTGTTCCCCGTTTTGCGTTTTGGTTTTGACTAAGAGTCGGAGTTCTCCCTGGGATGGGAGAGAGAATGGCTTTTGGAAATGTGGTGTTCCCTCAAATCAGCTGTACGGATAGTTGGATGTTTTTGAAGGGACCTCCTTATGAAGGATATGACCCGATTGAAGTTTTATCTTTGGTTGTGATTTATAGTAGTTTAGAATAACTTAGTATAGACAAATATATAAACTAATCATCATATTCATAATGTGGGTAGTTAATAGGTGATTTTCTGGCATATATTGTAATCTCATACTTCTCACACCCGTGAGCTTGAGAATCACGGGTTTGTTTTTTAACATTTATGATAGCATCTTAAGGGAACATTTTGTAAGCATCAATAGAATGGTATGATGTTCTTTTCTGTCCTTGTCTTTTACGAACGACAAAGATGATTCAAAGTATACCCAGAAGATGGTCCATGGCTGTTGGAATTGTTTTCTAGAGATATTCAAACAATCTTTCTAGCAGATTCTTCGAGCTATCGTTAACTCTCCTTGAGAGGATCGAAAGAACCATATCATTTATAGATAAACAACCATCACACATTCACAAATTTTACTGGTAGAAAACATGGGCATCGAATTTTCCAGTCCTTAAAGTAGAGACGTGACAGGTTTTAACAGAACTGTGCAGAAGTCTATGTTAGTGCTTGGTGCAGTCAGCCGGCAGGAAGGACACTGTCTTGGCCTCAAGGTCATACCCAATCTTAAAGTTCATCTGAGCCAGGTTCCCATAGACGGCCAGACTATCAGATGGTGCCATGGTGAAGCAAACCATATCAACCTCAACTCTAACAAACGTATTTACTGGCTGCAGCTTCACATCAGCACCTGTAAAATGAACTGTAATAATGGGAACATGAATATCACCTTGAGACCTGAAGCAAAGACTAAGAACATTCCTCGGATCAATAACACGTTCAGCATCAATAGCTCTCTCTAAAGCTGATACCAAATCTGCATGAAATTCAGGTGGAAGAAAGGTTAGAGTCGTCCCCGAGTCGATAATGATGTTACCCTCATCAGCACCGGCAGCGTCAGCCAAACCCTTGTACAAAATCCTCTTGTTTCCGACACTAATGGCCTCAAGGGTTAGATAATAGAAGGTGGCTGGTTCTTTTGCAACCAAGGGAGTTAAAGCCACACCATTGCCAGAAAACGCCGAGTTTCTACCAAAGGTAATCTTGCTTGTGGCACTTGTATCTGTCAATGGTGTTCTCAAACAGTATGAAAACTTCCCACCAATGGACTTCTTCAATTGAGAGACTAGAGAAAGAGAGCCACCTCCAAGGCCAACTATGCCGGACCCTGCCTCACCAAATGTGCCATCATTATGGTGTCCGCAGCCAAAGACAACATTTGGAATTAAAACTGGCCGGCCAGTGGCCGGGCTGATTGTTAAAGTTTCAACAGCAAGATTGCCATTAGTGAATGACTGGTCCCCATAGGAATAACTATATTGGCAGGTGCCAAAGCCGCAGGAAGAAGCATCCAATGCAGCGCAGGGAACAGACTTGCATTCTACGGCACGGTATGTGGAGGATTTGTCAGGCTCAAATAGAGATGAGCTTTGCTTGTAGCATTGTTCACACGGCTTACACTGTGTCCATGTGAGATCACTGCCTGTATCAGCTACGCCAAGCATCTTAACTGGGGGGGTTCCAATGGAGAACTGCATGAGGTATTCTCCATCAGTGGCTACTACCATGGATTGAATTGAGCTCTTAGATAGTGATCTTGGCTTGAACCGATTCACCCTGGAAATGGAACGACGAAAAGCATTATGCAAGCGATCAAAATAGGAATGCGATGCATTGTAAGACGGAGATAGTGCAGAATCACGCTGTATGAGATCAACTGTAAAACCACCATTAGAGACATGAAAAGAACAAAGAACTGCGAAAGTAGAGAAGAAGGAAAGTAGTCTCAAATGGGCAGCCATGACTGAGTTTGGTTAAAAGTATTGAATCAGAAATGAAGAAAGACAATCGCTTATCGAATTTATTAAACTTTAAGATCACAAGGATTTGAACTTATAGAGTTATATAAACAGCCAAAGGAAGAGGAAGTGTCATTCTCAGTAATTACGGTGTAAATGGTTTGATAACAACTGGGTTATTTGGCTTTCAACGTCCGAAGATAAAGAGTGAAACGTTACGAATCTTTGTGTTTAATGCAGCGAATAAGTCATGTGGGGAGTAGTTACAGATGAACCTTCAAAGACGTGCCCATCAGAAGGACAAACCTTCTAAAAGCGACTTCTGGCGAGGAAGATGGCAAGACGCGTCGTCGTAAGAACGTTAGAACCAAGATAAGAAACGAAGGGTGCAAAAGCTACACTTCAGGTTCTAAAGAAGCGATTTCCATGGACATATGTTCTATACATATTTGCAGCTGACTATCACTTACCTTGTTGCATCCAACAAACTTCTTCATTAACATAGAAGTACTGAGCTAAAAGGGAAGAATTTGTATATTGAATTTGTACTAATATACATGTTTGATCTATATATGGGTGATGCTGTTTTTTTAATTTTCACAACAAGTGGTATCAAAGCTGCTTGAATCCCCAACATATGCAACATGAATTTTGAGACAATCCTTTGTGACACTCCTAGTTTTTCGAGTATATATTATATCATGTTAAAGATAGAGTCTTATTTAAGTTAAGATTATTAGAGATGAAATTGTATTTAGCATGTTTCCATTTCATAATATAAGAGTTAAAAGATTATTAGAAAGCTAAAGGTGTGTATGTACCCCACACATTGTCCCAATCAACAAGGCATTGTATACTCACCCGTTGCTTGATTTGCACCAACCCAATATATTTTATGTTTTTAGTTTTGTGTTTTGTGTAACAACTTAATATGGTAGGTATTTTGTTATTTTTTAAAGATTAGTCTTATATCACGTCTTTTATATTTATTTGAAAGATAATTATAACACCTAACTTCATTATTATTAATAAAATTTATTAAGATGCGACCCATGTTTCTTATTAAAAAAGAGAAGAAAAAAAATTGTTCAAACCCTAACTCGGCCTATTTCAATTGCAATCCAAGTTTTGCACTAGCACAAACTTGGTTGAGCCTGGTCTGATTTCCAATCTAGCCCAACACCACGCCAATGGTCCAATCTGCTTCTGCTCCCACTTGAACTTGATTCAGCCGAATCCAAACTAGATTTGCTCTGGTTCACTTGTTTTCAATCTTATGATTCTCAATGATAGAAGATGTTATGCACCTTCCAACAAAGTTGGCATTTCCATTAATAGTTTTGGTCAAACAAAATTTTAATCTTATTCTTCTCAAACAAGAGGATTCTTGATGTGCTTGCTAATTATCCTTTACCAAAAGATTGCCAAACTTTTCACCAAAACTCACTTACTAAGACGATTTCATGAATTAGTCTCCAAACTCCAGCTGGTATGAAGGCATACCAGAGGCAATTTTTGCTTTTCCTGAGCTTGAAAGGTAAGGAAACTTGCTTCTTCCTGCCACTTCTACATCCAAACTACGGCAGCTTCAGTGATACAGGAAGAAGTAATAGACCTAAAGGCAAGCACTTGCATTCTTACTTGGCTACTAAACCACATCAAAGAAAGCCAGGAGTAATCCGTAACAAGCCAATGACAGTCTTCCAATCGACTCCTTGTATTCCCCTGGTTATTATTTTGAATAATAACTCCTCTGGGATATATTAAAATGGTTGTTCTTCGTTAATAATTTTTGATATAGTACAAGAATAAAAGCATAAAAATAAAAATATCGAGTAAAGAAAACCTCGGAAAGATTGTAGCAACTATCAAAATCATGTGACCCCCCAAAAAACATTATAGAAAGATATGGTAGTGTTTGATCCAGCTTAATCAAAGAAATTTCAACAAAGATTTACGAGGACAGCAACTCAAATGGCTAGATCTATTCTAAGCAGTTGCATCAGACGTCTTTAGTATGTATTCCTCAAGGACAGATTTTTGTGTAAGGTGAAAAGACTTGGTCAAGCCTATTGAGAACAGTTGAAGCATAGACAGTTGAGACAGTAAGATTACTTTTGTTTGCTGTGAATCTCAACCAAATATTTTGACCAAGCTTGAGCCAATGTCAACTGCAACCGTAATCAACAGTAGTTTTTGTGAGAAGTCATAGCCTATGACCAAAGGAGTAATCGTCTAATCAAGGAAATTTCAAGCGGTTACACTAAGACAAGTTCTAATATAGGAATATATCCATAGATAGGCTGAAATAAGAAATTGAAATTTAAGGGCCAATAAGATAGAAAAAATGGATCTTAAATAGAGTTCCGGTTCAAATTCAATACTTCAGGTCCTGGCTCGTCAGTATACTATGATCTTTGACATTCTCTAGGAAGACACAAGTGCTGCTGAGCAAACAGTGAAAGTCAAAACAGCCAAGACTGATTCAGATTCAGTTTTTTTTTTTTTAGGAAGTGGGTAAACTTTGACCACTGCTAATTGCTGACTAATCCAAGTATATATCACCAGAACTGAGAAATTTTGATTCTAAACTGACATAAAAAAATTTACCAAAACCCTAGCTCATAACCCTTATCCTCCGCAATTATGTAAAAATGAACTTAAGTTCCATTATAGGAGGAGGAACAAGAGCTAATTAGAAGAACTACGTAAAACAATTCAAGAACCATAGCAAAATATATGGGCAGCAAAAAGCACAAAATTCGTGCTGCAGCTGCGGAGCATGGTAGTAGGATTTGCTTTATCTTCAAAAGTCAAATGCACTTTCCTTCTGTCATGTAGAACCAGAACTAGAATGTAGAATCAGATGGACATCATCTAGCTCTATATTGAAATAAAGACTCTTCATGATGCATTTAGGGACATTACAACAACATAACATTCGTTACAGACAAACCCAATGCGCACTGAAGCATTGAGGAAGATCTATGCCCTGTAGTGCAATATCATGATGCCATAACTTGCCCATCAGAGAAAGAAAAACAAGGTTTTAAATATTTGTATCTCGTAAAGAGATCCACAGGGCTTCCTCAAATAAAGTCTACAGCAAAATACATTGTCTCAGTTTACTGCTTGTGAAGCAGCATAATGCAACAAATATAAGTACCTCAGATTGGGTTGCTCCGGATCTGCTCTTCTCGTTACATATTAACTGCCATCTTAGGTGGTCCTTCGGGAAAAATGAAATGTGGTTGTCCCTCCACAATCAACAACAAACAGGAAAAAAATAATCTTTGCTACTTGTGAAACAGCATAAAGCAACAAATATAAGTGCTTCAGAGTATATATCTACGATAGATTTTAATGACCATGAAAATCAAACTAAAAAGTATTGTTGCTGTAACATGAATGGTAGCATTGCCCGTCATGGTTATCGAGCACCCGATTTGTCTCTTGTCGCATCTTACCACCTTAGATGGTTCTTCAAGTAAGATTGAATGCGATTCTCCCTTCATATCGAACACTTCCTTATAATTTTCTGATCTGATGACGTATATGGATTTTGAACTTGAAATTGAATAGTATTTCAGAGTAGGTAGGTGGGATAGACATTGACTAAAAAATAAATAAACAAAAGAGAGAGAAGGGAATTATGGACGCAGACAGTATTCCGTATCAATATATTATCTGTAACTTTGGCTTCTACATCCACCACAATTTGGAATCGGAAAGTCAGAGTGCAATCTCCTATTCTTCCCATCTAAATCAACAAACTGGAGCAGATTATTCCACCAAGTTTGTCGACCAAAATCTGGAAATTGAAGCAATTATTTTATAGTAATAAGACTTTCGATTGGCACTATAACCCCAAGAGACTCGATGAAAAAATTAAAGTAGCGTGATTACACTATAAGAGATCTGATTATAAACCCTTCCAAACAGAAATAACCTTTACAGCATATCTACTCTAACAGACATAATATTAGGCATATGACAGGAACAACCACAAACGCTTATACCATATTTTGCAGGTGTAAAATTGAAGCAAAAAGTACCCAAAATATACTCAAAAGTTGGAACTCTAATCATCACTTAGCTCATCTTCAATGCCAGAAACACTCAACCTCGCAGATGCCTGCTTGGCCCACTTGACAATTTTCTCTGCCTCCCGGCAAATCTTCTCCTCCTCTTTCATTGCTTTCTTAAGCATCTTTTGCTGTTCCTTTGTCGAGAAAGTTCTTAAACCCGACAAATACTCATCATTCTTGTCCCAATCAAGACCGATGCCGGAATCCAGATTTTCCCTTCTCTTGTGGTGAGAAGCCTTCTTAGGTGAACACCAAAAGCAACCAGCTTTCTTCGGGGGAGAAGGCGAATTGAACAAATTCGACGAACCCGCGGGAGAAGAAAAGGACCGCGATTTCGATTTCAACTTTGAGCGACTTTTCCTATCCGGGTTTTGCTTGGAAGCAGAGAAAAGCACATCTTCCAGCGACGAATCGGAAGAACTCGAGGGAGATGAAACCGACCCGTGTTTCAAATTCGGGTCCAAACCCCTTTTCCCATCAGGGATTTCTTTCGAAGCTGACAAAACCCCTTTTTCCCTCCCCAAACCGGAGGAATCACGACGCGAGGACGCACGCCCAGAAGATGATTTCGACTTGAAACCCTTTTCCTCATCTGGCTCTTGCTTTTCATGCGAGAAAACTTCACCATCCCCCTCATTGCCATTACCAGACTCTGCGTCAGGCTCATCAGAATCGTTTCCTTTCTTCTCCTTGAATTCAGTCTTCATGTAGCGAGGTGGGTTTGAGGTCTTGGGCTTAGTAACTGGAAATGATTTGAGTTTCCGGAAACGGGACTCAAGCTCAGCGGGGAGGATAGAGGAATCGGTGAAAGATGAGCAGTTGATGGCAGATATTTGCTCCAAAACGCACTGGTCTTTCGCCTGCGAGATCAGCTCTTCCACTGCCGATTCATCTGTGTCCGATAGGTACGAGAAATCAGCCATTCTCTTCCCTGTACCACTGTTTTTCCGAGATTTGTCTCTGCAGAGGGCTCTCTGTGCCTTTTCAAGGGGCTTTCAGGGCAGCGCATCAGTGTTCACACCGAAGCTCAGGCACTGGGCGAAGATGCGTCTATGCTCTAACGGCTAACTCATGCTTTTAGCATCTTTCAACAGGTGGGGTTCACCTTTCATTTTCACATGGGCCCACCGAAGGGATGAGCATTTCATTTTTTACTCTTATTTTCAACGGGGAATGCTCCAGATGACCCCACGGTGGTGTGAA
This sequence comes from Casuarina cunninghamiana, assembly GCA_028551485.1. Taxonomy (NCBI): domain Eukaryota; kingdom Viridiplantae; phylum Streptophyta; class Magnoliopsida; order Fagales; family Casuarinaceae; genus Casuarina; species Casuarina cunninghamiana. Next base: position 18,089,674 of record CM052363.1, on the reverse strand, counting down.
ATTCCAAAATGTTAAAAAATATTAAAAAATAAACTATATTAAATGCGAAATGATATTTTTCAAAACATATATGTTTTTAATTTATAGCAAAAATAATTCTAAGAAAAGAAACTTATCAGAATCTCAAGAAAATTTCCTCCTTTTTGATAGAAATGTTCTAAAACAAGTCCAAGTGTTTCTTATTGTAAAGATGAATTTTAGATACTTAGATTGAGGTTTTATGTCTTTAAGAGACTAAATTAAGGAAATTCAATTTCGAAAGTAAGAATATTTAGCCAACCTAAAGATGTGATAAAGTTAAAATTCGTGCATAAAGTTAAAGATAGAGATTCTAAATGTTTAAATTATAATATTTAATGACTTTAGAAATAAGAGATAAGTTTTATCAGATGACTAAATTAAAAAATAATAATTTTAATTTATAATTTATTTTTGTCAATAAGTACCTAATTCATTTTAAAACAAATATTGTTTGAAATATTTTGATCATCTGAGTTGTCAAGTTTTATATTTGATTTATGTAAATTTAGTTAAAATGAATGACAAATAGGCAAAGTATCCACTTTCAGTAGGATTTTCCTACAAGTAAATTCAGCCACCTACACACGACTCACAAGGCCAACCCAGCACAAATCCTGTCTAATCAGATCTTGCGGCTTGGGTTGGTGACAGCTCGGACACTTCTCTTTCTTTCTTTGGTTTTTGTTTCTATCATATTAAAGTTAAACGTGGTGAAGATGGTTAGCCAAACAAATTTATAATCTCACCACTTTGCTAATCCTTATCACTTTTCTTACTTGTTCCTTGTTTTACAAGTTTGCTTTTCTATTAAAAGTAACTTTTCATTAGTTTTCAAGTCTTATAATTCCTACTTACTTCTTAGTTTCTTGAGCTCTATGCCATTGTCACCTAAACCATGGGACTTTTTCTTCTTTTATACATTCATAACCTTTATCTTCATCCTAGGTACTTTATCCCTTGGTGGGAACATAATCACTTTTTACGAGCTATATTTACCCCACACTCTCCCATGCGCCGTTTCTAGGGAACCTTTCCAAAGCAAATATTTTTTATCATTTATGGATATGAATTGTTTCTTTTTTATACTTATTTATCTCTTTATTGGATCCAAATCTAAAATGGAATGTTCTGACTTATAAATGGAATGTGCTTAGGTTTGAATTTTTTTCAGCATATGTGCTGATTTATATAAATGGAATATTTTTTTTGTTTGAATTTTGATACTTATTACAGCAACTATAATTATTAGTCGATCACATTTTTAAAAATATATTTATATATATTCCTTGAGTCACACGTCTTGGGCAGAAAACGGAGCCCATGATCAAGCCCACAAGATGCAAAGGCCAACCCAAAGTCCACAAGTTGAACAAGTCCACTAGAAGGGTCCACAAACCACGTCAGAACTAGAGATGGGGAGCTTTGAAAGTCCAAAATGCATTGCAAGACTTAGTCAAAATGGAGACTCCTGGCTAAGTGGTAATTGTGTCAAAACCCTTGATGTTCAATCTTGTTCCTCCTTCTCATACATGTGAATTGGAAAAAAAAAAAAAAAAAGAGACCTAATCAAAATCACTCAACTTTCCTAAGAATGTTATCTAAACTAACATAAATTTACATTTTATGAATATAAAAAAATTACATGCATTTCATCACTCAATTTGCATTCTTACTAGTATACTATAGCATAGCAATATAATTTCTTTTTCTAACAAATGGGTCATTATGGTTTTCAAAATTTTCTTTTGTTTTGATTCTTAAAAATATCAACAAAAAAAAAGAAGAGAAAATGATCATAAAAATGAATCACAAAAAGTCGAAAAGAACTAAAATACTTATTATTTTTATCTTCAAGCCCATACTCTATCACTTAAAACTTTAGTTAATACAATATGTAGCTAAAAATATTGTCAAAATTACCGATCTATGGTGACTAAATTTGAAATTTGATTGATAGCGTTCACCTCTAGTTCGGAGTATTTTGTGTTAGACCTTCCAAATTATGGTCCCATGGGTTATGCTTTATTGTTTCGATCAGGGAGTTTTAAGTTGATCAGGGGCAACCATTTCCATGGTATAACTGCTAATAAATTTGGTAGCTTAAAAAAGATAGACATAATGTAGATTTCACTTTCAATGCGTAGAATAGCTTAATAGACTTTGAGATTTCCGTGGCATTCATGCGTGGATTAGTGAGTCCAGCGTGGCAGAGCTGATGTGGAGAAGTGGACGTGGCACTTGAAGGACTGTAACCTTTTAACAGTCGTCAAGTATAAAGGACAAACTAATATAAAATATTTACGTCTTTGCATTGGATCAATAAGAGAGCTTTGTTTTTGTTCTTGTTTTCTTAATCTTGTACTGGTTTTGTTGAGCAGTCTACGTAAGACTCATTTTATTCTTGGTTGGCTGCCGATGTTCATTGACCCTTTATGTAGTTTAGTGATGTCATGTTTGTGAAAGTCCATTCTAAAATCAATTGGCAATGGATAAAGACACTCACTAATATATAAATAAACAAAAGTTCAGGATCAAACTTAACACAAAGAGAACATAATAAAGGAACAAACAGAAAGTTCCTTATATAAAAACTCATCTTAAAAACCAATTAACAATAAATAGAGAAAGTCACTAATATATAAAATAATGAGTTTCGTCACCCAGAATAATTTAGGCTGTGTGGATTAAGGGCACTACGAGGATCTTCATCAGCTTTGATGTGACCCTTTACCAACTCATCAGCGAATATGCAACTTCACCAGATCCAAATTCCCATCTCATAGTTCCAAGTTCAGATTAAAAAAGGCTAAAGGTCATAGTTTTCAAACACCATGCGCAAAGGGGTCCCAACAAGGCATCAGATGCTTCTTTTGAGCGACTAAAACGATGCTTACGAGAAGATAATTATCCGACTGTCTGAATTTTCTTGTCATTCTCTTCAGACAGCACTTTCCCAAATCCCCAAAGAGCTGATACAGTTTCAAATCTTTCAAGCTCTTAATTAGTTCTTATCTGTTTGCTGATGGGTTCGGAGTCTCCACAAAGAGCAGCGTGTTGCTTTTGTTTCTCCGCCAAGACGAGTGATGTAAAGAGGAGCTCGAGAAATGGGTTTTCAGGATCAAACATGGAGGACCAAGAATGGGCAAAGAACGATGAGATTTTATCTGATCTGGGAACATTTTCGGTCACGGAACAAGAAAGGAGGCTGAAGAAGGCATTGAAGGAAGAGGAGAGGGCTAGTAAGGAGGCTGAGAGGGTTGTTCAATGGGTGAAGCAAGAATCAGCAAGAATGGATGCCGCTGTGATCGACACGTTAATCAGTGATGATGATAAAGGAACAACCAAGTAATGATTTTCAGTTTGTAAACTTCTCTTATTTTTACTTGATGCAAGGAAATTGTGCATGGAAACTTTGCAAGCATGGCTACGAGTTCTTTACAACTCTCTGGGTTCTGAATATATAGGTTGTTATACATGGAAATCGTGTAAAACTCATGTGAAAAAGGGCGTTCACAAGAAATGATAGTAAACTCAAGTCCTCCTTATTTACTTTGTTCTGCAAATGCTGTGGACAACGATTGTCACTTTCCCAAGAAAAGTGGGATGCAAATCGTTACAAAGCAGGAATGAAGAATGTAGTTAGTTCTTCTTGCTGCGTTTGTATGCAAACCTGGAATTCAGAAACTAATTTTAGAAGGAATTTCTTTTCTAAAAATAAAATTAGTCAAATATATAACCTTTGTCTAAATCATCTAAAGTATATAAATAATATCCCAAAACATAATTAGATGTATTGAATAATAATTGTTAAGAGTAATGTAATAAACTCCCACATTAACTAATTATTACCTAAAAATCCTTTATATTTAGAGGAAAGATCTAGTCAATCTTGGGCTAAATTTAAAACGTTTAATAGATTATTAGTGCTAGATTTTAGTACGACTACTTTCCATGCTCGAGAAAAAGGGGCTTGTTAATAGAAATGTTTTAATTACGATATATTGTCGAAATTGACATTTAATTTATTTACCTTTATGGATTACTTACTTTTCTAGATCTTAATTATATTATTTATTTTCTTATATAGTTAATTACCATATAAGATAAACTAGGTTTGGGCTTATGTATATAGAGGTAATGTAAAAACTTACTAACACAATAAAATCAATATAATTGAATTCGTTTATTTTGTTGACTTTTTTCTTTCCCTTTTTTATCAAGTCTTGTGACAAGGATGGTAAAAATAGTATAACAAATTCCCACATCACCTAAATATTACTTAAAAAAAATAACTTTTGACATTGGTTTGAAAGGAATTTGCCTGTCCAGATAAGATGCGTTGAACTAAGAATAAGATTATAATATAGTGAAAATGACAATAACAATGATGAGATTATTCCCATGGCTGAAAGAGCCGTGCCGGCAACCTAAGAAAGTTCTTAACAGAAGAAGGTTTTGCGTTGAATTTTAAACTTGCATTCAACGAGTGTTCCAAGGTTAGCTCATCGTGAGCAATGGTGGGTAGGAAGTACACACCATATCTGTGCTTCAAGAAGTATATACTTCCAGGACACGGCTCATGATTCTGTACCCACTTATGACAAAGACTTGGCGACAACTAAGGAAGACTGGATGTTCTGAAACGGAATCGGCCGAAGTAGCCCACAATGGACGACCGAGTCAGCCTTCAACCATTGGCATACAAGAAAATTCTAATGCTCAGATTTTAAAGAAGTATTTATGCAACACTCGCAGGAACATTTGAAGCGATTTTTAAATTGTCACAAAGGAGGAAACAGGCTACGAAAAAGGAATTTGTTGACGACTATAGCTCCAGATTGTGATGCACAATGTTCATGTTGAGAAAAGTCCCACATTGGTGGAGAAGAAAGTAAGAATGAACTTGTAAGTGTGAAGGTAAAACTTTTCTTTTGCTATTCTATTTCTGATAATTAAAACTACATTGTTTGAAAAAATTTCTGCTTACGGATTGTCTTAACACAAAATCTCAGTCCCTTTGTTTTAACAAGTACAAGGCGAATTTCCTTTTATTCTATATAGACTAAAATTTCTCCATAAAAAAGAGGAGCTATTTTAATTAGTTAACTTATTCAAAGCATTTACTAGGGAGTTAACAGAAAAATAAAATAAGTATATAACACTATGATGCGACATAGAAGGAACTCATACTATGTTATGATTATTCTTGTTTCAAATTAAATCACCTGGCGACTCTTTTCAGATCTCCTGTGCCGATTGACAAGCTGACAACAACCAAAGAAACGAAAAAAAACTGTCTAGTATAAAATGGAAGATCTCCTAGATTTATTCACACTTTTTCTATAAAACATGAATTCTCTCTTTTAAAAAAAAATGTGCTTCTTTTGTTATAAAATGTAGTAAATATGTCTCCAATGGCCTTTATCAATTTTAATTTTTCTCAAATTGTTATGATTTGCCATTATAAATACGAAATTTTCTAAGTTATTAGTAAGTTAATCTTTTGGGTTGGTAGTATGGCCCTAAGGTAGATGTTCAGGACAAGTTGGATTCCTATGTTTTGGATTCAAAGTACGGGCGAATAAAATGATTTTTTGAGTATGAATTTGGCTTGCCTAATTTCCCCTTGCATTGGGTCACCATGGTGCCCTTATCTTTTCTTTTTTGTTTCCTTTTGCAATCTACTTTGGATGTAACTACCCTATTTATTGTAGGAACATTATGATCCCATCGGTTTCGATTGTATTGATGTACTTATTCAATAAGAATACTATTACATTTTGATCTCTCATGTTATAACATTGTTTTAACTTGAATAACTTCAATTTGAAAATTTAAGTGTCCCAATTTGATTAGCAAATTTCAAATCCTTATAATGGCTATACATTTATAGTTAAGCTCTAAGTGTGTAACCTTAGACTAGGGGTTGTAAACACCTATATTAAAAAATCTTCATGGATCATTCTACTCACACACTCTGCATGTGTTCTTCCCATTTTCTCCAAAATATTCTTATCTCCTCACCCTCCAATCTCCCTTCATAGTCATATTGGTTAAAGACTAACCTAGTTTTGAGTCAACAATTGAGTCCCAAATGTACTTACCTTAAGTGTGTTATAGGTGGTATCATAGTCTGGCTCTTGAGATAAGCTACGTTACTAAGAAATGGCTAGTAGTTCTCAAGATGGTTTTATGAACTCATAACTAGACAAACAACCAAAGAGAAAGAGGTCCCAAGTTGATATGGCAACTTTGGAGAAGAAAATTGTTGTGATTGAAAAAAGTGTGGAAGGCTTGGATAATTTCTCAATCCATGTTAAGAAATGGTTTGCTCGAATGGAGCATGATCCATAGGTCTTAGCAAAGTTCACTCTATTGGAAAGAACTATGGTCTAGCTTCTAGACCAAATCAATGCTTTGAAAAGAGAAAGATCTATTACTGGTGGAGTTGGGAAATATCCCTAATAAGGGTATTCCTAAATTGATGATATACAATGGGAAATAGGACACAACTAAAGTGGAGAATTTCTTGTGATTTATGGAGTGCTACTTTGAAATAACTCAAAATAATGATAAACTTGCTAAGATACGTACTGTTTCTTTTTATCTTACCCATAACGCTATAACGTGGTGGCACAAGGAATATCATGAGAATGAGAAGGGTGAGCATATCATCCAAAATTTTGAGGCATTCAAGATGGAACTAAAGAAATAAGTTCTCCCTATGAATGTGACTAAAAGAGCCCATGAGACTTTAAGGGACTTGAAGCACATAATGATGTTACATGCATATGTGTAATCTTTCTCAGATGCAATTTCGTATCTTAAGTAAGTGCTAAAAAAGACCTTGTTGTTCTTTTTCAAGAGTGGCCTCCAAAATTGGCACAAGATGAGCTAAAGAGATGCAAAATGGAAAAGTTAAACCAAGCCATATTGATAGTGAAGTCTTTGATGGACCACTAGTGAAGCAAATTATCATTTAAGCCACCTACCCAAATTGGTACTTTAAGGAAAGGAGGGAATCGATTACCATTGAACTGCAGAGATGTTAGACAACCTTCCAACCGCGATGTTGCTGGGAGAATGAAGAGGTGGGCTGACAAGAAGAGACAACCAACGGAATACAATGTTAAGTAGAAGTTTGGCCTACCTAGTTTCCCTAGTATTTAGTCACCACTTAAGGTGGTGCTTAGTCTTTCCCCTTTTGTTTCCTTTTGTAATCTACTTTGATTTTTAGATGTAACTATCCTATTTACTATGGGAACTTTACCATCCCATTGGTTTTGATTGTATTGATGCACTCATTCAATAAAACTATTGTTATTATTTGATCTCTCATATTATAACATTCATTTTAACTTGAGTATCTTTGATTTGAAAAGTTAAGTGTCCTAATTCAACATATTGCATTTGAAATCCTTGTAATGGTCACACATTTATAAGTACTCTCATATCCTTGTCCCCTAACTTGCCTTTACAATGATCCTTGTTAAAGCTTGACTTAATTTTTAGCCAACAATTAAGTGCTAAATGTACTTACCCTAACTATATTATATTAATACCTCTTGGTCCAAGTTTGACACCTAAGTGTGTGAGTATAAAAAAATTGACCTTTTTTTTTTAAAATTTTTTTTCTTTAAATTAGTTTATTCTTAATGTGGAGATGTCCCGTTCACAAATAAATGTGAAAACAAGAAACATAATATATATATACATGTGTGTGTGTGTGTGTGTGTGTGTGTGTGGGTGACGATATGAAAAAGAAGTACATGAAGGAATGGATGGGGTAGTGTGAATTGGCAATGGCCTTCTCAGGACTCTGAAGCCCACTAAAAGTTTAATTAGAATTTTTGTACCTAATTATCTCCTAAATAAAAGTTATATTGGTTGAATCGAGTTGTTATTGTGAGATTTTTTTATCGACACAATTTCATATTTTAATAAAAAGGCTACGATCATGTGATTCTACTCTCTTTATCATATTTCATTACTCCAAATATATTTTAAGATCCACTTTCTTTTATAATCTCTCAAAGAAATTTTCGAACGGACCTTTGGATCCATGGAAGATACAGACACCAGAGCCTTGAAGAATTGCTGCATACGAACAAAAGATGATGATATTTTGTAGCAAACCAGAAAGCCTAACAAAACAAAACCTTGGGCGGTCATAGCTCACGAGAAACAGGAGAGTGAAGGTGACATGGGTCGTGTTTCTGGGTTCTTTGTAATGGAGCAGGAAAAGGGGCTGTGCTTGTGAACACATCATTCTGCTCAGCTTCCAACTGCTCCACTGTGTTTCCTAATCGTTTTTTAGCCCCAAACGAAACTGCTGCCCTCATCTATCATCTGTGGTGCTCATATATATCTTCCCTGCATTTTTCTTTCTTGTGGGGTTCACCAATGCTAGCAATTTAAGGCAAGCTGTGGGGTTCTTTCTTCTCTGCATTAGGTAGAAACTTTGTCAAACTTCTCCTGCCGGTTTACTTATGTATGGTGTTCATATCATTCAAGCAAAAAGGCGGATTGGAGACATTCATATCTCAGAAAATTGGACTGCATTCTCAATATTTTGATACCTAGATCAAGTTTGAACAGAAGCGTGGTCTCCCCGCATAATCCTTATAACTTTTTCATGGTATCTTCAACCATATCATATCGACCTAAAACAGTTAATATTTGATCCCCACCAGGACAGTAAGACAATCCCATATCTTCTATCCCTTGTTCAATATGATGCTTCTAGACAGATCCTTTTCCATAGTGACTGACTTAACGATAAGAAATTTCAGGAAACTGCATGAGAGGAACTTGAAAAGTAAACAGGTGAAGTCACGATGTGACTCTCCTCAAAGGAGGTTGAAAATGAGTGCAGCAAACAAGGGTGAGGAATCATGGCCTTTCCATTCAAAAGTTTTGGGTGAAACTGTTTCTGGTTCAAGACTTTCTAAAGCCCTTTCAGTCTCTGTTTTTACTGGTGCTTAGAAAAGTTGTGTATGTAATCAACAGATTCTCTTTATCATTGCCGATGATTTCACCTTAATTTGGAAGTCTCTATTGTGGGATGACATCTTCAAATGATAAATATTGGAACCATTCTTCCCATTACTTCCCATACTTGCCAAAGGAGTTACATGTCATCCCAAAAATTTAATAAAAGCAAAACACTGCATTCGTGCCAATTTTCATAATAAAATCAGTGAATTCCTTTTATAGTGGAAGCATTGTAGTTTGTTGTGATGATATAATGTTTGAGATGGTAACGTGTAGAGGAAATCAAAGCAAAAATCATATATAACAATAGCTTATAAAAAATACAAAAATGTACTTTTTTTCCTTTTAGCTTGATAAAAGGGTGGAGAGGGTGAGTGTTAAACTTAGGACGAAAAAGTCCTAAGTAAGACTTGCTTCCAATTGAGGTAAGCCCTTGTAGACATAAAAATGTATTTGGGGTTACTAACAAAAGTACTTGTTAAGTACTAAATCGAAATTAGGCTCAAGAATAAAGTTGTGTTATTGTCAATTAAGATTTCTTCCACTATACCAATAAATATAAGGTTGGAAAATGTTAAATGTATTTTGTTGTTTGGTAAACCATCATAGTTATCAAAGAGAGAAAGTAACTAAATATATTTTTTCATCTCTTACGGCTCTTATGTGTATGAGATTAATTCTCAAATAGAGATAACTTGTTATCTTTATTTGTTGCTCAATTTGCATCCAAGTATAACAATAGTAATTAAATATGGATTGTAAAAGCTAGTGGAAACACTTGAACACTTAACTACTATGCTAAATTACTATATATCTCGTGAATTTAAACTTCTGAAAAATCATAAAGTTAAGTATATATAAGTTGTATTCTGAAATGGCAAGAGTCAATGACTCAAAATAAGTTACTTGCTACGATGCATAACAAAAATAGATGTCCGTTGCCTGCCCAATCCTAAAAGTGCAAGTGGTCCAAAAGATATTGGCACCTTTTGCATGAGGACATACGAAGGTGAGAAATGAAGCAAACAAAGATAATGTTAAAGAAAAAGCCTAAACCAAGATATCCAATTTAGTAGAGTGGTTAGAGCAGTTGAAGAAAGTCCATCTTTCTCTACCTTCTCTCATTAGCTTTAAGATGCCGGAGTTGGTCTCATTGAAAGGCATGCACACCAATTATCCGATTCCCCAAGCTCTTCTCCCTCCACGCTTCCTCCTAAAATGACAAGGCAGTCAAAGCCATGGAGACCATTCACTGCAAATTGCTGTTCTGCCAAAGACCATACGATTTTCGGCAACTTTAGCCGCTGCCGGCCGTCGAGGTCAGAATTCTCTAAGAACATTGCTCCACTGCCTTCATTTCGAAAATTGTCCTTCTCTAATCTTAGCCGCTCTTCATCAACACGCATCAATGAAGATCTGGCGCAGTCTTTTGGGCCGGACTTGTATGATTTTCAGCTGAGCGAGCTGCGAGCCATAACTCAGAATTTCTCAAGCAACTTCTTATTAGGAGAAGGTGGGTTTGGAACGGTGCATAAAGGTTATTTAGATGAAAGCTTGAGGGAGGGTTTGAAGGCTCAGGCTGTTGCTGTTAAGCTTCTGGACATTGAAGGCTTGCAGGGACACCGAGAATGGCTTGTAAGTATTGGTTTAACCTGAAACCATGCAACATACATAGCTATGAACTGCTATACTCACATCTATCTCTGCATGTTATAGATTTCTCTGTTTGATTTTCCCTTCCAGAACCATGTAACAATAGACCTATATCTGGTGACACATAATATTGCTTTTCTAAAGTTAAATTTTCAGTCCAAGTTTTTAGACTTTCTATGAAGCATCCAAATTATTTTGCAATAAGACTTCGCATGAACGCACACATATATATGAACTCTCTTTTGTCAAGGGTTTAGAGTAATCCCGTATGAAGATAATTATATTTTTTCTTATAGACAACTTTGGATTTACGAGACAACAATCTTATTGTCTTCAGTCCTTAAAAGAGTTAAACTCTCTCCTCTGTTCTAATAGTGTAATCAGTCTATATATATATATATATATTGTGTGTGTCTGTGTTTTGTGCCTAGATGACTATCTATGTATATTCAAAGAGCAGTATTGTCCTACTAGGGAGCTGAAGTCAAGCCTTCTTCCCCTCGGGATAAAAGATGCCAACTACTCCAGTTTCTAATGGCCACAATGGGTTTATGTAAAAGAAGAATCCATAGAAAGAGATTTGGTCATATATATATATATATATATATATATATATAAAAGGCCACATGGTTGAATATCAAGAACGGACGCATAATTAGACCATATGAATATAATGTTCACAACCTGACTCACCTAATTTGACTACAGATGTCGAAGGTCTCATAATTGCTTTTTCTTCCAAGTACCTCTTTTTCCTTTAGTTTAATGGTTGATATATATTTTTTGGTTCTTTTTAATTTTAAATTGGATCTTGAAGATCGTACTTGATCACTTTAACCCATAAGATTTGTATTTTTTGTCGACATATTCGATCTGTTCACATCATTAACTTTCATCTTTTATTATCATACCATAAAAGTGAATTTTAGACAACAAAACAGAGGAGAACAGAGAACAAAGAACTTGGCCTTGCTAGACTGATTCGTATGTCGTTGTTCCTTGCAGGCTGAAGTCATATTCCTGGGGCAGCTTAGGCATCCAAATCTAGTCAAACTCATCGGCTATTGTTGCGAGGATGAAGAACGGCTCCTTGTATATGAGTTCATGCCTCGAGGCAGCTTAGAGAATCACTTGTTCAAAAGTAAGTTTGATTTTGTCACAAAAGCCGAACTTAGTCCCAGCAACAGTATATTGACTTCACTGGTTCTTCACTATGATTGTAGGGATCTCAATATCATTGCCATGGGGCACAAGAGTGAAGATTGCAATAGGAGCAGCTAAAGGCCTTGCCTTCTTGCACAGCGCCGAGCAACCTGTCATATACCGCGACTTCAAGACTTCCAATGTCTTGCTAGACTCTGTATGTAACATATCTCCTTTTTCTTTGACAAAGACCCGATTCCTAACTCTTTTTATTTTTATTTTTAATATTACAATACATACATCCAATTCATGCATGTGTATGTCAAATTCCAAACTTTATTATTGGAGTCTCTACAAGCTTATCACTGAACTAATTAATTAAGTAATTCCCATTCTCAATTGTTAAACCCAAAAATAATTTTTCTTTTTTCTTCCTTGTACAGGATTTTACAGCCAAACTATCAGATTTTGGACTTGCAAAGATGGGGCCTGAAGGTTCAAACACGCATGTCACAACTCGAGTCATGGGTACCTACGGGTATGCTGCCCCAGAATATGTATCAACAGGTAGTGCTTTTTGCTAAATAAGTTGCTAAGAAATTTGGATGATCGATGATTGACATAAAATGTCAGGAAAGCTGATATACTTAGTTGACAAATTTCAGGGCACTTAACCACAAAAAGCGATGTTTACAGCTTTGGGGTTGTGCTCCTAGAACTGCTCACAGGAAGACGATCAATGGATAAATCAAGAGCAAAGAGTGAGCAGAATCTCGTTGACTGGGCGAAACCTTACTTGACAAGTAGCCGAAGGCTGCGCTGTATCATGGACCCAAGACTTGCAGGCCAGTATTCTGTAAAGGGTGCGAAGGAAATGGCTCTTCTGGCATTGCAATGCATAAGTTTGCAACCAAAAGACAGGCCGAGGATGCTAGCGGTTGTGGAAAGCCTTGAAAGCCTGCAACATTATAAGGACATGGCAGTCAGTTGTGGACAATGGCCAGCAACACCAAAGTCCACTAGAAATGGAGGCTCTGCAAAAGTGAGGACAGAGAGCAAAGGTGGAAATCCTAAGAAGCCCTCTCCTGTGATACTTAATCGGAAAACATGAATAATCTATGGTGAAAAAGGCAGCAATACCAAGTTCATGGCAGTGTAAGCGTGTATTAAGCTGACACACTCGTTAAGGCATATCAAGCTGCCTTTGTAAATACGTGAACAGTATATGCCATGCATATATACATAGCCCCTTGAGTGAATAATAAAAACCTTCAATTATAATTATGGTTCAACTCCAACGAAATAGTGCTAGTTGTCTATAGTTCTCTTTTTGTTCAAAGATAACATAGTTTCAAATTTATCATTGATAATAATGCCTAATAATAATGTCAATTTCTTATAGCTCTTATGGAATATGGGAGGTTTCAAGATCAATTGGTCTAAAGTTTGAGACACGTTTCTCCTATCCCTTTAACCAAGAAAAAAGCTCAACAATAACTATTTCGCTTATATATATTGTAGATAAAAAATTTATATTGTTTAAATCTTACTCTAAAGACTTTTTTATAAAAAATTTTGGGTTAATTTTTTTATAAACATGATATAATATCTCAAATTTAAAAGATAACACTTCTTTTGTAATAAGTCCCATAATCTAAAGTGGCTTACGAAGAAATGTATACATTAGCGCAAAATACATAACTTAGGCTAATTTGTAAGGAGATATAAACTTTTAACATAAAATTTGCAGCATACGTTGATTACTAGGGGTATAATAAAAAGTGGTGGAATAAAAATCTCACATTACTTTAATATTATCTAAAAATCCTCGAGATAAGTACGCAAAAGTTATCCCAAACACCATTATTCAACCAAATAACACCTAGTCCAACCAAAACATGGCACAAGACGGAATAGAAAATGTAAAAGTGGAATAGCTTGATGGAACATATGATAATAGTTATTCCAAGGGTGTCGTTGGAAAGTAAGCCTCTTAAAGAAAAGACGGCCAGAAGAAATCACGGATCATCACAAAATGTCCTAATCCACCCACTTGCGTGGTGCTCGTCGAGTTGGGCTTGGTCGACGTCCATCAATCTTGAAAATGATGGTGTACCTAACTCTATAAACAAAAGGAACACAAAAATCCATTTGGTATATTTAACTAGAATTTGAAAGAAACACTTCGTGATATAATATTGCACTTCCAATGCACTAAACTATCATATGCCTTTCATATGAGGAAACTATCTTTATTGGGGAATGATCTTTAAATAAGGTTTAAATGTGAAAACTATCTTCCAAATTTTGAGGTAACATCAAAATTGAACCTTAGGTTTTGTAATATCATAGTTCTTTCGGCCCACTCTACAACTGACTCCACACTAGCCCAATGTGTTTAGGTGTCCTTTCAGCCCATGATATTTTCTGCCAAGTAGACATTTCTTGTAGCCCTCTCTGCAAGTTGCCCCATTCGTGGTTTGAACTTTATGCATTTAGATACTCTTTTAGCTTGTGATGTTTTCCACTAGGTAGCCCTTTCCACAAGTCACCCCTTCCGTGGTTTGAACTTAAAATGTAGCGTTGGCTCTAATACTAATTGTAACGAGCCCAACTATTATTCCAAAAAAACGTGACATGTTGGTTTAACGAACTTAATTACTTTTATATATGCTTAAGTTTGCCACTAGCCCCCATAAGCCCATAATAGAAAATGAGTGGTATTTCAAATGGGTAAACATGGTCGATAAGTCAAGTAAAGATATGCATTCCATCCCTTTGTTTGATTGATAATGCTTTGCTATGTTGGCATTGGAAGCACTTAGAGATGAAAAGGGGTCGGTGGTGTATCACAAATTTTGAGGACTTTGAGAATAAGTTGAAGAAATTATTCTATCCCAAAAAATGTGACCTTTAAAGTGCATGGTATTTGAGCTTCTTGATATGACATTAGAATCCAAATTTTTCTTTAGTACCCTTGTAGAATAGTAGTCCATACAAGTGTGGCACCACATGAGACTATGATAATTTGTGTGAGATTGTGATAATCCATGTGATAAGAAGGCATGATAAGAGGTAGCTTATGTCTTGCATTGCTAAGGAATGTTCCTTAAATAAGCTTTTAATATGAAATTTTTTTCCACAACTCGTAAGTTTTTTGGGTTAGATTTTAGACTTTTTAACAAATACCATATTCTATGATTAGGGATTGTACAATTCTTTATTATTTTAAGAATCAATTTTAAATAAACTTAAATCACTAAGATTAATGAAGTAATTTCCGTTTCTATCAATACAATTTTGTTTCCTATCTGTCTAGGGACTAATTTCTGTTTTTATATCATCCCCTTGATGTTAATGGTTTAATTTTTCTCCTCCCTTTTTTCTACTCTCTCACCAAGTAAAATCTTATCTTATTTGGAAACGCCTAAACCAGTTTCAACCAGATTGAAAACTTACTCACTCTAGAAGTTAAAAATGCTGATCCGCAGCACATGATGAGGGAAGAAGGACAAAACCTCTCACATGATTTGAAACCGTAGACAGGGCATGACGCATACGTTTCTTCTCCCCTTATTTCTGCGTATCCTTTGCCGTCGGAAAGGCAAGTGTACGCACATGCCGCCTGTATTTAAGACTGCCGTCCAGCTTAAGTTTACTCCAATCCCATATTATATACAAACGTCCCAAATAAAAAAAGATCCCAGTCCTGCGGCCATGATCAAAAACTCAAATTACAGACCCAGACCTCTTTCTAAAATATTGCAGTTGAATTACTCTCATTTCGGACAGGTTAACAGACAACGCTGCCCGAACTGGTAATCGTCGAGGTCAGCATATCTTTTCTACTACCTTGGCATCATCGTGATGTTCTTTGATTGGCCTCTATCATTTTTCTTTATCATACAGAACCAATCAAGTCACTTAGCTAGCTAATTAAGTGTTGAGTTAGTAGGGATTCCAACATAAGATTTAGGTTTGATACCATATGTGTTTAAGTTGGATACATGCATAGCAATATTAAAAAGAAAAAAAATTAAAAAAATACAGAACCAATCAAAACTTTTATGTCTTCATTTGTTTACTTTCTTTTTTCCTCAAAAAGTTTGATGAAATTGTGTGACAAAATCCTACATTTGCTTAAATATTGTTTAAAAATTTTCTTTATAAAACAGAAAAGGCCTCCTACTATTGAGTTAAATTTTGATTATAAATAGACTTTGTGATAATTTAAGTTCTAGTATAACACTCCTTTATTTGTAAGCAAAGGTACCCATGAAAAAATTTCTTCATATTTCAGGTAAGGGAGTGTGTTGAGAAATGTATAGCAAAATTCCACATTATTTAGACACTACTTAGAGATTAAATGTTTCTTCTAATACAAGTTCGTCCATGTGATTCTCAGAGGATATGCAAATCACAAAGTCATAAATCTTAGCGCTGAAAAAGAGAGCAAGCAAAGTTTGCTGCAAGCACGTCTAAGCCCTTGGTGTGGCTTACTACCTACCATCAGCAAAGCATATTGACCAAACCAAGGAAGTGCATCGCAGATCACCGAAAGCCTGCCTTTAGAAAATATGACGGACTTTGCAAGTCAACAATCACGGGTATTGTAATGCTCTCTCCTCAAACCAACCTCGGTGGGTTGACTTCCATTATTGATTAGATCTGTAGGCTCAGTCGCCTTGTTAGCTGTTAAATTAGGCTGGTTGGGGAGGCTATGACGCGCTTGTTTCTCAAAAAGCAAGAAGAGGATACTTAAGCCAAGATTCATGTTCAGATTGGCTCATTATTATAATAGTAAATGCCTCGTTGAAAAGTAAGACTCGGGAAAGAAATGTTCAAAGTTTACCTCTTTGTGTAGTGCTCCAAGGCATTGGAGGAATAGGAGACCAGAAAAACAGGAAGCGAATGCTATGGGTCCTTGGTGTTGCTTCATGTGGATCATTATAATATTGCCTGTCAACAAGTCACACAATTTCTAGCACATGTAGCCACTTTTTGTCAATGGAGGCGTGAGAAAAGCACTTGAAGCAAGCTCCAATGAGAGCATTTGCTTCATTGCGTGACCCACCCCACAAAAGGTGCCTCCCCACTTCTTCTTCTAGCTTTTGAATCCAGTTTTAGGACTACCCATTGGGAAGAACCAAACAGCCATAGCCCAGAATGGCCTTAAACAACAAGGCTAAGAGATTTAGTTCCCCTTCCCAATCCAATCTATGCACCACTCTTTTCTTCATAGTTCTCTTCACAATCCCAGCCTTTTTTCTCCTTCACACCCCCACCACCACGTCCATATGCAAGTCCTTTGTCACCCATGTCAAACCCTGGTCCGGCGATCTCAGAACCGCCCTGTTTGCGTGGAATCGTCTTCCGTTCATCGAAGATCGGCCTCCTGTTTCTCTGAAAATTGCAGTGTTTTCTCGGAAATGGCCTATCGGCACCACCCCCGGCGGCATGGAGCGCCACGCGTATACGCTACACACAGCTCTAGCTCGTCGTGGGCATCAGGTACATGTCTTCACTTCCCCTCCCCCTGACGGCACCGGTCCGATATCCGTCGAGGTAAATGATGCCGAGGGAGGTCCGTCTACTTCCCCCCTTATCCACTGCCACGAAGGCGAGCCAGGCCGGTGGCGGTATAACAAAGCCTGGGAACAATTTATGGAAGAGAACGAGCGCAAACCATTCGATGTAGTCCACTCAGAAAGCGTCGCACTTCCGCATTGGAAAGCTCGCCAACTTCAAAATCTTGCTGTTTCATGGCATGGAATTGCCCTTGAGAGCGTGCAATCGGATATTTTCCAAGATTTAATACGAAAACCAGAGGAACCCATATCTCCGGCCTTCAACAGAAGTATACAGGGGGTGATCCCGAAGGTGCTGAACGAGATAAGGTTTTTTAAGAACTATGCCCATCATATTGCCATAAGTGATAGCTGTGGGGAAATGCTTAGAGATGTGTATCAAATCCCTTCAAAAAGAGTGCATGTAATTCTTAATGGTGTTGATGATGATGAGTTTGGAGATGATCTCAGGCTAGGCATTCAATTCAGGTCTAAGATTGGTATCCCGGAAAATGCAAGTTTGGTACTTGGAGTGGCCGGACGACTGGTGAAGGACAAAGGCCATCCTCTGCTTTTTGAAGCATTCAGCAGTCTCATATCCAAGCACCCTCGTGTTTATCTAGTCGTTGCTGGATCCGGACCATGGCAGCAAAGGTACAAGGAATTTGGGCCTCAAGTTATTGTTTTAGGGTCCATGAATCCATCAGAATTGAGGGCTTTCTATAATGCCATTGATGTATTTGTAAACCCAACGCTGAGACCGCAAGGGCTTGATCTTACTCTGATGGAGGCCATGATGAGTGGGAAGCCTTTAGTGGCTTCAAGGTTCCCAAGCATCAAAGGTTCCATCCTTGTTGATGATGAATTTGGTTACATGTTTGCTCCGAATGTGGAGTCGTTGTTGGAGGCACTGGAAGCGGTGGTGGGAGAAGGCTCAGAGAGGTTGGCTCAGAGGGGAAAGGCATGTCGGGAGTATGCAGCCTCCATGTTTACTGCTCGGAAGATGGCATTGGCATATGAGAGGTTGTTCCTCTGCATCAAAAACAACACATTTTGTACCTATCCCTTAGGCTAAGAGTTGGTTCCATTTTTTCTTTCTTTCTTTCTTTCTTTTGGGATATATGCTGTTTTTAGCATAAACTTATACTCTTTTTTTTTATACCTTATGTTATAAACCCATATTCATCTAAAAACTTTTAGATTAATATAAGGTGAACCCGTATTCAAGGGGCCCTATCATTCGGGATTCAATCATGTTGCCTCTAAATCTTTGTCCGCCTCTAACTTTAGGGTGGTAATAAGAGCTAAACACTCTCTTCACAATTGAATTGAGTTCTTAATGAATTTCTTTCATTTCTTTTTCTAAAATTAATGAAGGCAAGGAAATTCAAAGTGAGAATCTTAAGATAAAAAGCCAATAATTTTGCCACTTATTTATTGTTTGATTTATAAACTACTTAATAATATAAGATAATAACTTCATACAGCTTAATTAGTGATTTTTAACACGATAGTTTGGTTCTTCTATACAACTTGCTAATCATAACTTCAAAAGTTCACTTCATAAACTTTTAGGAATAACACTTATTTTAAGAAAACACATGCACTAATTTGCTTGCAGAGGTTGGCAAAAGTTAAAAGCCAGTTTTCTTGCAAACACCCTCTTGCTCGTTGCCGTGTTCAGCTTTCAACTGACTTTTCTTCGACCATAACAATACTCAATGAGTTGTCTAACGGGGGAAGAAGTGTAGCTTGGAGTTTAGATTGTGTAGGTATGACACAAATTCTGTGCATCTGACCATAAAAGAGGATGAGTTATGGTTGCACAATTAATTGATATTGGGAAATGTGGAAATTGAATTGGTCTGTTTTAATTTTTTAAGCAATTTCGGACTCACTTGTTACATCTTAATATGTTTTCTTATTATAATGGTCAAGTTATTAGACTATTATGGTGTTGTATTACGTAAGCAATGTATGAACTCAAATTAATAAGAAGCCTATTAAGTGTGCTAAGAAGGATCGAACTCTAATATCATGATAAAAAGCTCAATATTCAATTTAAAAGTTAAAAATTAATGAAACCTATTACCTTATAAACAAAATTCTTGGTATAACTTTTAGTAATGTAGAATTCATTGGTGGAACCTAATATGAAGCAAGTTGATTGGCTAAACCTTAGCTTACTAAATTGATGTTTGACTAATCACCTTCCCTCACGTGTTTTTCGGCTACTAATAAACCTTGGAAAGTCTTTCCTTGACCAACATCTTGTATATGTAGGTAACTATGGCCAGCAAAGGGCAACCCAATGGACATGTTGTCTTTAAACAAATGTCTTGTTTCTTCGACCACACTAGATTGCACGTTGCTCAAGATAAGCGACAGTGCCTCGAGACAACTTTCCATCCTTACATCATCCCTAGAATGTTTTCCAACCAGAAACAACACCTTTTTTTTTTTAACTTATAGCCACTCAAAATGTTCGTC
Organism: Casuarina cunninghamiana; assembly: GCA_028551485.1. NCBI lineage: Eukaryota > Viridiplantae > Streptophyta > Magnoliopsida > Fagales > Casuarinaceae > Casuarina > Casuarina cunninghamiana. The sequence continues at coordinate 18,069,806 of CM052363.1, read as the reverse complement.
ATGTTCGTTGTTTGGAAACCGAGAAAATGCAAGGAAAGTTGTCACAAGTTGTTGTAATGGGGCACATTGATAGAACTTAGGGTGTCCGTTGGAGGAAAAGCGATCGAGAGAGATTTGTTGGAGCAGAAACAAGTTCATATATAATTTTCATTATAGAATTGTAATAGTTCTTCGATTCAATTATATGAATCTTCGTCAATAGAAATTGAATTCATTATCACTTTCAATTATGTGCTCAATTTCATATTTTCTTGGTTTTTAACACCAATCATGTAAGTGTTCTTGGGCCTTTACCTCCTTAAAAGGCTAGTTCAAAGAAAGGTCTCACCCTCACACTTCTAAGCTCCTCATTGTTCTCTATTTTCATTGATATAGGACTTTTTCTCAACAATTTCCATAATCACACATCAAGTCTACAAACTAGGCCTTGACCCATTGTTTGCTAGATTCAACCCAATCCAACCTACACACAAATTTGGGCCTGACCTGTTATCTTTCACCTAGTCCAATTTCTCATAAATTCCTATATCAATTGTAGTGTTCTTAAAGTTTCCACCTCCTTAAAAATTAGCTCAAAAGAAGGTTTCACCCTCCCTCACAATTAGGACTTCTTAACAAATCGCTCCTACAACACTACTTCTTCATGTTCTCTGTCCTTAAATCTCTCATTTTCTCTTGTCATGTAATCATCTTATTGCCGATGTTGTGATCCTTACTGGTGTTGAAGTTAATACTATGTCTTATCGTCAAACGTGTTCATCTGGGCTTTAGTCTTCTGCAAGCCTACGAAGTCCTGATGGCTAACAATCACTCCTAATGGAAGAAATTTTCAGGTTTGGCTCTCCTTTATGTAAGTTTATTGTCACATGCTTGGGTTTGAAGCCAACCAGCTGGGATGGACTCCTATTTCTCATTGTCCTTAGGAGTCTAGCCCACACAAATGGACTCTCGTTTCAATCTAGAACAAATGCCACCACCCTCTCCATAATAATTGTGCTATACCGCCCAATTTCACCATGCCCGAAAGCTTGTCCATCTTGTTGCCCCTACAAGGACAACATCCAAAAGGAGCCCCAAAAGCTTATCATTCGCATCCTCATATGCACGTCTTCGTCTACATTTGTATGTACATGAGTATTATATGACAGGATATTAAATTGGACACACACACTCTCTCTTATACATATTTGGTGCATGCTATTTTCTTTAGCAATCTTTTAGATGAAGGGGAAATAATAATGCTTTCTGGCTTCCCTTAAAAAAGTAAACCAAGTTTATATTAAGTGATCGACTTGATCAAAGTGGATACGAAAAGGAATTTTAATATAACTTTTATACCAACATAATCAATTAGAAGCAAACATAAATTGTAAGACAATTCAATAATCTTTGGAGGTTTATTTATTTATTAGGAATTAAAGTTACATTACTTATAATAGATTAATCTTTTGCTATATGAAAGTGAGAATGAAGACAATTTTGGCAGTTTTTTTGCATGTAATCAAGGTGTTGTGGGGCAAGTCACCCTAGCCTAGTGGTAACTAGGCCAGCCCTCCTCACCCGGTCAAGGGTTCAAATCCCTCCCTAGTTCCCCTCCCCTTCTCCTCCCCTCCCATATGTGTGAGTAAAAGTCAAAAAGAAGATGAATGTACTGTTTCTTCACCTTTTGGTGCCATAGTGAAAAAGATAAACTCATGTAAAATATTTTGTATAATCTCCTTACTTTTAGGTCTTACATTTGTATGCCGAGCGGGGAGTATTGTGTGAGTATGTAGTAAGAATTGTAGTATCAAGCGCTTCATCGGTATGAGGGAGGCTAGAAGTACGAGTCGGGAGTCATTGAGGGTGGCCTTGTAGTGACGAGAGTGTCGCTGAATCAGGTGGGGGAGACTGTCCCAGACTGGAAGTACGAGCCGAGGGACCAGCCGATGGAGGACATGGCCTGCTTGCTTATTTTCCTTGTTGAGACGAGGGCGTCGCTAGATTAGGTGGGGGAGTTTGTCCCGACCTGGCAAGTGCAGGCCGAGACAATACGGACCAGGCGGCTTGGGACGTAGTCTGCCTGTGGCATCGGCCGGGCGACTAGCACCCAGCCGACCTGCGGTTTCCTTGTGTTGGGCTACCCACTCGGGTGGTGCCTTAATTTTATGTTTAAAGCTGTAAAAGATAGTAGTTCTATTCTAAAGTAGTTTTCCACTGCGATGGTGTTTTAAAGAGTTGACCCACATATATCGAATGTCATCTTATCCGGTATGGGGAGTCTCGGTTTAGAAGCTGGCAGCCGGCTTGCCTTGTCGCAAGCCACTGTAAGGACTCTCAGGCTCGATATGGATGCACATGTTTCCGTGACTCGTCCTATACTGCCCAACCCCTTCTAAATTGTCCCGGGACGGACTATAACTGTCCCAAAGCGACCTTCAGTTGCCTAACTGAGGGCAAGGAGCGGCTGGCCCAGATCTCTGCTGAGACTAGGCGCCCCACGGATGGCTAAGTCCGTGACAAGTGCTCCCATATGTGTGAGTAAAAGTCAAAAAGAAGATGAATGTACTGTTTCTTCACCTTTTGGTGCCATAGTGAAAAAGATAAACTCATGTAAACTATTTTGTATAATCTCCTTACTTTTAGGTATGTCCACTGTTAAGTTAGATGTTTGTGGACAAATCTTTAATTTCTGTTCTTTTTATTGTGTGCTTTGTTTGAAGTATTCTAAAGGTGCATGTAAACTTACTGCTTCTCAATTAGATAGACTCTTCTTCATTATAATCAAATCCTAAAATACACGGTTAACATCCACAAGAGCTATTTTAATTCTTCCCCCATTATAAATTTCATGACCACTACAATGAACACGGATTCTCAACTCATACAGATCGTTGAGAGTCGATAACACTTCTCCCTCTTCGTATGTCATTCTAAACCCTTTTGCAGGGTAGGTTATGCAGGTAAACATTTTTCTTTCATTTTCCTAGGGCCTGAAAACAAGTTCACGGTGATATAACTGCATAAATTGGTGACCCTTTCTTTCTACTTGAAACTAATTAAGCCCCTAATTAATGCCAGGCATTAATAGAGTTGTGTTCTACGATTCTCTTCAAAATGGTCATAAGCATGTCTGGTTCTGAAGAATAACAGCACACTACAAACTAGACCCACAATCGATATGCATCCCCACCACACAAATGTTAAAAAATAGCACTTCCTCCCCATGCACACTGCCGAATCAGACATTATGTTTCCTAATCCAGAGCTTATGTTGTCATCATAAACTACTGCAGCAAGACAGCCATATACGAGTGACCCAATTGGGATATTGGTGATGAGAATGTTGTGGTTGACACCAACGCTATTGGGTCCAAAGAGCTCCGATGTAATTGATACGGCTGCAGCAAATATGAACCCGGAGCTCAAGCCAACCAGTGCAGTGCCGACATGCAGTGCCAGCCCGCTGCCTGATGCAGCTAGCAAGAAGAAAGCAATTGGGGTTGGCAAAAGTGCAACAGTCAGCCATCCAGTCCTCGCAAAATAAAACTTCCTGCACAGTTGATAGCCAGTTTGGCAACAAATTTAGTACTTTATCTATGGAAGTACTAGTCAAGTGCAATAGCTGTATCGTTACTTACGCACGAATGTAGTCTGGAGCTGCAGAAAGCAGGCGGCCAAAGAAGGAGAAGGAGGAATAGAGAGTAAGGAGTGCCGTAGTGTTTGAACTCTGTCCCAGAGACTGCGCTATCTGGCCTAGATTGTTGCTGTACACAAGGCCGATTGTACCTCCACAGAAGTAAGCAAGATAGTATAGCCAAAAATCAAGCCTGTGTACAAGGAGTCCTGCTGGGTGCTCTTCCCCGAGCATTGCCAACTGATCTTTGACAAGCATTCTTGGACAACACCCTTCAATCTCTCCGAGTTTCTGTGGGCTGATCTTATACACAGATCCATTTCCGCTCAAGAGGCTAGTGAGTGGTCCGTTCCCAGCAGGGTTAGCACTACTACCATGACGGGAAAGGAGCTCTTTATGCAGCTCAAGATCGTCTGCATCAACAAGAATGAAGCCCGAGCCTTCAATGCTGAAGCTAGAATGAATGGTGCGACGAAACCAATTTTTGGCGTAGACAATACCAGGGATGCATATGGGGAGGATTAGGAGTGCAAGAGCTCCAGTAAACAGTAGTCGTGATGCTGTTGTATCTGTTGTGGTAGAACCAAAGACAAGAAGGTAAAGGCCGGTGATGACAGCCAAGAAATTCAGAAAGAGAAAGATTAGGGAGTCCCGGCGAACCGCATCGGGGGAAAGGGGATCGAGAGTTGGTTGGCGAAGAATTGGGATCAGTGATGCAACAGAAGTGAGAAGGGGAATAAGGGCATTCAAAAGAAGATAGAGAGAATCAGAGGACGAGTCAATTGAATTAGCAGCAAGCGTATACAAGGCTGCACTTACACCATTGAAGCTTACCGTGAGAGAGATTGCAAGGGGTCGATTGGCTGGGAAATTTCGGTTGCAAAGAATGAAACATACAGTATTGAACCAGCAGATGCTACACCCAGCCAACAGGCACAGAAGAAAGACCTGCCACAAGTTCCCATATACTTTAGACATATTATCACCAAAAACATTGCAGATCCATGGTGCTAGAGCACTGCAAAATCTAATTGATTCATCAAAACATGAAAGAAACATAACATAACAACTAATGATTAGATTGATTAGTTTTCTTCTTCAGACAGGACACTCTGCTACTCGAGATTGTAAACATTATGAGTGGCTTATGGTCCCTATAAAACATCATTTAAATTATGCACATTTAAAAATCTGCAGTACTTGTGTATATGCTCTTGTGCTCTCCATAAATGATTAGAACGAGCATGTGTCAGACATGTTCCTGTCAGAGATGTTTGGTTGTCCTTTTAAATTCAGGATTGTAGACTGAGAACAAATACTCATTGAAAATAGAAAAAACCATAAACAAGAGACTTCTGTTATAAATCCTTTAGCAGTGCTCTTTAGATCTACCAAGAAGTCTGTTGGAAGTCAAAAAACTATGTACGGAAGATCACCCTGCAGCTTGAAACTTAGGTGAGACTGAACAAAGACCATCTAGAGTTTTTTAATTACTTTGTCATGAACTTTCTGAAATCCCAATGATTGCTATTAAATTTAGAACTAATAGGTTTTCAAAAAGGTTAAGATCTTGTAAACAATAACTTAAGGCCTAAGATTTCGAGAAAGTTCACTGATCCAATAAGGACATCCTTCTCACACCTGCTCCATTAAAATAATAAAGAAAACAGGAAGTATCACCCGTCATTCAACCCTTCAAATTGTCGGAGCTGTAGTTCAAAGCACAATGACACCGTAACCTCCAGTAAATGCAGTCCAAACCCAAAAAAAAACCCTCCACTTTTGTTGGTTCTTCCATCACTGTCTCTACCAACAATACCACAAGAGGTCAGAAAACTTAACCCAACCCAACTTCTCTAGGCTAAATTCTTCTGATCAAACCTTGCTACCATTGCTAATGGCAAGCTTAAAGTAGCCACATAGCAAAGACAAATATGGTAAGTACATATTTTTGCAGCTAGACATCTTCACCTAACTTGATTGAGAGGACCCTTTTGTTTTCCCTCTCAAATGTTCAGGCATTCATTAGTTTTGGATGCACATGCTCAAGCCCTTCTACACTAAATTCCTTTTTGTCCTGTACTTGTTAAGCAGCTGTCTTGTTTGCCTCTATTGTCATTAAGAGTGGAAGTATCTAATCGGAACATCACTAAGAATTTAAAAACACCAAGTTCGTGACAAGCAAATCCAAAAGAGTTTCTTAAAATTTGTGAAAAAAAAGAAAACTAAAAATTCTCAACTAAAAATTTTAATTTCAAAACCTCCAAATATTTTTAATAATAAAAAAAAGTTAGATAGATCTCCACCTCAAGATCTGATCTAACACATAATTTGTCCTCTTTTGCCTAACTTTTTCAACGGACCAAAGTACTGCAACGTTTTCTCCCAGTAGCTTCTGCCTAAATCAATGGGAAGAGTAGTGGTTAGATGTTCCTATCAGTGCTGGAAAGTTGGAAGACGTGACAGCACTTGTAGACAGATAATTTGGGACCATAGAATTTATTATATCAGTGTATAAAGCCGTAATTCTATTGACTACTTAGTCACTTTATTGAAAACCAAAATATGTAAAATTATTAAAGATTAAAAATACAATATTATGATTTACCTTTTTAAAACCAAATACTTCTACGCTATTTACCAATGATATTTAAAACTACACACCATCGATAAGCAGTAGTAGCATCGTGTACCATTAATTGCCCATAAAAATTTGACCCACAAAATGATTATTTCCTGTTCAAACTAGGTTTTCTGATGCTGGAAAGATAGACTACGATTACATTTTATGATGAAAAGCAATTATTCTGACAAGCATAGGCTGAAAACGGTGTACGATGCAATTGGCAGCGTGGAAAAACTGAGGCAGCATTAGCAACACCTCACCATTTTGTTGTACCTAACAGTTTAAATCCATTGAATGAAAGCTCAACGCGACTTGCTCTAAACAGCCCAGATGTTGTTTTGTGGAAGCTATCTCTATAATCCTAGCCACACAAAGTTTTGTACTAAAGTGCCAGCTATTACTTAGAAGAAAAATGGGAAAGACTGTACAACTCAATCTCGGCAGAATATCCCACCATAATCACGTTTATGCTTCTTTTTTTGGATTCAAACCTGATACTATTTTAATTCATGATTATCTTCAAAGGGGTTCTTTTATTTACCTGTTTATTTTCGCTAACAGAAGGAGATTTGTCCGTACTTGCTAACCCCAATTATAGAACAAAAGACCACTATTTCTGAGTCAGTTAAACAGAGGGATTCTCGCTTGAAGATGTCTCTCGGCCGGTCTAGCAGGGCCTAGAAAGGTCTCCTTTTGGGTGGTAACAGAAGTTATGTATATGATGGACATTGCAGGCCTATGGAGCTCTGCTAGAACCAAAGAAACCCCCAATGGAAAGAAGATGTGCAGTGCAGATTATGTTGATTGATTCATTTTGTGGTGCTGAACTGAAAAGAGGTTCCCCTTTTCAAAGTAGTGCCTCAATTCTGACCAGCAATTTCAAATCTAAGCTTCACCATTGAGCAGACAACCAATTTTTCTTCCCCGATTTCACTTCCAAGTTTCAATAGCATGTTCACATGAATATGTATGAATGTGTGGTGTGCATGTTTGTGAGAGAAGAGATAAGGGGGAGAGAGAGCATACCACGAAATAAGGCAAGGTTATGATGTCCCTTATAACGAGCCACTGAGTGCCATAGCCGAGGAGCCCCATAAAAGCAGCGATGAACAACACCACCCACAACGGAAAATACAGAAGGGCCAGCCCGGAGGACCACCCAAACACCTTTCCGAGGTCGGATGCCACGGCCAAGTAGTTGAGTTGCACTTGAGAAATCCCCAGAACCGATTTCAAAGACGAAGAATACGCAGAAAAGTCGAAGTTCGTGCCGGTGAATGCCTGAATCCATATCGTGACCACCAGTATCATCCATTTACGTGACTGCCCAGCCATGCCAGTAATAGTATCTCAGCGCTTGCCCCACCACCAGGCCGCCTGCCAACGAAGACGACGATGGCTCAGCCTGAGAATTATTTGCGTTGTATCAGCAACTCGACGCGGCCTCATTTATATACATTCACTACTCTTGGTTCCCAATTTTTTCTTCTTTCCAAGTCACAACACATTTATTTCTTTGTCCTTTACCATGCTCCTTGTTTTATTCCTGGTTTGCCTGTTTACTTGCGATGAATGGAGAACCTATGACAAGTTTTCACGTGGCAGCATGTGATGGCATGAGCTACAACCTGGTCAGGTGTATACTTCCTGTGCATGTTAGAGTGCAGAATGTGAATGTGCATGTTGGACATTTACGAGTCTTTTCCAACTTCTCCCTTCAGAATTTCGATCTAAGACTCATTTCTTTTTCTTCTTGCACATGATTTTAACTCTGATTGGCTGAAAAAATAAGAGGCAATGTATATAGAACAAAAGTTTCACATTAAGTATATAATTTTTTATGGTAAAGTTTAAATGGAATAAATATTATCCAACTCATGAGCTAACTTTTGGGTTGAGTTTTTTGACTCTTTAAAATAGTATTAAAGCTTAAGTTGGACCTATTCTACCTGTACGATCTTGAGTCCACTAGGTAAGATAAAAGCAACTCAATATAAAACTTAAATAAAAGAAGTACATTTATAATTTTTTGAGTTAACTTTTGAGTTAAATACAATAAACAATTAAATTTGAATTTACAAATTAGTTGAGGGTAGAATATTTGTTGAAAAAAAACCAAAATAGGATTTTTTTTTTGAATTTGTAATTTTGTTATAACTACGGTTACATTGTCTTTCCGTTTGAGGTTTTAACATGTTTCTAAATACAGTCAAACGTATTAAGCAAGATTGATATAATCCATTGCAAGAAACACTGAAATTTGAGGAGCATGAGAGTCTAGTCCTCAGGAGATGGAATGGTAAATTTGGCCCTCTACGCGGCTGCTCCAGCTGTACTTAACAGTGATTCAGAGCTGTTAAGTCCAAAAGCATACAGATCAGAGCCTTCCAGCAAAAGGGTTATTATTAACTAATATAACTTTGTTTTATATCAGACAGTCAAGAAGATGTGTATGAGAGGAAATATAGCAGCCAAAAGCCATGTGCTCCTCCAGGTTTCAACTACATACTATTTTACACGGCAAACAGATTCATATACCACCATGCTTATCTCTTTCGCCGCAATAAATAAGTAACCATCTATAATCAGGGGCTGCATCAGACAAGAGTTGTCCATTGGATCCTTGGCATATCCAGAGAAGAGAGATGAAAAATAGAAAAGAAAAAGGAGGATGCAATATTTTTTGTTTTTTGTTTAATTTTTTTTATTTTTGGTTAAATAAAAGGGAAGGAGGTTGGTGGGAGTCTCAAACCTCAACCTTTTAGGTGTCAGAATTCCTTGATAGCTCCACCTGAGCTGTTAAATAGTATAGATTTCATTAATTCTTAAGTTAACTTTTAAGGTAAATAATGAGCCTTTTAATATGATATCCCCTATAATGTCCTTGTAGGTTTTCTTTAATTTAAGGTAATGCATCTCTTGTGTAGTATAGTGTCATGATGACATAATAATTTGACCATTATGATAAGAAGACGTGTTAAGATGTAATCAATGAATTACACATTGTTAAAAAAATATATTAAATTTTTTTATTTATATAATAATGAATTACACCAACTTTATCTCATTTCCAAGCAATGCATTCCTTTTTGACATTTTTAACTCAAATTTGAGCAGCATGAAAAGCCTAGTCCTCAAGAGATGGAAGGGTTATATTTTGGCCCTCGGCAGCTGCTCCAGCTGCTCTCACAGTGATGCAGAGCTGCAAGTCCAAAAGCATTCAGATAAGACTGCTCGAGCTGCAAGTAACAAAACTTCGTCTTTACCGACCAGTCAAGAAGATTCGAATCAGCGGAAACATAGCAGGCAGAAGCTATGTACTCCTCCAGGTTTCCACGACATACCCGGCAAACAGATTCGTATCCCTCCATACTTATCTCTTTCGCCGCAATAACTAAGAAATTGTCTGTAATCAGTTGCTGCATCATACAAGAGTTAACCCTTGGCATATACAAAGATATGTAGAGAAAAAGAAAAGAAGAAGAAGGATACAATAGTTTTGTTTTTTGTTTTTTGTTTTTTGTATTTTAGGAAAAGAAAAAAGGGGTTGGTGGATGCCTCAAACACAATCTTTTAAGCCGAGATCTCCCAATGCCCCCACTTGAACAATTGGGTGAGTTAAATGTTGTTTGTTTAGTTTTTTCAGAACTTGTATTCTTTTTCCTGTTTTTTTTTCTTCTTTTTGTTAGTAATGATATTGAATTTAGTACCAAAATAAACTTAAAATTAAGAGATCTCAGACAATACTTACTTCTAATTAAGTTATACGCTTGTTGACAAAACTTAAATTCTCAACCTTATTTATCATCAAATACTTGAAATGAAATAACTTTATTAGCAGAATTTTCAATTATAAGATGCTTTGGTTACATGTAAGGAAAATTATAAAAGTTGATAATTAATTTTTAGTTCATTTAAAAGTCAGTCCAACGGCTTAAAAAATGGATTAAAAAAAGGAGAGATAAAAGAAAAATGAAAATCAATTGCTAGGATTTGTTAGTTTTAAAAATCACTCAACTCTTTTTTTCTCTAAATTATCAAATGAGCTTACCCGATCAACTAACGCCCACATCAGTCAAATTATTACACAATAAATATCCTAAACCTTATTCAACCTTAATGTCATACAAAAACATTAAAAGAAAACATTAGAGATGATGGAATCGTCACCTACCACCAAATATCCTATGAAACGACATCCACGTTCCTGATCTTTCCCAATGAGAAAGTGGATAGATGCTATATAGTCTTTAATTATGGCTACATGGGAGTAGAAGTTAGAATCTCCACCTTTGCCTCAATGATGAGGTGAATGGAGGTCCTCACCCTGCAAGAAGTGGGTGAAAGTTTATTTAGTTGTTTTTTCATTAAATATAACTAAAAATTTGTTGTGTATGACATTCTCCTTTATTATATAATTACAAGTAATTTAATGGCTAGTTGATATTGCAACATTTTTTGTCAATCAGATGGACTAATTTTTAAACCTGTTCTAACTCAAGAAGAGATCTTTTTAAAAGAGAGTAAGTGCTAAATTTAAGTAATTATAACCCGATGACCAATATTTTACTCTCTTATTACTTAACAAACATGTGTAGCATTAAAAATGGATCCTTTTCTCAAAACTAAAACTTTATCCTGAATTCGAATTATTTGCATTAATATTACGCAAAATCCCTGCAAACCATCATGTTTCAAATGCAGCGTCAGAAGGTCCATTTGAATGTTACACTTGAATGTATCAACATCCCAGTGTACAAGGTTTACAAGGAGGATCATTTGTGTTGTTGCAGAGAAATGTTGAAATAAAATATTGCAACCTTTTAAACTTCTGATTAAATACTTTTTACCAACCTCGGTTCTTTTCATACTAAGATTCTTTTGTCCACATTCATCTGTCATTTTTTAATTACACCTAATTTTTGTTCTCTAATTATGGGGCAAAGAGTCTCATTAATTAATTGATGTTCCATATTTACAGAATAAACAAGAATCAGATCTTAAACCTTCTGCATGTTGCTTATCTGATCACAGATAAGCATGACGCAACTTGGGTGAACTGCCATACCAATACGGAATGGAGTCCTGGAGTTGATCCTCTCAGTGTTAACATTACAGGAAATGACAGATCTTTTTTTAAAGAAATTAGGACGAGAGAATATATGATGGGCACGCTGTAGTTAGAGATATGGAAGGTGATGGTCTGCTTCTTCCACCTTCCACTGATCTGCTGGTTTTTATTGATAAATCCGAAGAACCAGTCAATTTCCTGGACCATTTTCTATTCAGAAGAGAGAGAGAGAAAGCAAGGTCGACTCTAGGCTCTACTTGAATGTGTCGTCATTGAAGACTCGGACAAAAGCAAATACATGGACGAACACTTTGCCTTCCCCCCGACGCTTTGTAATAAAGCCAAATGGAGACTACATTTTCTCTTTTTCTGGTAATATCCCATCAATCCAAGCAAACCAGGGTTAGTTCTACATGCAGAGCGAAGTTTCTCTTCGTCCTTAGGTCCATCGATATTATCTTTCTTTCTTATTTTCTTGTCCCTTTCAAGAACAAGCAAAAACATCAGTATAAACCGTGGGATTTTGGATTGTCGCATAAGCAGAGAAATCAGAAACTGGTTTAAGCATCAATATCAGCTGCAAAACACGTACGATGACTATTGGAGAAGGAAACGACCTTGGGAGATGCTTTTACTTCTTTGGCTGGTAGTTAATAATGTTGATCCAAACTTCTTTGACCTTTTGTAGGAGTTCTTTGGCAGATAGGAGGTAAAGGGTAAGCAAGGAAGCCACGACGTTCTATCTACTCAAGAGATATCGGTCCTCTTGAGTAACATGCTACTACCGAGTTTCCTTGGCCATCCAATTTCAATCTTTATCTTCAAAGAAGAAGCAAAATCCAGCCTTTGGGCCACTGGATTTTCCAAAAAATTATTCGAAGTCTACCATTCTAGTTGCAGTTCAAGCCTCTCCTAAAGTTTGACAAGTAAAGAGGTTTTTGAGTGCTCTTTTTTAGATTATCATCAAGATTTTGGACCATAATTGGGGGTATACTATAGACTAAAATGCCTATTCCAAAGAGAAAACAACCCACAACCAACTCTATCGTTTTTTCAACCTTTGTTGATAAAATGCCAGTCCCAAGGCTCAGGGAGAAGCAATAGTCCACTTCTTCTCGTTTTCCAATTTCACATCAATCGCCATTACTGAAATTTCTACTCATACAAATGGCGAGCGGACAAGAAACTTGTTGGACCGCAGTTTCTTGGCCTTTCCCCTCTAAATTGGATGAAGACAAACGAGCTAAGTTGGACGAAACAGATGCCATATTCCCATTAGTTTAGGAATCTGTCCGCTTTCACGAGTGTTGAAAGACGAAAGTTTTCTTGGCCTTCCCTCCTAAATCCGGGGAGGACAAATGAGCTAAGTTCAGCGAATTAGATAACATATTCGTAGTCGTTTAGGAATCTGTTTGCTATCACGAGTGTTGAAAACGAAAGTTTTATACCAAGAAAATATAATATTTGGAGGATGTTTAAATATGGCGCTATTCTCCATACTTATTTGACTTAGTTTTTGAACTAGACTTTGAAACTACTTATATGATATCAAAGCCAAGTCAATGTGTTTCAACTTTCATTAAATATTGAGCCTGCTTATATGGTATTAGAACTAGTTAATTCTTGAAGAAAGTGTTTATCTTACTATTGAACTTGCATGCAACCTTAAGCTTAATATCACTTAGCATACAAGAGTATTATAAAAATCTCACATTTAATATATAATCCTTTGTAGTGAAACTTAAATAAAAAATGTGTTCATTCAACTTTTTAAGCTAACTTTTAAAGCAAGTTTTTTGACCTTTTAATAATGCTCTTCAACTTTCATTTAATTTTAAGTGTTTTAAATATATTCAATGTGAGTAAGAATGTTGATGATCAAAGTCATTCACTAAAAAGATATGATTATTAACCATTATTTAAATGTATAGTTATTTCCCTACTCTTGAATTAGTTTTTTATTAAATTTTGGGCCTACTACACTAAATACATAATTGGTTAGACATTCCATGTCTCACAAGCAAGAGAGAAATGAGTAAAGGAGTACTAGAAGAGTGACCTTCAGCTTCCGTTCATGTAGCAGCACTTTCAGTAAGAGGTCTATCAATTTTCCGATCTCACCCAAGTCATTCATGGTTTCACCTCGAAGGCAAAGCATGTCATGTAGGCTAAAACACAATAAACGCCATGACAAACGCAACTTCTCCACGTTGTAATTTCATGAAATTGGGACATGAAGGATTAAGGGGTCTCAAAACATCATTTCCAGTAGGAGCAAGATTTTGTCAGGATTACAGGCATCTTATTGCATAGAAATGTTTGTACCGTCAAATGCCAAAGAAGAAGATACATTATGATTGAAACCTTGCTTGGATTCAGGCCCATCTTATGTTATTTGGGGTAGTTCAAGTCATTTTACTTTTTCCTTCATCAAAATGGAAAAAGTTAGAAGCAATAATAAGAGAAAATATATCTCATATACCCTAATATTGATCTTGTGGTAAATAAAAACTTGTTTGCAGTTTTGATTGTTTATGAATGAGGTTTTCTTTTTTCTTTTTTATTCACACACTCAAATTTACACATATAGGTGTTAAACCTGATACAAAAGGTCCAAAATAGTATATACTTCTAATTAAGCTAGGTCACTTGTCAACATAAACAAGGTTTTGATCATGTAATAAATAGATCATTCCATCATTTGTATTATTGGTATACTTTTAATAACATCAATGTTAGTTGTCATATGATTCAAGTGAGACTAATGAAATTGTGGTGTGTCAAGATTTGTGTCATCATACAACTTCCTTTCCTTTATCTTATGAGTTAGAGAAAGCCACACCATGGCAAAAAAGGTTGCTTAGAAGGGGAGGTTATGATTCTATTTGCCTTTACAAGGGTATTGTTTATTGGCAAATGTCTAGCTTAGTGCCAAGCAAGTTGTCACAGAGTAAGAAAATTTTAAGATTTTGTGCAATACTTAGTTCCTTTCCATATTTTGGAATGGCTAAATCAATTGGACTCTCACTCACAAGACAAAGGAAATAAAATGTAGAAAAGAATGAGTGAATTTTATGAAGAGATGTATATTGCACACAATGAGGGACTACGAGAGCTAAAGAGCTTTTTCACTACACATTGTTTTTTCTACACACTCCTTACAATGGGAATGAATGTCAAGTTTTAAGATAGAACATTCTAAGACAGAAGATATGAAAGACATTGCTCCACATCGGAAAGGCAAGTGGGAGGTCTTAGATTTATGAGAAGCTTAGTAGGTCCACCTAAAAAGCTAGTGTTTTGGGTTGGAACTCCAAACCTGTGATAAAGTGGTATTAAAGTCAACTCATGGCCCACTTCCAATGCATAGGCAAAGTGTCCAAAGGTCCAAGAGAAATGATATAAAGGACATTGTTTGACATTAGAAAGGCAAGTAGAAGGTCTTGGATTTTATGAGAGGCTTGATAACTTCACCTAATAGGCTAGTCTTTTAAGTTGAAAGATAAGATACTATTTGGTATTCTCTCAACATTCTCCTCTAACTTTGTTTGGTAAAAGTTTCCTTTTTTTACCAAACATGTAGAGATGGAGGGTGGAGTTACTCTTTCATACCTTTTTTGCTTTCTTTCTTTCTTTTAGCTTTGTTCTTCTTTATGTTATTTTGTTAGACGTGTGTGAAATTTTACATAATATTTCATCGGCTTTGCATGTTAACACACTAATTTACTCTTCTATTGTTAAATTGAAAGGAAAGATTGACATGAAAACTTATTTATCATATGTTTAAATTTAAATTCTTGTCTATCATAAGATCATAATTCACAATGAGATGGCATAATTTCTTAATTTTAAATTAAAATTTTGTTATTTTGAAGCTCTTTAAGAAGATTAACACACACCCACACATATATATATACATATTTATTATTTTAGATCTTTAATTAATAAAATATCCACAAAAGAGCACTAACTATCAATAATTTTTTAAAAGCTATATTAAGTGACAACCCAAGAAGGGGAAGGTTAAATTGGGTTTTGAAAAGAAATTTTTTTTTTTGAATGAATTTTGTTTAATGATTCTTATTATTGAATGTTTCAACTATAAAAAATGAAGGATGGACTTGGATTTGGAGAAACTTTTTTTCTTTGATAGTTTGTTTTGGTCAACCAACCATAGCCCAGTGGAACAACTAGTGGCATGCCACTGGGTCGTGTGTTTGAAACAACATACGCCCTCCCTCTTTACCTGGCCAAGCAAAAGAAAACATTGTTTGGAATTTTAAAAAAGAGTATAAAGTTTAAAAAAAGCAATAAGGGTAACATTTATGGGACAGCGTTCGTGTAAGAGAGTAGGGATAAAGAAAATTACACATCAACTTAAGTGACTTAGTTCAAGAACTCTTAGCATCTACATTTACTCTCTCTACCTTAACGAAGGTAGAAAGTCACTCCACTAATCAAATACACAATTGATCACGAGAGATTCTTCCAATCTTCTAACCTCACACACAATTTCTATCCCGCAGAGAAATTTGCACTCAAGAGTACTCCCAGCACGTCTCAAACACTCAAAACCCTTAAAATGAACAACCTGTGTCATAAAATTCCTTGATTTTCAACAAGCCAAAGTCCCTAGAAATGTTCCTTCTTTTATTAGAAGAGATTGATGCTTATATTTTACAATAATGATATAAATTAAGCATAACGGTATTTCTTTCACAATAATATATAATAGTATTAATGATCATAAGTAAAATACATATTATGAGCATAGTCACTCTTTGCTTCTCTAAAACTCATCAGCTTCAGACAACACACTCCAAGATCCCGGGATGCAGCAGCCCGTGAGCTGGTAATCAAACCATTAAGGATGAAGTCCTCAAAGGGACATGGACCGGATTGTCTCTATCGAGTTATAGTGGATTCACATGATGAAGGAAAACAATTTGGGGCTCAAAGGGAACACTAGCTTGCTCAAAATCGATAACTCCAGAACATTTTCTATACATATTGATCTTTCCCATCTTAATGACGACCCTACATATTGGCAGTCAGTTGGTTCAATTGGTAATAAATACTATTGAAACCTTTTGATCTCAAATTCAACACTGGTGTATGAATTGAATGCACGTGTAAAAAAGATAAATAAATAAAAAATGACGACACCACTTTTACAAATGGGTCGTAGGTTTGCCTGAACATAATAAATTCACAGCCCATAAGATTCACAACAGAAAGCAACAAGTATTCAGCTCGGTAACACTCCACCCTTCGTACATCATCGAACAAGTCATTCATGCCATTGTGATTATCCCTGGTTTTGCATGCGGAAGGACATAATCAGCATAGTTTTAGATGGACAGCGACAGGGTCTCATCAAAGCCCTACGAAAGATGTATAGGTTGGGCCCCAAAATATTGACCTCGAATGAAGTAGCATCATTTGCATGTTGTTTTTAATGTAAATCATGCCAAGCCAAAACGCACACGATAGTGTCATTCTGAATGAGAATCACAACAACAAAAACTCACCAAATGGCTTCATTTTGCATGTAAATCACGCCGAACACAATCGTGCATAATGGCATCACTTTGAGCATAAATTAAGTCCAATCAAAACACATATAACAAGGCCGTTTGAGCGTAAATCACATTAGGGCAAAATGCGCACGACTAAGGCCGTGTAAACCTTGTTTTATAATATACGATATTATAGTAAGTGAATTCAATGAAACTTTAATCATATTTAGTTTAAATCAAGTGCAAATAATATTCAGTTAATCTGAACATATATTTCAATGATTTTTGCAACACTCAAACGTATGCTTTTAGTCATGTTTTTTCAGCACCAATTGTACAACAAACGAGTGGAATGAACGACCAATTTTCTGCAGTACTTCTGCATATTATCTGCAAATATTTCAATAAGGGTAAATATAATGCTAAACCAATTACCCAAGATTAATCTGACCATAATCAATTATTTTCTTTTGCATACTTTATCATTATCCGAATATCATAAATACCCTCACGATCCTTCACTTTTTTTTATGATGATAAAACCATTTACAGATTTTCTTCACAGTAGAGTTTGGAGCAAAAGAGGCAATTCGGCATATTTGATCATCAAAATAGTAAACAATTCCAGCATCAAACAGAAAACAATCTGGGCATATATAAGCATAAAGACTAGTGATTTGAGCATCAAACAACCAACAATTACGGAATATTTTGAGCATTAAACTATAAGCATTTCTAGGTAAATTTCATCACTAAATTTGCAATATTAATGCAAATAAAAAGGTGAATAGATTTCAACTCTAATGTGGTAAATCTAAGTCTGAAAATAAGCAATTTTTATACAAAACATTCAGCTCAATTTATTGTAACTTTGATGCAATATTTTCAAGTATTTTTATTATCGTCATCAAAATAAGACTTGCTTCAATAGTTAAGATGCTCTAAAGCTAGAACCATTCAAATATAAGCTAAAATGGTAATTCTTAATGGTGTTAAGAGTAGCTATAGTGCTTGTTGTCAATATAAGTGGAAATTTCTAACAGATTTGATGGTTTCAAATACATTGAGTAAGACTATTATAAGAAAAGTATTCTGAAAAATAGCTAAATGATTCTTATAAGATTACTAGTGGCAAAATCTTTCGATTTTAAAAGAATGGTGAACCTAGACATTAGAAATTACCCACATTAATTTATCAATACGTAAAACTGTGTTTACGTAATATCTAAGTGATTGCATCAGGAGTTGTAGGAAAACACGCTTCCACGATGATATCCATCATCCTTTTATGCTATATAGATATCTTATTGGGATAAAATTAATCAGTTGATTATTTTGTTAAGGTGAATGTTATTCCACATTGATGGTATGAAAATAAACCCTTGACTTTATGATCTATGAGGTTTTCCCACCCATAGCTAATTGGTTTTGAAATGGGCCCTCACATTTTACAATGGTATTAAAGTTAGGGATAAGCCTTTACTTTGTAATTTTAGCCCAAAGTTGGTTTCCATACACAAGCAATACTTGTGTCAACATATATATGAGTGGGAGTATTAAAAGTAGATGTTGTCATATATCAGTGGTGTAAAAATAGGCCATTAACTTTATAAGTTGTAGGCTTTATAATTGGCTTTATAGCTAATTATGGACTCTCAAACTTTAACATATTTAAGTGAAGGTTTGATATTTTAGTAATGAGTTACAAAAATGATACTCAATAAAATATACTTCGTCAATTGAAAATTATACACTTAATCACATGATTAAATATAAAATTCAGGGAAAGGAGATGTAGAATAAGGTGAGAGTAGCTAAAACAACTTCATTAATCTATAGATATCCCTTGAAAAGGATTTGCAAGCCCTAATAGATAATGAAAGCGGGCCTTTTCTGATTTAATAGAATTAAAAAATAAGCTATGAGATTCCTAGAAACTCAAGGTTTAATATAAATAAGAAAAGTAAACAAGAGAGAGAATTTATATTACATTATGTTAACAAGTGCTTGACTCAATTAGAAACAAACATTTCTTGGAACCTTTTGATAAATAGAATTGTATGGATGGATGTTTGTGTTTACATATATTATGAAAAAAAAAAAAAAAAATCTTTGACATTTTGGAAGATGAAAGAGACTAATGCAAGAATAAGAAACTTGTCTTCATCAATATTTCATTGTCAATGAAGATGAAAATCTTAACAACGATTTGAAACTGTTGGTTCGTTACAAAAAAAAAGAAGAAGAAGAAGAAGAAGAAGACAAATTAGTCTAGAAATCATTGACATTCGAGAAGATAAAGACAATGCAAAGATTAAAAAAAAAAATCTTTGTCTTTGTCAACATTCCATCTTTAATAAAGACAAGAGACGGAAAAAAAATATTGAAAGATATTGTAAAAAAGAAAAGTACGAAAAGAAAAATGAGACATGATGAAAGAAAAGGATCTGAAAATCTCTCTTCATTGTATTCCCATAAAACTTTTTGTTTGACGTATTAAAAAGATCCTACATAATCAACATGTTTGGAGACTTGAAGAGATTATTTTTTATTTGATGTAATATTGTATATGTTCTCATAGTAAATGAATGCTCCTAACAATCTTATAATGATCATTGATATATATTAAATTTTACTCATAAAACAGATATTATTTTTATGCTTGTTATCATAAAGATATTTAATAAAGCTATAAATAGGTCAACAATCAAAATTAAATGTAGTTGTGTTATTATCTTAATTTCATGGTAGAATGACTAAAGTTCAAGGTCATCCTAACTTTAAAGCTATTTAAAACTATAGAACTCAACAAAAATATCAACTCGACTACGTTTTTTCAATATTTAAAAGAAAAAGAAAGATTTGTATGATATTTGTTTTTATGTAAAAATAGTTTATGAAGACAAAGAAAAAGGAAAGTTACTAATTCTTTTATTCAAGGTAAGACCCTGAAAAAAAAATTCCCGTTATTCAATTTTTTTATTCAATACAATTAAAAGCCAACAAAAATTACTGAAAACTACCGAGCACCAAGTAGCTGAAGCAATAATTTCAAAAACAATAACACCACAAAACCCTACAGATAAGGATGAGGGAATGTGAGGGAAGGAAAGTTTCTCTTCCTTTTCATTTTTCTGGGTAAGAAAAGGGAGTGGGTTGGACACATCAAGCTCCTTACGCAAGTGGCTGCCCGAAGATGAGATAAGACTAAGACTGCAAACGCATCTCTGATAACCTAAAATTATATTGAGAAGAACATAACAGTACAATCTTTTGAGGTTATTTTCCACCCCTTTTTACAATCCTAAAGTGAAATCCTGTGAGACAACCATGAAGTCTAGTCTTTTGGCATAATGACAGCAAAACTAAAACAAATGATATCAAAGAAATCCACCTCCCAAGATTGAGTCTCCCACTCCTGAGTTCATTATTCAAGGACTGTTAATAAACTTGGGCTTATGGGAGCTCAAGAAGAGCATGAATCCACAAGAATGTCGATTTTAAAAGTGTAGTAGAATGTTACAATCCTAAAATGAAATTATTCTAGATACTCATTAGACTTAGTCTTTTGACATAGTGACAATAAGAGAGAACACCCTTATTTATGTCAAGTCTAGTTTTTAGATTAGATTACAAATGCAACTTTAATAAACTCCACATTTAAAGTCATGAGATTTTCCCCCACGGCCAGGCTCCTTATACTTGAGATTCCCATCGATGTAAACCTTCAATTTCGAGGCATCAACGTCATGGATTACATTTCCTAAAAGAGATTAGGAAATGAGTAAGGTCAATATCTGGGGCAAACGGATGAAAATTGTACTAGGAGTTCAATTATGTTTGATAGGTATGAATTCAGCCCCAGCAAATAAAGAAGTCTTGAAGACCAAGTCTATCTCTCCCAAAAGGCTTCATTGTGGAAAGGATGCTTCATTATACCTTGCTTCGCCCATGATTGTGTCAAATCCAGAGGCTAGGCAATTGCGGTAGCCTTGGCTAGAGAAGCTAAAATTACAAGAGCAATTTCTTGCAAAGCAGCCATGTTTTTGTGTTTTGAGGGGTCTAACCATTTTTGATGTATGAAACAACGAACACAATGTGAGTGATGCTTATAACATTTGACTTTGGTGGAGCGTTTCGTAGCCATAATCATTTATTTGTTGATTTTGTTTCGTCGACCCTGGTCGCATGTGCACAGAGAACATCCTATATTAAGAAAGTAAGAAGTCCAACAAATGAGTAAGGCTACAATGGGTACAGATTTTCTGGGAAAAATGACTCTGAATCATATGAACAGAACTATTTTCAGCTTCCAATTTGGGGAAATTATCTTTTGCTTTCAAGGGAAAAAGAAAAAGTAAGATCAGAGTATTGCGTGTGTTGAGATGTGGCTAATGAATTTTTATTGTTAAGAAAATATTAAAATTTTTACTTATAAAATAATAAATTTTATTACTTTAAATCAACTTTCAGAATATATAATATAATATTAAAGCTAGGATCCCTTTTAATAACCCTATGAGCTTTCATTAATTTGAGGACACACATTATCCACATAATATGACATCATGATAATTTGATAATTTGAGTATCATGATAGTGAGACATGTTAAGATATGACCAATAAATTTCATATTACTAAAGAAGTTATTAAAAAATTCTACCATCTTTTGTATCAACTTTTGATTCGATAATAAACCTTTTAATAGCATGAAAATGAAAAATAAAGTCTGTTCTTAACTAAATTCCTTGAGAAACTGCTACTCGTTTCTCTTAAATTTACGAGTCTCAGTGCTACGTTTAGTTTTACTGGTTGGAGTGTGAGGCTTGTCGGTAGAATATACCCACAGTTTGTGAACTCCATTGATGGGGCTGTATCTCTGGTCTAAGGGAACTTTGTAGGGCCTCTGTATTTCAAAACTCGATTGATTTAGTGGGAGCAAGACAAACCCTTTTGTGGGATCAATTGGTTCTGAGGCACAAGTTTGGCATAAAATGAAGTGGAAAAGGCTCAAAAGGCATAAGCACCACCAGAACCTTCAAGGACGTTTTGTATGAACTAAAGTGTTCAAACAGGAGCCTCTATCTATGAAAAAAGAATGGTTGGTGTTAGAGACAGCTGATATAATATCATGGCTCCAAGTCTCAAGGATATCAATAGCTTTTTCTAATACTGCACTTGCCAGCATATTTAGTGTGGTTAATTAATTGCTTTGGCACTTTCTGTACAAGCTCAAAGGTCATTAGCTATGTTTCGACCTTTGATACAGCTTAGCCATTCCCTCAAGTGAGAGGTTGGCAACTGCTTTGTGCCTTCTAAAGTTACCTTTTCTCACTTGTCTCAGAAGAAAATTTCAAATAGGGTTGCTTGTAATGATTTGTGAATTGAAACATTGAAAGAGTTTATATGTGTATATATATTTACTCACACACCCATTCACGCACTTTTTGGGTGTCAAATCTAAAATCAAAAAATTCTACACAGCAACTTACTACTAAACTAAGCACTTGTGAAGAAAAGAGTTGATACCTTAGAATCCAAAAACAGCTAGCAAGACTTTTTCAAAGAAACAGATCATATACCATTGTGATACTTAAAAGCAATGGTACCTGAAAAAAAGATTAATAACAATAAATAAAATAAATCTCAAGCTAAAGGTGATGCACCCTCATCACATTTTTGGGAAAAAAGCAAATAACCTTCTCAATTCAAATAAGAAAACATAAGCTACATAGCTATTACGTTTCACCATCTGAAGACCAAGGTCACCACCATCCCAAAGGTAATCAGTCGGTACATTTTCTGCTAGGTCCTCAACCCTGCACTAACCACATTTCCAAGAACCACATCCAAAACCAGAGTAATTGTTACCCAGATCATCCTGCAAAGCTTTTCTACTTTCTTTTTTCTTTTTATTGTTAGTTTTCCAGCAGCAAAATTAATCCAGCTCCACGAGAGATCATTAACATGGATATGATCTGAAAGCATCAAGAGAAGCTTGAATCACGTACCTAAAATTCGCATCACATATGAGTCGGAACCAACAGGAAACTTTACCAGTGAGTCTAACTGCTACCTAGCCTATTAAGATGCACCTATACATGTCTCATTGGCTCTTAAAAAGTGAGAACAGAAGAGGACAGAGAAGGTATGGACGACGAAGAGAAAAGGAAAACAGAAAATTGAAAGAGACGAGAGAAGAAACAGCAGAGAGAGGGAGAGAGAGAAATAAAGGACATAATTCTGGATTTGAACAAACTTGTTAGGAAAAACTTTTTTTTTACCAATTTCAGCACAAACAAGAACAGACTATCCTAGCTACGGTCGGGTGACTATCCTAGCTACGGTCGGGTGACTATCCCAGCACAAACTTGTTAGGAAACATGTTTGTGCATTACAAGTACTGAAGGCTCAGTGACTATCCTAGCTAGGGTCGGGAAGTAATTTGCTTGTAAAGAGCTGATAAACAAGTATAGAACGAATCATAAAGCAAGAGATCAAAACAAGTACATGACATTCTAGCTGCACTTCCCATAACTGCTAGCCATAAGAAGCATCATTCATATCACATGACTGTTGCATAACGTTAACAACAATATAAGATCAAATCACTAAAAGGTTGAAAACTTCCAAGCAGAAATACATCTTCTATTTTAACTTTCAAAGTAAAAGTCATATATTCTTGTTCAATGAGGTTCCGCAATATGCCAGGATTAACCTAAACTAGAACTAACACATACTGCACCGTTGATGTAAATTTCTCATCATCATGCAGAAAGCAAATTGACATCACCATCAATTTACAACAGTGGGACTTGGATAAATCAGCTTTATCTCTCAATCCCCTCATCCCTTTGAACTGTTAGACTAAAAGCACAAATTTATCACTGCCCTAATATTGGTAGCATACCATTAAATACTACCACTATCATGACCAGTAATACTATGTTGTACTTGATCATCAACTCCTAATATGTTAATCTCACACTAAAAGCAGCATCTCTGCCACATCCAAGGTGATCCACACCTCCAATGCTGCCACATCAAATTCAACTATTGTTAGCAGAAAAAAGTGATCATAGAAGTTGAAAGTCAAATCCACTTAGCATAAGATCTCAGGACATATTTATTATAAATAAATAAATAAATAAAAATGACAACTTCAACAAGCGCTTTAATATGGATGAAGTTAGAATTACTCTAGAATTGAGATATTTCAGAAAGGGGAAATCAGTTCAGCTTAATTCTTGAAAACAAAGCTATATCACTGGATTGTGATCTAATGCAATTTTCTCTCCATTGTTATCCACACAATTTCTCAGGCCTGGATAGATTAATGGGTGAATGTTGCATTAAAAGTAAATCAACAGCAATAGAAAATCAAAATAAAACAGGTTCATGTAATATAGAAAATAAACAATATATTTGAAAAGTGAAGATTTTGTGTCTACCTGAAGCTAGTCATGACAAGTGTCTAGGTTATTGAGTAAGGGTCCTCTGAATTATAAAACAAATTATGTACACATAAACTTCAAACCGCAATCTTAGGACTCGCAAGATATAGACTAACATTACTCACATGCCTGTCATGCAATATCTATGAATATAGAAGATCAATGCACGAATAAATCAAACTCTGATTAATGGCAGGAAAGCTCAACATCTGCATCAATTTTCAGATAACAGCAATGACTTCCTTCAGTTGCCCAAAACACAAGCATAACTTGAATAGTTACACCGTTATTTAATACTAGCACAGCTTGATATAAAATTCTGGCAGTCATGCGCAATGCCAAACAGTATGATAGAAACTTTCGCACACGAAGTCAGTTTTGTTCTCATTACATTTACTCTGATCCAACTAATTGAAGTGGAATGAAAAAGTCAGAAGAAATAACTGGCTTCTTCCCACCCAACCATAACCCAAACACAACTTTGGCCACTAAAACCAGTAACACCACAGTGTGAATTATCACCACATAAGAAAATCTAAAATTCTTAGCCTGCTACTGTAGACAGCAGCTAACATATGTAGTATGATGCAACCTCCAGAACTAACGTCAGCATACCTCCTAATCATCTAGAACCACCACACGAACTAGTCATACAACCAACAATTTGGAAAAGTTACATCATCATGCCCAAACATTCTTGTTAAATCTAGAACTGCAATTTTGCCAAAAGAAGACGAGACATAATCTTGGTGAACTCAACTGGTACTAAAGTAGTCACCTTCGCACAGTTTATTTGCACCAACAAGTGTACAATTGCATATATGACACCCAAATCTTTTCATTCGGATCTTTTAAAACGAAGAGTTTTAGCTTTTCTACATCATCAGAAAAGAAAGCCGCATTACAGTTGAAACTGATCAAAAACCCTTAAGCAAGACTCAGGATTAGAAAAACTAATCATATTTGCAAAACCTTAAACGTACAAGTAATCTAGGAACACAGACTTTAGTATCGTAATACTGATGACATTTAGATGTTTAAATGATGAAAAAATTCATCTCTTAATAAAAAAAAAAAACTACAGCATCTAGTTCAATCTATTAGCTCAAAAGTCAGTACAGAAAAACCTCAAAAAAATAAAAATAAAAAATCTTGGTCAGCTACATGGTACAGGCAAAAAATTCAACGCTTGCCTGTTCTACTGCTGAATATTAAGCATAGCCTTAGCCTCAGTCTGCTCCTCTACAAGCCCATCACTCGCATACTTGCTCAACAGCTCCATCTTCTTCTTCTCCAACACCATTCTCTCTATTTCTTTCTCATCTGGCAATGGCACATGTGCCACAAATTCCCTCCTCCCTTCCCTCTCCCTCTCTTCCCTCTCCAGCTTCTCCCTATTCATCCTTTCCTCCTCTTCCACCTCCTCCTCCATGCCCTCAAACAACACATCCTTTACCACACTCACAACCTCCCCACTCTTCACTGCCTTCCTTGCCTCCCTCCTCACCTCCTCCACTCTCCTCCACTCCTCTACTGCCTCTGCCCTCATCCTCTCCTCTGCTGGCCCTTCCACTTTCCCCAACACCCCATCCTCATCATCCCTATACCCATAATAACTCGCATCAATCCTCTTATATATATCATAACGAGTCCTCCTTTTTCGCAACTCTGGAGGTTTCTCAAACAATTCCCTCACTCCAGGCAACTTCTTTGCTGCCCCAAAATATCGGTATCCTGGCCCACGTCCACTTGGGTTAGGAACATCCACTATATTTCCTTCTAGATCTGTCATTTTAGCCGAATGTTTAGAATAATTGGGCCCACCAAGCTCAACAATGCGCCGTTCCCAATGGGATTTTTCCCGTATGAGTTTGTTGATCTCATCATTGAGGTCACGGAGGCGGTGCTCCCCAAGGCCTTCATTTTGGATTTCAGCAACCTTGCGGCCAATCTCACGCATTATCTGCTGGCGCCACTTATCAGCCTCAGCAAGGTCTCGGCATTCAGAGGCAAGGAAAGGCCGACGCTCTTTTGGCTTCTTTTTTTCCTCAGCTTTGAGCGTGATGAATCTGTTCAGCATTGACTGCGCTTTCTCTTCATTACGAGCCATCTTCCAATAACCTTATCTGGAATTTAGTCTCGTCGCAGAAGCTGAAAAGCAAAGTCCCATGTGAATACCACACCGTTAATATCAACAGCAAGCATTTAAGGACAGCTTGACAATTGAAAACACTTTGTTCAAGAAGTCAGAATATAAACATGATTAATAACTATACCAATCAACCTAAATTTTAAAAATTGAACCACATGTATACAAAATTTACTGGAACATTTCATATTCTTTATTCCATGACTAAATATAAATAACAGCTATTGTTTATGAAAATATATGCCTGGACCCACATTGACACAAAAAATTTCAGGTTGAAATCATAGAAATTACCAAAACACTCTGATTAAATACATGAGATAGTATTCTTGTTTTTCTCTGCAGCCAAACGGTGACTAAGAATTTGCGGATTCAGAGCAAGAAAGCAAGAACTTCCACTCAACTGAACCTAATCCAACTAGCTCGCTCCAACATTTTCAGTCTTATTAAATGTTCCGAACCCACATAGAGCACAAAGCATGAGACGAACCCTAAAAAATGACTTAGTTTCTGAAAATTTTCTCCGCAACCAAACAAGAACAGTACAAAAATAAGCTGAAAAAATTAAACGCAAAAATGAAGATACACCTATCAATTAAATCAACCAAAAAAGGAGAACTCTAAAATGCAACTCGAGCCCTATGACGCCAACAAACCTCCATAAAACTACACAAGATAACCGAAATTCGAAAGGGCGGCGTACCAGGAATCGGAAGATCAGAGTTCCGTAAAAGCTAACAGCCAGAGTAGAAGGAGAGCGTGAGAGAGACCTAGAGCTGCTCCGCAGAAGCTAACGAGATTAATGGCGACTATCTCCTCTCTTATTTCCTCTCTTCTATTTGTTTAAACCCGCTCAGAGGAAAACCCAATAAATAAATAAATAAACGAAAAGAAAACGAAAACCGGACTCGAACCGGACCAAAAAGTGACGGTTTTTCCGGTTCGATCGGGAAGGTCGGGTCTTAGTCTTCCTTTCCGTGTAAAGATAGAGTTGGAAGTCGGTTTAAAGAAGACGGACTATCCATGCCCGACCCGGCCCTTAGTTTAAAGCATAATTGAAAATTTTGCCTAAATGATTATTGATGAAAGGGCGGGCCTAGCTTAGTGGTGTTCTATAAGCCAAATTCTGACCATCAATCATGATTCAAGTCCCCTTCTCTCCCTTTCTGGGTGCATGTGTTAAAAAAAAATATTGTTTGAAGTTCTATACCAGGGTTGGTCGAGTATATCCTTATTAATGTTTGGAAACAATATATCACATATATATTCAAATATTTTACATCTATATTTCTACTTGCATGGTACTAAGCACAATTTCACTATCACAAATCATTTGCAGTCTAATTGAGAAACATAGGAGGTTAACAAGGCACTAGTAATGTATTAGCAGTCTTTCAACAAGTGATCATCCTAAATAATGTGGTAAATGGTTGGTGTGGACAAAATTATGTTGCAACATGAGTGACCATAGCTCCCATGGTAAGACCCCTTATAAGGTTAAGAATTTTTTTTTTTTAATTTAAACACATATGTCCATGCATGTATATAATGTTAAACTTGAGACTTCTTGATTTTGAATAGTATTTATTCTCAATTGAGTTAAATACTTGTCAATGGTATTCTTTATAAGATATTTTATGACAAACCGGTACCTACTCTTCTAACTTGTACAGTAAGTAGTTCAACAGTGGAAGTTATCAATCGAAAGATTGTTGCGAGGGAACAAAGTTCTAGCCGATCAAATGAAGTTATGAATACCTGAGCTGACCCTGAGGGGCAAAGGTCCTTTTATAAGTGGGCGAGAGTTGTCATGGTGTCGTTTAGTAGCTTGGTGTTTTATATCTTGTTGCGTATGGGCTTTAGAAGGCATGGGTCGAATGTTTGTATATGAGCCAGGTCAAGTTGTCAGCAGAGCCCACGACATAATTGTGTAGAAAATTGGGGGAGGAGGCAAAGATTAGGGTTTGGTCGAAATTAGTTATTGTAGGAGAAATCCTTCCAGGTCCAATGTCTCCTATTTTGATGTTGTTATTGTGACGGTAACTTTTGGTCGTAGGAAGCAACATGGTTTTTAATTTAGTCATACTTCTTTATATAGTTAAATCATAATGCTTACTTATATTCGTGAGTTGGATGTATATATTATAATATTAAAAAAATATTTATTTTTATATAAATAAAGTTCATTATATTTTTTTCTATTTAATTTTATATCCAAATCATAAGCCACTCTCTACCCTATAAGGAGGATAATAACAAGTCTTATATGATGGGTCTTGTCCCAAAAGAGCAAGTCAATATGACACTTAGTCTATAACCAAATTGTCCTACTATTTGCTTCTTTTTTTTTTTTTTGGGCTTGAAATGAAGCTGGTTATACCGTTGGCTTTTGTTGCAAAAGGTGCAAATGATCTGTCCATTGAGGAGTAAGAACTTGTATTAACTCATGTGATGGGGATTATTATTGATGCCCCAATTATTGACGTTAACCTTGAAACTTGCAACAAGACTTTTTAGGCTACCTTTCTGCAAATACCAGCCATGGAATCTCGATGTGCATTGAGGAGTAAGAACTTGTATTAACCCATGTGATGGGGATTACTACTGATGCGCCAATTATTGACGTTAACCTTGAATCTCGCAACAAGACTTTTTAGGCTACCTTTCTGCAAATACCAGCCATGGAATCTCAGCCCATTTAGGTTACCTAGAAAGGCACATTTCCTAGCATCGAGGGTCGCCTTTGTGTCTGTTCAAGTCAGTATAAGCTGACAGCTTCGGGCACGATGTTTCTCAGGAGATCCAAGGATCGATGACACGACGATTCTTGGGAAACCCAAAAGTATCGAATCTAGGACTAGATTGAATGCTGTACAGCTAATTGAAAGGACGAACAATTATTATAAGCAAGGCTAAGTAAGCTTTGAGACAGAAGAAGCTTTAATTGTGAAAAGGGTTAGGTGAGTTTCGATTAACATTACGGGCGATGGTCAATTGATGCAGGGCCAATTATCTGATAAGATTGTGACAAAATTTTATTTTTAATCATGATATGAAATTTCGTAATAGAATTGCCTTGTTATTTCAAAAAATTTATATTTTGGTTCTAAGTTTATTTTCTTAAACAAAAGTATGTTACTATTTCTTTTTCTTTTTTTCTTGTAAGCGCTTTCTAGATCTTAAAAAACACAATTTGAATTATTTTTAGTTTTTAAGAGATAAAATCTATGCTTAAAAAAGCTTAATTCTAATCCATGTCTATTACATGCTTGCTAAAATGGGCATATAACGACTTTCTTGTGGCTTCATAATTACTTATATTATAACAAAACTCAATTGACACTAAGTGATTTTACTTTGAAAATGGTGAAGACATAAACAAAATTATAATGGGTTTAAGAGAAAATTTAGTAGAAAAATAGGAATGTGGAACCTCTAATTTTCTCAATGAATGTGGCTAATGTTGGGGTGCCATTTGGCCTACTAGTAAAAATGCCAAGCACCCCTAGCATGTCCATCTAAAAAGTCTGGATTTGAAACATTCTCTTCCTTTTTTTTTTTTTTGTGTGTATGAGTTGTATTAAAAAAGTTTTTTTAAAAAAATGTGACTAATGTTGGCCTTGAAATTGCTATGCTAACTTGCTCATTTCAGCCTTTTTATTGTATTAAATTTATGATATTTTATAATATGCATTATTACTTTTTTTTTTAATAATTTGTAATTTTTACTAAACTCTATTTGATGGCTTAAGTTAGGAAACATCAATTTCTTCAAAAGCATGCTTAAAAAATTTAATCAACCAAATTTAAGGATAGGATATTTGTTCTTTGTATAAAAACAACTTTAAAATTGTTTATATATTAACTAACTATATAAGAAAAAATGAAGATATAAATATTTATCAAAAATGTATTACATAGATTCTAAAAAATAAATATCTTAAAATATTGCTTCTTAGCTTTACGTCAGAGCACATAAAGAGAAATATCTTAAGCGAAACAGAGAATGCAGGCGGGTGAAGATAGCATTTAAGAAACATCTCCTTCTTCTCTGTTGAGTCACACTGAAAACGCAAGTATATTGGCTTCCGTTCGAGGGATCAGGCGGATATGAAGTAAAACAACCGCCCATGCGGAACGCTCGGGAGCGTTTTCCTTCTCCAAGATTTTCGATACTTTCAGGTCGACCGGGAAACGAAGCGTCTACGTGAGAAGATAGAACAGTTTTTGAGAGATCTGTCCCATTTCAGGTAATTTTGGGTTTTTTTATTTTTTAGTGTTCTGGGTTAGATTCTTGAAAAACTTGAAGTTAGATAAAACATAATAACCTTTATGTTTTGATGTGACAGCCTCTTCGAAACTGTCAAAGCGCACAAGAGAGGACCCAAAACAGGAAATGGTGGAGTATGGTGGACTCAGGGAGGCCACTTCCACTGATTACTGCCCGGAGTTCTTCAAAGTTTTCCTTCCCTACACGAGCTCGCACCAAATGGTATTCTTTCTCTGTCTCTCTAGCGTCTCCAAAAGCTTACTGCTTCTTTAATGGTTGGTGGGTGTTAGGCTTTGCTATTTAGGGAGAATGGTATCTGGGTTGATGGATTCATAAAGTTCTGGTCTTATTCTTTGTCACAGGCAAAGTTGAACAAAATGCCTAGTTTTAGGGGAACAAAAGGCCCAGTTTTTGGTGTCCGTGGCAACGTATTTGGGACAAGAAAAGGGTCACTTGAGCCTACTCAATGGAGTGTTATTATATTTCACTTGTTTTTGTGAAGAAACAACTGTTCCCATGGCTCCGTTTTATTGCTAATATGTGTCTACTTTATATGTCAGCGTATCGTAAATTGAAGAATTATAGTACTTGAAAATATTGGAGATAACTTGTAGTACTTGAAGAATTGTGGATAAAGATGTAATTGGCTTGAAGTAATTGAAACAACGGATTGGTAAAACCTGAACATGTTTCTTGGTCTTCCTCGTTCTTTTCTAAAGTGTAGGTAAGTCATAGATTCCTTTTGGGTAATATAGGCTTTTTCTTGAACCTAAATAGGTTTCTATCCTTGTTAAGTAGTTGATGTGAATAATGGCATGTGAATGAGTTTTATGATTCATATTTGTACACCAAGTAGGAATGTGTTTCTTGTATGGTGTTTTTGAACATTTGTAGCCTCTTTTATATTGGTTGAAAATTCAATCTATTTGACATTGCAGTCCATACCAGAAGCATTTATCAAGAACTTCAAGAGGGTCATACCAAAGAAGGCCATTCTATTTGATCATTTTAAGAAATCTTGGCATGTCAAATTGAAGCAAACCAATGGACGCTTGTTTTTTAAGAATGGCTGGCAAGACTTTGCTATAGATCACTCACTGGAATTTGGAGACTTTTTGGTTTTTAAATACCATAGAAATTCAAGGTTTGAAGTAAAAATATTCAGTAAAAGTGGATGTGAGAAAGAAGTAGCTGTGAATGAGACTATTTCATCAAATCAAAATTCACAACCAAAGAAAACTTGTAGGAGACAAGCACATATTGGCAAACAAAAGCCTTTGGAAATAGGTTTTCAGAAAAATGAAGAGGCAAGCTGTGAGTTGTATTTAATACATGTTGTTTACAATTACTTGTCTTTCTTTCATTCTTTGTCTACTATAACATGAATATTCATTACAGATTTAGAAGTTGTGTGCCTACAGGCTCATTTAAAGTTGGTCGGTGTAAATTACAAAGGAATTTGAGGACAAATCTTAAAGAACACAAGATCCCAGAAGGCTCCCACTTTGTACGACCAAAGAATCCATATTTTGTATTGGACGTTTCTAAACATTCAAAGTATGCCTTGGTGAGTCTAGTCTTTTATTTCTAACTATTCAAAATGTTTTTTATACATTATTGTTTAGTTTTCTCTTGGATAAATTAGGAGTTTTTGCTATATGGAGAGAGGAGAGTATGAAATGTTCTTTAGACTTTTAATGATACATTTGTAGAGTAATGATAAATGACCAATGGCAAAGTGGCACCCAAGAGATGTATTTGTATTCTTATTCTACCTTTTAGATATACTATTTAGATATTCAAAGATCTATGACATTATTGAGATTTTGGTTGTTAGATGTTAGATAGATTATAATTTTCACTTTTTACCCTTTTACGTGAGACCAATTACTATTTTGGTGTAGCCTATGTTGTGGCTAGCATTGTGGAAAGTTAAATTAAGAAACATCAAATGTTTGTCTCAAATAAGTCCCATGGAAAGGAAGCTAGATACAATTTGAACATCAATGTCTGGTCCCTCAAGATCTATCAATTAGAAGACAAAATTAATTTTTCCTTTTTCTAAAATGGGCATGAATCTAAATGTGTTTGTATATTTGCAGTATACTCTTACAATTTATTAGAATAGCCAAATTTACTATTTTTTATTTTTTTTATTTGATAAGTAACTACATTGAGAATTCTTCTCTTACTTATCCATAAGTCAAAAGGTATTAGGTTTATACGCTTTCTTTAAATGTTTGAAGGAATAAGTTTTTTATATATCATTTTCTGGTTGCAGCCTCTTCCCAGATCTGTGTTATGTCCATTTAACATTAGAGTGATGTCAGATGTGGTCATCCATGATCAAAATGGGAATATGTGGCCAGTGAAAATCAATGTCAAAAGCAGTGGTAGAGTCTATATTGGTGGTGGATGGTGTGCTTTCATTAATGAAAACAATGTAGAAGTTAGAGACCAATGTGTGATTGAATTTGTCCTTAGAGAAGAAAGCATATGCAATGAATTGCATGTACAAATTCTTCGTGGGGCTGCAAGAGTAAAGAAGCCTTATCAACGTTGGATCGAGCACATGAAGGCATGACAATGCAATCCTCAGAAAAAGGAAATCCTTAGGAACTTCTTTGTTGTCATCTCTCTACTGTTCTTATGGCATGGGATCATTGTTCTTCACATAGTGAACATCTATTATGGATGAATGTAAGGTGACCTTGATGATGTGGTTGTGGCTCTCTACCTTGTATATAGTATTGCACATTGTAATTGGAAGCTCGTTTGTTTTGGTTCAAACAACTTAGTGTTCTTGGGAAGAATCTTCTTGCATTTTTTACCTTCCAAACTCAATCTCCAACCTTGAGAAATTCAAGCTTCAACATTGAGTTTGATGAACCCATGTTAAATTCTAAGAGAAAAATTAATTTGCTAGGGGAGATGTTAAGATGAGAAATGTATATTTTTCTTTCACACTATTTTCTTATCTAGTATATTTTATTAGCTACTTTTTGCTTTCTATAAATAATCTTATTGTAGTGTTTATAGTCAAGATATTATATAAAGGTAAGCTTATTTGAGATATTTTTAATTGAGAAGAAAACCTTGAAGGTTAAATTACTTAGGACTTTGTGTAATTTCTTTCTTGCTCTTCAAAAATTCTTCCATATTTCTTCTCTACGTTTATATTTTGGCATTCATATAAGTAGCTACATCAAACGCACACTTTATCAATATTTAACCTAATTGACATGAAATTAGTCAACAATGAGGAAATAAAGAAATAATGGACTATTTTTGAGTAACCAAATGATACATTCATTATAATATTTGCTTCTTGTATCTCTTACTTTTGTATTTGTGTATGATACTTCTCGATATCAAGTGGTGATCTCATTGCATATGATCTTCTAACCACAAATAAATAACAAAATATTTGTTATTACTTGGAGTACAATTATGTTTTGGTTCAAATATTCTATACCTTAATTCTATTTGAAACCTGATTCAAGAATTATATTGTGTGAAAACTTACCACTTTTTCTCAACTTATGTTCAGCGAATCAATTTTTTATATTGAATGCGAAGAAGCCTATTATTCAACTTATAATCTCATAAACCAGAGGTTTGTTTTCCCTTAGAAAATAGAGGTCTACTTTGCAAATCGTCTAAGAGATAAAGAAGATGATCGGCATTTGTGAAATCGGGCAGGTTCGGCGATTCTGTCCAATTTTGGGCTTTGGTTTTCTGGCTCAAATTCCTTAGACTCCTCAAACTCCGTTAGTCTTATTTTGCGAGAAGAACACGCGTTAAACCCGAGAGGCAAAAAGGATGCAAACTGGGCCAGGGCTATACCTACTCATGGGTTAATGAACATGAAAGAACTAGCTTAGTGAGTTAATAGAAATTTTAATTATGAGGTCTGAAATTTGATATTTTGTATAAGTGAATTGGGTACATGTTTTAGAATGTTAAATAAAAATAATAAAATAAACAAAAATGAAGGATGGAACATGATTCACAAGATGATGAGACGTGGGAGTGATTGCAGTAATAAATAGTGGGAGTAGTAGTTACTATATTTAGGGAGCAGTCAATAGTGAGAAAATTGGGCGGTCAAGATTTCAGGTATGAAAAAGGATTATGTTATTTTGTAATTATCAATTTCCATTTGCTTTCTAACAGGTGAAACTCCTAGACGAGATTACCTATGGAGACACGGTTGGATTTTGTGACTCGTTATCAATGTGTCAGGCTCTTTCGGGGTAAAAGCGAAATGCTATCTCTCCTCCTTACGCGGAGAATGGGTTGTTTGAGGTGAGCCAGATGCCATGTTCTTAGACGGAATACTTTAAGAAAGAGAATATGAAAATTATCTCATATTGGAAAGGTAAGTGAGAGGAGACTTGGGTTTATAAAGAGATTGGTAATTGTACTTCATAAGCTAATTTACTGGATTGGAATTATATACTAATGATAAAATGATATCAGAGTCAATCCACAATCTAATTTCAATGTTATCACCAAGCGCTCGAGGTGGATAAGCAAGAGAGTACCCAACTATCAAGAATGATAGTCATGTCAAAAATACATGGCCACATAGGAGGTGATTTTTATTTGAGTAGGAAAGAATTTTATGTTTTAGGATGGAATACTCTAAGAAAGAAACAAGCTGTGAAAGTATACAAAGGAAGACTCAAAACAAGAATGGTGAGATATGGCGAACTTAGAAAGGCCTTTCACTGATGATAGCCTAAAGTTTATATCAAATTGTACAATCTCTCTCTCTCTCTTCCCCTCCCTCCCTCCTAAACCCTAGGATTCCATAATAATCTACTATTAAATAATAATATAAAAAATAAAAATAAATAGAAATTAGATTTGACTTCCATTTAGAATAGCGATTATTAGAAACTTTAAACAAAAAAAGAATAAGAATACTATTTCAAATTCCTTTTCTTTAGCTTCAACTCATTCTATTTTTAGTTCTTCATAGAATATTTCTATAAATATAGAATAAAAAATAAAAATTCAAGGTAAAGTGAAACCACGAGAGCTTTATTTACAAAACAAATGGGCCTAAAATATATGTTGGGCCCTATGGCACTAACGAAATAGGACTAAAAAATACAAATAAAAATACATGAGTCTAAGAACAACATCAATATTTAACATTCTCTTTCAAGTAGGAGGCTTGTGTAAATTAAGCTTTCCAAGTTTGGATAAATAATATTGATGTTATTTGCTACATAAGAGTCTTGTGAAAAAATTGGCTAGCTACCTTTATTGTTTGGCTGCCTTTGCTCCATAAACCTATTAAAATAGTCTTATGTGTGTCCTAGTTCTTGAAGAAGGTGCCATTCTTCGTTTTTTAGTTTTTTAACTTCCTTCTTTCCCCCCTTACCATCTAACAAAATAGCTAGCAATGATGCCCTCATGTCGGCAAATGGAAATTTTGGACCCATGAGTGCCCCACTTCGGTCCAAATCAAGTACTCATTACTTGCTTAATGCATTAAAGATGTTGCTCCATTATAATAAAAAATTCTTAATCCTTATTTAGCAAGGCCGGTGAAAGGAATTAGAGGAATTGGCTCTCTTTTCAAACGTTCTTCTCTGCCTAACTTTCATCTAATGTCATTTGAAAAATATCTCTCTAGGTAGAGGTCACATCATTTATGTCAAAAGCTCTCAATATTGCTTATCTTTACGTCTTCGGTTATCTTTACTATACTACCACAATAAAGCACAAAGACAAGTTTGCCCTTTAAACCTACCAAGCATTTTATTAGGATATCTGCATGGGCAAAAGGATTATTGACCTTATGATGTTGAGAGCCATTATTTCTTTGTAAGTCAAGACATCTATTTCCATGAGAATTTCTTTGCTTTTGCGCAATTGGAGATTGGATCTCATCTTACTTTGTAGCTTCCGGATGACACCCCTCGAGGAAGGTCGTGACTTGGCATTCATCCTTGAGCATGTCCTTCTAGCATCACTTATGCTACCCGTTGTGCCTCGTACTCCTATTGCACCATTTGTGCCAACCACCACATCCCTATCTATCTTGCTCCTTGAATCATCTCCTCTAGTCTTCCTCCTTGAATCATCTTTTCTTCTTCCATTCTTCCACCTCCATTTACCAACCTTTATGGTGTATTCTCTAATGATGAATTTGCACCTTGTACTCCTTATCTTGATGAGAAATTTGTTATACCTTCATGGCATTCCACTCAACCTTTTAACCTACTTGCCTGGACCAAAGACTACATTTGTCTAACCTATTGAAAGCAACTTCTCCCAATACCCATTTTAGCTCTTCTTTCTTGTGCACACTTACCACCTACTGACCAACATTTTATTACTTCCATTTTGGCTGACACTAAACTCAATTATCACCATAAGACAATTAAACATCCTCATTGGAAATATGTTATGGATAAGAAATTACAAGCATTAAAAGCTAATGGAACCAAGGATATTGTTAAGTTGATAAGGGTTAGAAACCTATTTGATGTAAATGGGTTTAAATATCATGTAAACGGGAGTATCAAGCGACATAAAGCTCACCTAATAGTCAAGGGGTTTAGTCAAAATGAGAGTGTTGATTTTTATTAGAGTTTTTCTCTGGCAATAAAGTACATTACTATTCATATCACTCTTTCCTTAGCTACTTAAAAACATTAGAAAGTTCATCAAATGGATATGCATAATAACTTTTTTCAGGGCAATATTCATGAAGATATATATTTGCATCTTCTTCTAGGTGATCCAAATGAGGAGAGGAACAAGGTCCACAAATTGTGCAAATCATTTTATCTCAAACAAGCTTCCAAACAATAGTATATCAAATTTACTAATGCTTTACTTGTAGTTGGCTACAAGGATTTGTTGTATGCCTTCTTTGTCCACTAAGAGCCGTTGTGATTCCATCGTGATCCTTATAATTTATATGGATGAGATCCTTATCATAAGTGATGACATTGAAGGTATTGTTGCAATTAAGACTTATCTTCATTTTGTTTTCTACATTAAGAACTTGGGAGATCTTTATTTTTTCTTAAGAGTGAAGGTCCTTTGTAATAACACATGTATTCATTTAAGCTAATGCAAGTATATTTTGGAACTTATTGATGATTTTAGACTCATGGAATGCAAGACTATTGGCAATCCCATGGATACTAGCTTAACCTTAACCACTCACTAATATGATCATGGTACTCTAGTTTTTCCTAATGATGGCCCACACTTAAAGATATTCTCAAATCCGAACTACCTATCAATAAACTTATCTACCTTGATGTTACTTAGATTGATCTCTCTTATGTTGTGCACAATTTAAGTCAATTTATGCATGCTCCAAAAGAGCTTCATTGAGAAGCAACAATTTGATTGGTTTGATATTTGACCAAGTCCAGGCTTATTTGTTTCTTCTTTGGGGAGATTTAATATGCAAACTTATCGTGATTCTAACTATACTACATGCAAGGTGGGGTGAAAATTTGTCATTGACTTTAGTGTTTTACGTAGTAATTCTCTCTTCTTTTTTTGTTTTTTTTTTGGAAGAGTAAGAAACAAGATGTTGTCTCTTACTTTTTCACCAAAGTTGAATATCACATATGACTATTACCACTTGTGACATCATGTGGTTATTAAGTCTTCTCTATGATGCGCATTACCATGCATTAGCTTGTTTCTTTTTTCTTTGACAACAAAGCCACCATGAAACTTGTTGCTAATCCCATATTTCATTACTGCATCAAGCACATTAATGTTAATGATTACTTCATTCGTGAGAAGGTCTGCCACAAGATTGTCAAAACTAAGCGCGTGGGTACCAAGGATTTTGTTGGCTGATGTCCTAACTAAAGCATTTGGCACTCACCAAACACTTTTCTATCGCCTACTAGCTAAAAGAAAGGGATTTGGGGTGGGGCGTGGGGCGGGGGGTGGGGTGAGGGTGAGGGGGTGGGTGGGGGTTTGTTTTCTCCTTTTGTTGCCTTGTACCAATCGTCTTCTTCCTTTGTGTTTTTGTCCATGTATTTGTGTTAGGGCTTGTCTTAATTCTTGATACATGATTACCGTGGGTTCTACAAGCCCCACTTTGTATCAATCAGGTTTTTCTCTATAATAAAAGAGCTTTTATCCCTTTATTCCATTGATCCATGCCTAATGCCATTGGATTCTCCACAAATCATCGAGAGGATGGATAGAACATGACTTGCCTTGAGGTAAAGAACGATAGAAAATAAGTCACTTTTTCTTAAATTTAGGAAATTAATTTGTCCTTTTCTTTTAAAAGCACACACAAGGGGAGGAGGAAAGAGGTGTTGAACCCTTGACTTAGTAGACTCACAATGTTGGGCTCCTTAGCTTATCATTAAGCCAAGGGGACACCCCTGATTAATTTGTCCTACGTCACATAAAATCATTCTTTTCTTTATAATTATAGTTTATGTGTTTCTTCTTCTTTTTCTTCTTATTCTTAGGGAATTTATTAAAGGAGGGGAGGATCAAACCCTAATCTCTCAAGTGGTAGAACCTCCTAATGTCATCGAACTGTTAGGACTCGAACATGACAACTATTATAAGAATCTCGTTAATGCCACTCCAAATCAAATATGAAAACTCAGAAAATAAAGAAAATGGATTTTTTTTTGGGTTTAGGGATTCTACCCTCACCGTATCTTAATGATTATATGCAGGACTGGAGTGAGAAACACATGGCCTCACTATCAAGTAGCCAATTTTTATTGCATTAACCGTGAGAAATGATGAATTTCACTCAATCGCTCCATGTTGATTGAGGAATTTGTCAATATCCCACCCAAAACTAAATGCTATGCCGCCAAGATTATACCTGAACGCGATTCCTGGTTAGCAGACAAATCCTTAAACGAGAAGATGAACAATTTCTGTACTTCAAAAGTTATTATCTTTTGCGGGGTCAATATACTGACTACATGTGGGAAAGAATTGTCAAAAAGATCAATTTTATTCAAAAACTGATAAAAAATGGGAGGAATTTTCTTTTATATATAGAAGATTCTTGATCCATATTTAAACAATATGAGATTTTACCACACTTTTCTTAACAAAAGTTATTATTGAGAAGTTTATTCTTAACAAAAGTTTGTTTTGGTTAGAGAAGGATAGGTACGAAAAGCCTAACTTGAGAACCTTATCAAGTTTCCCTTTCATCTTATTGCTTCATGATTGGTTGTCTATTCAATAGTGGAAATTTTTATCATCAAAAATTTTATTTTTTAAAACCAAATTGCTAAAAAGAGAAACATTTTCATATTATAAAGATAATGTATATCATAATCAGCTATCAAAACATTCCTTCACTTTGAGCATAGGAAATACTTCCTACAATAGCTCATTTCACCAATAAAGGAGTCACTTGCTATACCATGTTAAAGAGTACCCTTTCCTCAAAACCAATCTATATGAGAGGGAAATACATCTCTATTCAATAAACATAACATATCAATATACAACAATACATATACACGCTCGCAAATTAGGATGGCAGTAAGACTTAATGGGAAAGTTGTATAAAATCTCTCCCTTCCTAATAAAGCAAAGGGGTACTGAAAATGGATATCAAACCCGAGACCTTCTAGGTAAATGAAGGCTATTAGCAAATTGACAAAACACTCAGAACCTAAAGACAAAGGAAAAGTGACAACATAGAATACCCACACAACTAGAGTTGAAGAAGAGCCGCGGACATGGGCTGGAAAACTGAATCCGACTCCAAAGCGGCTGCTAATTCCGGCCATAAGATAGCTGATACAGTCCATGACCCATCACCCCTACCACTTGGCCTTTGATTCAGATAAGCAACTCCAATTCTTTCTATGGTGGAGCAGACTGTCCCCAGAACAGGACTTCCAAATCCAAAATCAACTTCTGCAACAGGGAACCTTCTTCCCGATGACAAGACGACGGCTGGACCTCCTCGACCCAACACGATTTTTGATAGCATGAGCCCAGGCCTGTGGCACTCTATCCAGTCAATCAAATCCAGGAAATGATCTCGATTCGTTGCCTTTGAAATGGCATCATGAATATTATTGGCAATGTCAGAGATGGAGCCTCGCTTTATTTCTGCAACACTTGCCTCTGCAAAAGCCACAGACAGGACATTGCCGATGAAGTTTGACATGGAATTCTCATCTCCGTCTCTGCATATTCTACGACGCCCGTCAACAAGCCAGCCCATCTTGCAATTTGAATGGCTTTCATCAATGGCACCAACCATCACCTGCCAAACATAAGCTGAGAAAGCTTCGATCTTCGTCCTCTTATTCCCATCAACACATGCCAGATTCTGTAGCCGATCAATGCTTGATGCATCGATATGATAAAGGCGCTTGACCCGGATTGTGGTTGTTGGCATGTTTATTATCTCGTCGATGGTGCACTTCACAAAAGCTTGGTCCAAGGAAGGATGATACGTCGGTGGGAAACGCGCCACCAGGTTTCTCCGGTGATCGGGTATGCATGATAACGGCTTCTTCTGAGCAATTTCAGACCATGCAACAAGAAACTTGCCAAAGGCACTGGCATCTCCTAGTGCATGGTCGAAGGTGAAGGTTATTGAAATGCCTCCACAAGTATAACTCGTCACTTGAACTTGCAGGGGAAAGTCTGGGACGATGGAGACAAGCTTTCCTTGCAAAGACTGGTTCAGGTTGTAAAAATCTAGCTCTTTTAGAGGGATGTTTGCTTGAGCTTCCACAACCAGCGCACCCCTGTTGTCACATACAATCTCCGGCTCACTGGTACTTGGGTTCTGAACGACTCGGCCGGCGAAGGGATAATAGTGATCAAGAGTTTCAGCAAGGGAGCTTTTAAGAATGTCAACAACAGGTGTAACGGGAGAAACAGGGGGAGCTCTGTAGAAGTAGAAGTATGTAACAGGAAAACGGCCGGAAAGAAGGTCAAGGTTTGAGAGAGGAAGGATATGGGGCTCCGGCAAGGGACTTACAGCCCTGATAATACTTTTTCCGGTGAAGTTCACTTCAAATTTACTCTGCTTTGGAGCCTCAACTTCCATTAGGAATAGCAGTTTACTTGTGAAAGAGTAAGCTTGTGTTTGGGGTTGTAGTGGTGCCTTAGAGGCCATGACTTAGGCCTATAAATATCGCATATAACATAATGGTTATGAAATAATTGTTTATTACAAGGTTTTAACTTTTGAAAGGACAGGAGAAAGAACCCACAAACAGATATTTATGACTTAGACACCTAAAGAGTGATCATGCATCCTTTTTCCTTCGGAATTTGGGATTCAACAATGGTCCTAATTTTTATTTTTATTTTCTTTTATTCTCTTGTGTGGGTAAGATTCGGAGAGATTGCCATGTCAAGTCACTGTGTATCATCTAACCTTTCCTAGATGCCTATTTTTATTTTTATTTTTTTTATCAGAGATGGGGTAATGTGATTTAGGAGATTTATTGGAAAAAAAAAAAAAGATTCAAACCCTAATCTCCCATATGGTAGAGCCTTAAATGTTATTGAATTGTAAAGTTGGGACTATTGTCTAGCTATAAAGTTATGAAATGCAAAATAAAGCCAACCAAAAATGAAAATTCTAAGGGTACGACAGATTAAGGGAAAAGAAAGAAATTGTAGCAAGATAACTTTTACTTAGAGAAAGACATCTTGCTTCATCATACATCTGTTGTCCTATTCCATTATGCAAAACTCCTTACAAATCTTTAAATGTTCTTGTTCCAAATAGAGGAACATTTTCTGAACCATGTTTGCCAGTAAAATTTGAAGTTGTGTGACTTTTAATGTGATTGGATTTGGGACTTTTTCTCTCTCAATAATAGTTCACGAAAAGGGGGGAAAAGCTTTTAATGCAAGTATAGAAATTTTCATTCTTGCTTTTAGCAAACTTCTTCTGGATTACAGTTCAGAGTTGAAATCTCCAAAATTTCATCAATTCCAAGTTGAAGAATGTCCCAAAACCTGCTGTCATTTATTGAAATGTCTGAAAAAGAAGGACAAAGAGAAAAAAGAAAGAATATTTGTAGTTGATGCATGGTATATTCTAAGAGTTGACATATGAACATGAGGCAACTTTTTTCCCATTCATTGTTGCAGAGAATGGAGTCAATGAACAGGTCAGTGTAGTTGGAGAGAGTGCATTCAATTATATCCAAGGCTGGTCCCTACTGCTTCCGACTCTGCTTATGGCTTTACTTCACATCACTGAACCCAAAACCTTATTGTTCATTGAACGTCAAGAGTTTGGCAGGCAGCATGATTGATTGTTGGCTTAAAAGTTGCTGAATTGAATGCTATTTGGTGATCTTAAAAGCCTCCTTAAAAATCGCCGAAGGCACAAGGGAGACAGTACTCCTTTTGATCAATTTATTGAAGCCAGAGGAGTTAAATTCCATAGGACAATATGGTTAACTTGGGTTCATAAGGCCGAACTAGCTAGTTAGCAGCTTAATCTTAGAGCAGTGAGCTAGAGATGTACCTTCTCTGAAGTAAATTAAAGAGATCATTGAAGATTTGGAAGTGATCTGGGCACGTGCCTGAGTTGGGCTTATAGTGGTCAAAAGTACCTATCATAGTCATTTCGTCATTTGTCAAGTCATCTTGTTTCCCCGAATTGGGAACTTTTCTTGTCCGCAACCGGCCATTCCCAGTTGCTCTGCAACCGATGATAGTGCATGCCACTGTAAAGTCTCTTCATTGAGGTCAGCCCAGAAAGCCTTTGCGCATTACCATCTTGTCAAATTGGTCACTCCAAAAGTTGTCCACCCGTCCAAGAACATCACAATCTTGTGTTATTTGCAGTACAGTACTGCTCTCTGTGCAGAATTATTAGGTTTCTTGTATTGGGCATACTTGAGAAAAGGAGAGACTTTATTATCACTTTTTTTTCTTATAAAAAAAAAAAAGTATATACACTCGGATATTGAATATGAGATCACAAAATCTCGAACAATACTTACTTCTAATTGAACTAGATACTTATTAACTACTTGAGAATTGGATCATGGTTCCTTAATTCTTATTGAGGCCAAGGAATGATGTGTAAATCAATAGCTAAATCACAAAACTTAGATCACATTAACTACTCCACCCCATTGTATTACATGTTTTTTTTTTTTTTTTTTTTTTTATCTAAAAAAGTTCTGAGTAGGGGGAAACCATGTAGAAACCTGATGAGCTCCCACTCAGGCCTGGTGATTGATGGTATCACTTTCCAGGATTTTTTGTTGTTGAAATGTCATTTCAATATTTCATCCGATCATCCCCCACTCATAACATGTGAAAAAAGATTATATTTGATATTCTTGGGATCCACCAAGATCACTTGAGTTCCCCCAAGCAACTAAATGCCGAACTCTCCTGTTCCCTGATTTCAGTATAACCTGGTTGTATCACACATAGAGTTTAAATACTGATGAGATGATTATCAATACTCAGTACGTTTAGTGGGTATTACCTAGTGAGTTCCTTATGTTTGTTTTTCAAACA
This sequence comes from Casuarina cunninghamiana, assembly GCA_028551485.1. Lineage (NCBI taxonomy): Eukaryota > Viridiplantae > Streptophyta > Magnoliopsida > Fagales > Casuarinaceae > Casuarina > Casuarina cunninghamiana. The sequence continues at coordinate 18,025,591 of CM052363.1, read as the reverse complement.
TAATGGCAAACATCACAGGCTGGAAATTATCCCTTTGTATCTTCAACGCTGAGGTCTGTTCATGTAGATGCATGGGCTAATACTTAAAATAAAATAAATAGATAAACAAAGAAAAGAGTAACCAAATAAGATGCTCGATATGTATAGAAAGCAGTGATTTCAGCTATTGTGTTCTTCTCATGGCTAGCACCAACTGCAATATCTACAGAAGTATATCGGCTGTAATAACAGCCAAAGGGTCCTCCCTTGTATGAATTAGAGGATCGCTAGATTTTCTTAGCCTAGAAAGCAAACACAAAACAAGCACTCGCAGAGCCTAAAATAGGGCTCCCTAGTTCATATATTCGTGGGTTGTCTAAGCTTGAGATAAGATGAGATGAAATACCATAAAACTTCACTGCTGTTGCTTCTTGTCATTAAATAGACTATCGATTTACAGAGGTCAAGGTTGACATCTTAACATTGGCTCATTGTTTGGCACACTTGCAGATGTGCCTATGTTGCATCCCAAGTTTGTTTTCCTCAATTTTGGACAAGTGAGATTCTCTCTCTCATGAATGAGGAGTGAAACAAGGAAGCAACTAGTGGTAGGGAACTAATCAAATGGCATCCAATGGTAGAATGATTGAATCAAACTTGAGAAAAAATGGAAAAGGAAAAGGAAAAGAAAAAGAAGTACTCGTTCAATTTGATGTACTTAAATTACGATATATAAACAACAAAAGCAATATAAACATGATATATCAAAAACCAGTATCTACATCCACGTCATTTTGTGTAATATAAATCATCCAGATCAACACACTCTCTCCCCCTCTCCAATCTGCCACATTCAATACATGCAAAACCCTTAACCTAATAGTTTGGAGGGAATATCCTGCGTATCTACCCTCAGACATCACGGGTCCAACCATGGCTTGAATGCTCCTTGATGTGACACATTCTGGCAAAATATATACCATCAAATATGCATCAGAATTCTATCTAGCGAGACTAACTAGAGCAGTATCTAGAAAATTTGAAAAATAGCTGACATTTTCAATTATAACGGAAATAGCTCAAATTACAGTTTGTATTTCAGCACTGATACAATCAGTAAGGACAAGAAATCGAAGCACAAGTAACAAAATAATAACTTCAATGACAAGAGCATCCAAAACTATTATTTTGACTACGGTGTATGATAAATTATATGAAATGCAAACAAAAACATGTGAGGTGCAGTATATGTTTCAGGTGAATCGAAAGGAGACAAATAAATAAATAAATAGATAAATAATAAAAATAAAAGGATGTAATTTAAACTGGACAACAAAAGATAATTCAGGTTGAATAAGACCAAAGATTTTTCACGTTGAATAAGGTGTTATATTTCTGGGTCATAAACATCTAATATATTCTTGATTCCTATCCAACCAGTGATTATATGACCAGTTGCTTCCTCAAGCTTGGAGATTTAGAGAAGGACACCAGGTTTAGATATTGATCAAACTGGCAGAGGATTGAAATGTTTTCTAGTCCTTGGCCATCTGAGATCATATTCATATTTCTCTAGCACGCAAACTTATTGTTGCGAACACGACAAGGTCCAAGACTAAATCACACACAGATGATCTAAAGTAGGAATCTGACAAAAAGGAAAAATAAATTATAAAGGAGAGGAATTGGATGGAGATAAAATTGGGATATAGGAATTTTATGAATTTAGTGAGATCCTTCCTGGTAAAATTATGTACTTCACCCTGAGAGGAGGAAGACTCTCACAAGGGAAAAGGGGACACACCATGTGGACCAAAAAGGGGCGACCAAGGAAAGATACTTTAGAAAGTTGAAGAAAAGGTAAAAAGAAAGTACTCCGATCATAACACCAAAAGAGGGAAAAAGAGGGAGAGGGGATTGTGGAGGAACAGTTTTTGGTCCCCTTATATACCATCCTTAAGAGTATTGAATGGTAGTTTCTTGCATGCAAAAGAAATTTAGGCAAAATCCTTTTGCATCAAATTCCTTTATGTAGGGAAAATCCTCTGTTTTGACTTTAAGATTCAGTTGCAAATTTAGTATATTTAAAATCTGAATTTATAGCTACTTCAAGAATTCCATGAACAACATTTTTCTCAAAACCGTAAGTACAATTACCTCCTGAATAAAAAATAAATTGGCCAATTTAAATATAGCTGGGTAATGCATTCAGCCACCTCATCAGATCGAGGTAACCACAAGCAAATCCCTCTGTAAGGGAGTGGCCTTAGGCCATCCCTTTCAGAGTGGATGGAAGCATCCTTTAACAAAGGCAATGAAAGGGAGGGAATTCTAACCAGCCTACCCAAGGGAGTTAGTTCCACCCTTTATGCCAGAACAGTCACGAGCCACCTTGAGTGATATATGCGGAACGATCCAATCATAAATCTACTGTTCCGTCATCTTCTGATGGAGATTTTAACTTCAGAACAAGCCTATATTAAATTCCTAAATCTAACAAGCTCAGGACAATATGATCAGACGAATAAAGAACATGTGACCTAATTTCCTTAAGTCAATTACTAGTTAAATACATTCAATTTTAATGAGTATCCTCTTTTCTATGACCATTATATTTCATCTTTTCAACTATTTTAGGACAGAAAAGAAAGTGTTCATCATTTTATGATAGATTAGTTTGCCTTTTTGTAACATATGCAGAAAATTTACTTCTACATTCTTGCGTTAAAACTCCAACATCCCTAAATATGAGAAAGTATGACAAGTTGGTTACCACGAAGGGAACATATCTATATACCCAAATAAGGAAGTCCTAAATTTCAAGCTTGTATTGTTTAGATGCAGACTTAAAAAAGACTCTTGAACAAGTTCCAGCCTCATACTTCAAAATTGGGGCTGAATGGCTCTATAAACCACCGTAGTTTTGTCACAACCGTCCTTTTCTCTTTCTCTTTTAGAATTCATGCCAACCAAAAAATACAGTATAAGAGGAAAAGACGGCATCTCATCACAGGAGGAAAACAAAAAATTACAGTATGAAGAAAAAATGGATCGTAAAGTTTGGTCAATCTTTATATTTACTGAAATTAAATGAAAAGATAGGTAATCTAGTCATAGAATTTATGAAGTCTTCAAATTTAGCGAAGTGAACTGATAATCTAACTTTGGTTGAGATAAATGAGATTCAAGAAAATAAAAGAGGTTTGGCAAAGAAATAAGATCCTTGCCCCTAACCAACAGATAAATATACTAGAAGCATGAGAATGAAGATGCAAGTAAACACGTGAGGCATTCCAAAATAGAATAGATTCTCACCGTTAACCAAAAGAAAAATCCACGTAGAAGATCCAAAATTTTATCACGATCAAAACGAGCTGAATCTATCTTTGCAGCAAGGTCTGCAAAGCATTTAATGAAACGAAATATGCACAAATAAGCATCAAACCAGATTTAGAAATGTTAAATCAGTACAAACTAAGCAGCTAAGACACGTAAAACAAAATTGAAACACAAGTTACATTCACCAACCCAAACTATCACCCTGTTGCAAATTTTGGGACCAACTCTACGTTTGGAAAAATCAGCCCTTAAATTCAGTGAATTGTTCCAACCAACCAGTCAAGCAAGAAAAATATCTGACACCTTAGAACAAGTATTGCACCATAGCAGTCAACTCCACGTGGCATATCTCAAATTTCCTAACTTTTTTTAGTTTCTAACCAAATATTTAAAAAAAGTTATAGTTATGCATATTTCGACTTCTTTCCCACCCATGTATAAATGACCTCACCTATCCTAATTTTTTGGTGGAGATATGGGGTCGGGATGTGGATGAATTCATTAGGGATGCTGATATGGAGAAAACAGCAAATCACATAGGGGCATATCGACTCAGGAGAGAGAGTGATAGTGGTTGAAGAGCTTATTTACAATGAAGTGGCTCACTATAAATTAGAAATTACATCCATCTAGTCAATTGGGGAGAGGTTGTGAGACTATTCGACAGTTACAGAAAGGTGGATCACAATCAAGTTCACAAGATGTGGCAAAGGGAGTGGAGAGTGGGTGTTCATGCTAGATATAATAAGATATATACATAATAAAAATATCAAATCTTTTAGCTAATAGTGACAGATCCTACATGGACACAAATGCTTGATGCCGTATCTGCTAAGGGTGCTTAATTATTTTCTTCCTGTTGCAGTTAAACATTTAGTCCAATGGGGAGGTAATCACCTAAAATCTAAAGTTTAGTATCATCCTTCTTCAATCATCATCATTCCCTGATTCATATTTAGAACCATCAATGTGGTTCCCTCATTCCATTGAGTTGTTGTTTCCCAACAAACTCCTTCCCCACCCTTTCTTGTGACTCTATGCTCCCTTCCTTCTCCAAGAAAAAACAAATAGAAAAAGGGAAGAACGAAAAAACTCTTCCTTCTCATCACAACCAGTCACTTCCTCCCCAACCTCCTCCCACTCATTTGTTGTAGCTTGGAGAGAATGATTGAATTTCCATTGTTTAGCTGAGACCTTAAAAATAGTATGAAAAATGTTTCCATTGTTTGCTAAATAATAACTCAAAACTACTTAAAATTACTAGACAACATCAAATACCGCTATTAACATTTAAATAAAATTCCCCTAGGAACCATTTTAAAGCATAAGCACACATCTAAATAATAACCCAAAACTACTATACAACATCAAACACCAGTATTAACATTTAAAATAAAATTCCCGTAGGGACCACTTTAAATTGAAGCGAACACAATCTAAAATGTTGAAACTCCAGAAGAGAATATTGTATCTTCTGAGTTAAATTACAAGGATCCGTGGGCATGATCCTAAAACAGAGAAAGGAACAAGACACCAATATCCAACAAAGATCTAATTAATATTTAAGCCTTTGGCAATGATTACAAATAATAATAAAATATCAATGGGCATTACAAGATGCATGGACAAGACATAGATAACAAAACAGAACTACCCAAACTGAATGCAATGTCGTAGTCTACATTCAACTAGTTAATGTTATCTTATAGAAAGTTAAAATGTGAGAAGATAAATGCAATTAAAAGATCTTCAAATGTTTGGTGTTCATCAAAGATTCATAATCTAAGGTTTTCATGGAAAATTTCACTTACATTTGGATACAGGTTACATATTGTAGCCAGTGTATGTGAATGAAGTTGTGCTTAGTGGAAATGACTAAAAAGGACTTATTGGTTGAAATTAGTTCTCAATATCAGTTTTACATCAAAGATTTAGACCAGTTTCAAGTAATTTCTAGGAGTTGAAGTTACAGGGTCTAAGAAGGCTATTACCTGATCTAAGAATAAGTCCAACTTGGCTGATTAGAAGATACTGGCCCAGGGTGCACTGAACTAATTGGTCCAGATCATAAACTCTTGAAGGATAAAAGAGGCTATTTGGATATCCAGTAGGTATATTGACCTGTCAGGGAACATAATGATCTCGCTATTGCAAGACCAGATATCTCGTATGGAATCAGTGCACTTTGTCAATCTTGGAAGCTCCTAGGGTCTCAGATTGGCGTGCTATAACTCCATTAGAGCATCATCAAAGATTACCACGTATTGAACCCAAACTTTCAGTTGTTTGCTGATGATAAGATCATCCAAACAACCCATCACTATGACTACTACAGAACAAATAAAAGGAGAGTTACTAGCGGCCATCACCAAGTTTACCTACGAACCCATTAAACCAACCTATGTATTATGTCATTTCTATTCGCTGCAATTAAAAAATCTTTGTGACAGAACTTGCAAACACTATATTGCAAAATACTTGTTAAACGCCTTATTCAGTCAGCATACTACACATCAATATTTGCAACAATGGTTAATTCTAGAATTTCTACCTCCAACATTGGAAATCTTGAAATTTCACTAATCCTTTTCAACCAGCTTTTGTATGTGCTTTCTAGGGCTAAAACAAAGAACTAAAAAACATTGGCCCAACTCTTCTGAAATGTGACAAAACAGATATGTGAAGCTCATTTAAAGTTCCATTACCTTGAAAAGCAACAAGGCAGTTAAAAGAGAAAAGAAAAGAAGCAGTGGAAAAACAATCTAGACCTAGCAAACTATCCCCATTCATATCTAAACCTAGTCGTATTACTTCTTCCTCAAATGACCTCTCCAACCACCTAACATATCAATAATTACTGAAATGATTCCATCCTCCCAGAGTTTGCCCCTGAGAAGGTTCGAATATAACTTCTTGTAGAAGGATGTGAACCTTTTGCACACTTAGTCTCCTTAACAATAATGACCATATCCTCAAAAGAAGTGATCTCCTATAAATATCTTCTTATTGTAAGCCCGCCCAATAAAAATTGCATTGAGATTGAGTACATTAAGCTAAAATGTAAGCAATTTAATTATCATCATCCTCATCCTCGACCTCGTCACTATCAGGATTATATTATTATTGCTACCACTGCTATTTTAGGAGTAAAAGAGAAAGCCAATCATCTTCTGGATCATGTGAAATAACATCTTCATATAAAAAAAAATAAAAAAAAGTTTGAAATTCTTGTGATACCCAAACATAACAAGGAAACTGTCTTGTAGAATGGGTTTTACATATTTATCATCAAAGCCACAGCCATTCCAGCTGAAGGTAAACTACAGGGTTAAAAAATAAAGGCAACCAAGATTATTTTTCTTACTTACCAGGATAGTGATCACGATATGATTTGCCAAGAACACCTGCATCATACGTTTTTATTCCCCCACGCAAATCTCTGTGTTGTTGCATTTGTTTGCGATCAGTGAATAAATGCAACAGTTCCTCATACTCCTTCTGGCTATATGGCATTCTAAGAGCTTTGGAAAGTTTCTCTCTAAACTGAAGTTGGTCTCTTCCAATAGATCGCTTTTCATGCAATGGCTGATTTACATCCTTCTGAATGAGATGCAAACCAAAATAATCATATGTCATACCCAAACTAACTTGGAAGTACAGATAAATAAACCTACATTAGTGATAACAAAAGCAATACAGCTGAAAAACAAAGCAAATTCAGCACAATTGTAGCCACGGAGGATACATACAGCAGTTTTTGTCATGAACTTTCCTCCCTGAAATAAAGTCTCACCATCATTCTTTTCAAATTTCGGTTGTTTACAACTCTTGGTCAAAATATCTGCACCAAAGTCCACTAGTTTCTGACAATTCCTGAGTAACTGAAAGCTCTCAGAGTTTACACTAGAACCACCATATCCCCTATTAGATGCACAATTAATGGGCTCCAACATTTCTATCTTTTCCTCCTTCAAAATATATGGTTTAACACATGCAACTTCCGTAGTTTGTTTGCATTCAGTCTTCAAAGTGTTTGTAAAATCATTTGCTCTCTGAGTCATTGAGTCACTCGTATCTCCTTCTCTATGAGATACTGAGTTCCTCCTATCTTCACCAGGAAAAGCTGAGATTCTGCTGTTTTCTATATTTGGAACAGAAGATATTTTGCCTTTTTCACTTGGAATTGCTGAGCTGCCACTACATTCCTTTCTAGTAGATGTTGGGGCACTCCCATTTTCTACAAGAGTTGCTACACTCCATTCATTTTCTCCTCTAGGAGTTGCTAAATTAGCCTTATCCAATTTCCTTTGAGTTGCCCAGTTGTGGCCATTTTGAACAGCAGATATTTCTCTTTCTTCACTTGGAATTTCCAAGCTGCTCTTACATTCTTTTCTAGTAGATGTTGAGGCCCTTCCATTTTCTACAAGAGTTGCTACATTCCTTTTATTTTCTCCTCTAGGAGTTGCTAAATCAGCCTCATCCAATTTCCTTTGAGTTGCCCAATTGTGGCCATGTGTAACAGCAGATATTTTCTTTTCTTCACTTGGAATTGCTGAGTTCCTCCTACATTGTTTTCTAGTAGATGTTGAGGCACTGCCATTTTCTACAAGAGTTGCTACATTCCTTTTATTTTCTCCTCTAGGAGTTGCTAAATTAGCCTTATCCAATTTCCTTATAGTTGCCCAGTTGTGGCCATTTGGAACAGCAGATATGTTCCTTTCTTTACTTGGAATTGCTGAGCTCCTCCTACATTGTTTTCTGGTAGATGTTGGGGCACTCCCATTTTCTACAGGAGTTGCTACATTGCATTTATTTCCTCCTCTAGGAATTGCTAAATTAGCCTTATCCAATTTCCTTTTAGTTGCCAGGTTGAGGCCATTCCCACGAAACTGGCAGTTGTCATCTTCTTCATACTTTATACAAACTGGCATCACATTATTTCTAGAGGATCTGAGTGCATAAGAGTTCCCTTTTTTTCTCAACTTTTCAATGTGAGGACCCCGACAAGCATTTGCAGCCCCATTTTCACCTTTCCTTCTTCCTTCTTCCACTTCTTCTTTGAAGTACTGGGGTTCCTTACTGTACTTCTCTAAGGCATACAAGAACATTTGGTAATCCTTATCCACTGTTGAACCATTCTCATCATTGCCATTCAATTCTTTTTTGGGTCTCTTTGAAGCAGGCCCAAGATTGCCACGAGCAGAGCACAATCTTTTCGGTGGCATTTGTGTCGTTATCTCAAAAACTTGGTCTGATTCTTCGAGGAAAAACAGCTCATCTGAACATGGAAGGAAGGCTTTCTTCGTAGCTGCAGAGCCTGCCATTCCAGAAAAAGGGTTTAGACATAATAAGTCTCAAGGATGGAAATGACGACATTAGGAAGTAGAAAGTTAACACACGAAATATCTCAAGGGGCATATATGAACAAGTGAAAGATGAAAGTCCTGTAAAATGAAGTTCAACTTACCTCCAACACAAATATAAATCAACGAACATTTGGCCCATCAGCATTTACTTCAGAACGTATAACAAAACATAACACGGCCAAAGGAGTAATAACACCAATTACAAGGACTAATGATCAGACTCTAGCACCCAACAAATCACTAGAGAATGCGGAGCCAAATCTAATGCCTTAGCACCCTATTCCTACTTGCTTGGTCCAAACCAATTCCCATGCCAATAAGAAACCAGACAAGAATATGAAACTCTACTGATGTAATACACAATGAACTCACAACTGTCTAAATAATATGATCTTTTATAAACTTTCCACACTGTAAGCTTAAATTTCCGACTCATTGATAAACCAACAATCACTATCATCTAATCTAATTACAGGTCCAAAATTTTTCTTCCCTTTAGGTCTCAATAACTTCATTAAAAAAAAAAAAAAAAAAAGGACAGTTCCCTGGCAATTTTATTCAATATCATAAGAGGGCTGGGCTTGAAAACCATGCCTTTAGATCATCATTCTAGGAAAATATAAGCGGAAAGAACTTCCCAAATTGGGAGTAAAACAAAACCAGAATTCAAGAAAAATGTGGGTCAATTCCGCTATTTACCAGACAGGTTTCGCCGGAATCCGGCAAAGGGAAGCCTTGTTGAAACCAGAGAGAGCTGAGCAAGCCTTGCTGAGCCTCAAACAAGTCCAAGTGAACTGGACGCTGTTCAATCTACTCAGTATAGCTCGAACCTTGGAGAATTTGCCGGCAATTGAAGGTGAGTCCGGCTTCTCGCATGGTCGGAAACTCAAACTTCGATATTTAGGGCTTAAGGGCCTTTGGCCACCCTTTTTTAAAAAAAAAAAAAAAAAAATCCTTATCTTTTGAGTAAATTAACATTAATTAGTTAGTAAATGCATTTTGGGGTAAACCCAATATTTATGACCTATTAATTAAGTATATTTTTCTCGGAGTTATTTCACAAAGTATTCATAGGTAAAAATTTTATTATCTTGATTTCAAATGTTTAAAAAATTATAATTTTTTTACTTTTATTAAAAATAAAAATTACTATTTCCAAAAAAAAGAAATGTTTATATGAGTGTATTACATGCATATTACATCCAGTTGTATTTAATTTATCTAATCTATAATTTATCCTATTCATTTATATTAAATAAGAACGAAAAGACTAACAACTTTTTTCTTAACTATAACCTAGTGTTAATGATTCTGCACAATGTTATACCCGTAATAACCTATAAGAGAAATGACATCCCAAATAAAATTTAAACAAAAAAAGAAATAGTTTGGTGTTTTATTAAAGAAAAACACAACCTTTGTTTACATTAAATGGACAACAAAAGATCTTTGTTTTTTCTCTTTTCTTTTCTTTGAGGAGAGAGAGGAGTCCAACTACACCTTTTTTTTATGAATTTTTTACTATAACCCATGCATCCACAATTTAAGTATAGAGAATTGTAAAGTCTCTACTAACTTACTACTTAAGCTAGTCGGTTAGCAGTTAAACTCTAACTTATTTAACTTGGATTTAATGAAACTTAAGGTTATATTTATTTTTTGATAAAAAATCAAGTTTACATTAATAAAAATTAGTATACTAAACTATAAAAGCATACTTCTAACATTATTATAAACTTTAAAATTTCACAAAAAATAATATTTTTTTAATAAGAATTTTATATTTTAAAATAAAAAAGTTCTCAAAGTTAAAGTCATAATTATATTGCGAATTAATTTTTCTTGCTTCACGTGAATCATTTGCTATCTACATTGTATTTCATTGTTAAGTGTTTGATTCAACAATCTTTCAACTCTTACAAAGTTTTTGGTTGATGTAAGTTAGTGCACTTACAAGAAAATTAACAATCTGACTACAAGATAACCAAAACATAATTAGTTCCTTTAGAAACCTTATTCACCCTTTGGAAAATGTGCAAAGAAATAGTTAGAATTCATTGAGAGCTTACCCTACTCGGTGGTTGTCTTGGCGACAGCGATGGCACTAACGTCTCCGGCGTTGGATAGAACTTCCTTGGTGTGTTAACCTGCAACCCATCATCAGCCTTTAGTACTGCCCAAACGGATGTTTCCGATTAGATCTCTGAATCCCCGGCGAGAAGCAACGGTGACAAGCCCCATTAGTTCCCGATGGCGCTTCATCTTCTCGCAACCCAAAGAGACCAACCCAAGATGGAGATTGCATCTCCAGTGATGCTTCCTCTTTCTGCAACCCGGTTTGTTCAACTGGCAAACAAGAATGTCACTCATGCGCAGAAGCTCCTCTAGCTCTTCCATCACGAGGACGAAACCTTGTGGTTCATCAATCATGGTGTGCTCTCCGGCCTTTCCAACACAGTTCAAGCTCCAACAGATCCAAACTTTTTGGATTTGTCTCCATTGGGTGCTGGGTAATCTGATAGACTTCTATGGATTTCTCTGCATTTGAGGAAGCCTTTCTATCATCCGGTTTATCGAATTTATCTAGCAAGAAATTAATCTACGCTTTGACTTTCTTCATCATTTCTTCCCATTTTTCAACTGATGTTCGAATGTGGGATTTCCAATCAGCCTCAGCCTCCTTCATGTTTACCCACATTACTAGATCGTGGCTCTAATAGAAAGGCTTAACTAACCTAAATGAGGATTAAAATGAAAGAACCTAAGAAATAGTTTGGTATTTCATCAAAGGGAAACACGACCTTTTGTTCTCATCAAAAGGACAACGAGACCTTTACTTGAAGGAAAAGTAGGCCTTTGGAACAAATTAGATTTTACACAAGCTATTTCTTCATTTGAATGATATACTAATTAGCACTAAGTTTATATTTTCCCTTGGATAAAGACAAAGTATCTTATTTCTCGTTTTTGTAAACCCCTTAAATCCAAATCCTTGTTCATCTCTAGCTATGTGCTTCATAAGTACGTAACATTTGATGTTAGAGCCAATAATTTAAAGAAAGAATTGAATAGTCATGGCTGATGGGATTTTTCACCAGAAGATTGAGACAATCTAGATCATCTAGCTAAGATAAAAAGAGAATGGACAAATCGAGGAGGCCAAATGAAGCCACCTCAATTTAAATTGTGAGAAGGAAGTCAAAAAGCCTCCTAGCATCTGTCAAGGAAGAAACCAATCCAACCTAGTGAAACCTAGTTAGTCACCAAAGGCAACGAAGGTGATGCCAAATGAATTTGTTAGTATCTAGTGAATCCCAAGTTAACCCTTGAGGACAAAGATTGTTTGAAGTAGAGATTTTTAGGACAACCTTTTGAAAGACTAAAGACAAGATATAGTTTTGTCTTCTAGAAGCCTAGTCCTAACAAAATTGTGCAATTTTGATATGATGATAAAGGAGCAAGGCAAGTCCTCCTTTATACCTCTAATTACCTTCCACCATGTTGCATGAAGATCGGGAAGCAACACTTGTTTGCTTCATCGTTGTTTCCCTAATGTAATGCCACCCAACAGCAACTATGTCTACTTCAACCACGATAAAGGCTAAATGCCATCAATTGTTGATGGGAGATCACGGGCCTAACTTAACATCTAGTACTAGAATTCCACAGTAAAGTAATTAATGGTGAGATTTCCATTTTCTTTTAACAAAGTAAGTAATTTTATGTAAGAGGATAAAAATATCTTATCTACCTTTTGGGTCTCAAGATACCACTCATAGAACTTGATATAAATAGGAGAAAGTTCGTATGTTTTACTAAGATATTAAATTATGTTTGTTGTGCACATACAACATGCATTCTCACAATGGACATAAGGATTGCATAAGCGGTTAGTTAACTGGAAAATCTTTTAGGAAAAGCTCATTAAACTATTTCTTCTTCCCCATGGTGATAATCACTCAAGGAAACTAATTAGATTTAACATAAAACACACCAACCTCATTCAAAGGAGAACCGCACTACCTAAACTTAAAATAGACATTTGAATCTACGGCTTTCCTTTCTTTAAGGCAAGAGCAAGGAAGTACAAACCAAAAACATAGTAGCCCAAAATTGACTCTATGCCCCTATATTCCTTGTTGCCTGCATTGCTACAAAATACCCTAGCAGGGTAGACACAGCACAAGCACCACTCTTTTCCTTTTCCATTATAGAAAACTTTAAAGGCATAAGGCCAACTTAACTTAACAACCTACTTTTGTGTATGAACACTCACCAAAGACACCAAGCCCTCTAGTTAAATTTGGGACCAAATTTCGCCTTGTTAAAATTAGGCCTTGTCCTCAAGGCTAACATCTAGGAAACAAGTCTTCAAATCTTAGTAGTCCTCCTAAGTAACAAGCCATTCCACAATAAAACTTCCTTTCACTTCTTATGGATCCAACTATCCAACAACACTAACAGGGTTACAACCAAGATATCACCCTCTTTAATTACCTTAGTAGCTCTAGGTACACTATGATCTTATCCCCCAAGAATTTCTTGAGGCAAGAAATACGAACAACGGGATGAATCCTTAATCCCTCTAGTAGCTTCAACTCATAAGCCATACTAATTTTTTATGTGATCTTATATGGCTTGAAATACTATGGTGCTAGCTTAAGTGACTTACTAATAATGATGAAAGTTTGCCTATAAGGTTGTAGCCATAAATATACCCTATCTCCAACTTCATATTTCACCTCCTAGCATTTTTTATCAAACACCTTCTTCATCTGGTTTTTAGTCTCTACAAATCTTCTTCTTATCACCTCGAGTATTAGCACTTTATCCCACAATGCAACATCCATATAATCTACCTTGGTTGAACCCGATATATATGGTAGTAGCCATGCAATTTTTCTCCCACAAATCACCTCAAATGGAGTAGCTTTCAAGGAACTATGGAAACTGGTATTGGAAAAACACTTACCCCAAGCTATTCATTTCTACCAATCTCTCATTTGTCCCCAACTAAGCAATGAAAATACATTTCCACCTACTATTTATGACTTTTGTTTTCTCATCAAATTGTGGATGGTATACATATGAGAAACAAAAACATACCCACTAAAGCTAAAAGAATTCATGCCAAAAGGAACTTGTGAACCTTGATCCCTTGTCACATATTATGCTCTTTAGTAAACCATAAAGCTTGTATATCTCCTTAAAAAAAATACTTGTGCCACAATGACAATAGAATGAGTCAAATAAACTGATTGAATTTTAAAGAATGGTCCACCACCTAAAAATGGATTTCTTGTTATGTGAATGAGGGAGACCATTTATAAAGTTCTTTAACAAGCATGACGACACATTTTCTAAAATTGGAAGTGATTACGTAAGTTTTAGAGGCAAAAAAATTTCAATCTTATTCTCTTGACAACTCTGCACTCTTGAACAAACCTTTTATTTCTTTTCTCATCTTGTTCCAGTAGAATTAAGTGAGATGTGATGCAGGGTCTTAAGAAACCCTTTATGTAATCCATTGTGGAACGCTTCAATTATAGTTGCAATAGCTTTGATTGTGCAGGCAGAAATTTGAACCTTAAAGTAAATTAGTCCTTTCTAAAAGTCTCATGGTCCCATGAATTCTCCAATTTGTATATTGGCGATTAAGTTTAGCATTTCCTCACTACGTTGCACTTCTTCCCTTATAGGTTAAAGCAACTTAGGAACAAGTTAAGCTATAGCCTAGAAAACAAACTTCTTACCATATTAGACACAAACCCCTCCTAGATTTCTTCTTCCTTCATTTCACCCTTTTGGAATACTAAAACTGCAGCACATTTTCTTAGTTGATTTTCTATTCAATCTAGAAGTAATACCCCGTGGGCTTCACCCACCATCTTTGTTTAGTCAACAAGGATAACGTTTGCTCCAATAAAGGCTTATGGCTTTGATGGTCCATTAATACAATAGATTTTTGCCTAAGGAGGTAATGCTAACACTTTTGTAAGGTGAGGATTACAATCATCATTTCCCATCCATAAATTGAGAGAAACCACTTCTTCCCTTATGAGCTTGACTAAAGAAAGCAATAGGTCGCATATCTTATGTAAGAGCTCCTTTAATACTAATTCTAGAAGCATCGCATTCAAACAAAAAGGGTCTTGAGAAATCTAGCAATGCCAATAGAGGAGCATAGGTTATTACTTCCTTGAACTTACTAAAAGCATCTTCAACTTCTAGACCTAAAGAGAAACCTTCCTTCTAGAGAATCTTAGTCAATGGTCTTTCCAATAACTCCATACCTTCTATGAACCATTAATAATAGCATGTTAACCCTAAAAATTCCTTCAAAGCCTTTGTTGTTGTAGGCCGTGGTGACTCTAAATTAGCAATGATCTTATCTTGGTCCATTCATAACCATTACTTGCTCATTGTAAGCTCCATGAAGTTTACCCTTTTCAATTCAATTTGCACTTGGATAACTTCACAAATAATTGATGCTCTTATAATCTCTTCAACACAATGTCCAAATGATTAAGATTATCCTCACAACTCTAATTGTATATGAGGATATCATCAAAGAAAACCAACATAAATTCATGCAAAAAATCCTTAAAAACTATATTCATTGTATACCAAAATACTAAAGAGGCATCATTAAACTAAATGATTTCACAAGGAATTTAAAGTGACCATGATAAACCCGAAAAACTATCCTAGGAATGTGTCTTGAGTTCATATGGATTTGATGGTAGCCTGATGGAAGATGTAACTTAGAAAAATATTTTGCACAATGCAACTTGTCAAGTAGCTCATCAATCATAGGAATAAGAAATTTTTCTTTAATAGTCTATTGATTCAATGCTTAGTAATCCATGCACATTCACCTTAATTATCTTTCTTCCTAACCAAAAACACGGGTCAAGAATATGGGTTGTGTCTTGGTTTAATCACATCCATTGTCAACAATTCAATAACAAAATGCTTATTTCCTTTTTTTGAAAATGCAAGTATCTATAAGTCAAACCAAAATAGGTAAGTTTTCATCCTTAATTGGAGACCACGGTCTTGCATTCAAGGAAGGGGTCCCATCTTAGATTTTTCCACAATCTGATTGAAGGGGTCACCAAATCTTGCAACTCTATCCTTTTATATCTTTGATAAATATCATAACACAACATTAGTTCCTTCCAAGTTTAACACTTAAGATCCACAATGACAAATGTTACCTTGCAAGCTAATCTCCATGTTATAGCATATACTAGAGCTAAGTATGTGATCTCCATTTCCTTTTCCAACAAGACTTTTGGTTTGGTAACTTTTAGCCAAAACAACTTATTGCAACAATGGGTGGGGCTGTACTTTTGATCACAATTGTAGCATAGCCCACGTGCTTGCCTGTCTAAAATTCCAGCTAGTGTGAGAAGCTTAATTAGCATGGACGCTTTTGAAGGTCCTTGTGAAACTAAGCTACTAGCTACACACATAACCCTTTGTATAATCATGTGAACTCATTAATTTTTAGCTATAGTCTCATGTAACTTTGCTAAAGCAATGGTTGTAGATAGGGTCATTGGATTATAAGACTAAACATTGACTCTATTGCATCCTTATAAGACCAAACATTGTCGACTTCTTGTTATTTGTTGAGTTTGCTTACTTTAAGAAAAATCCTGGAGAAGGTCTTCTAGTACTTATCTACACTACTATTTTGCAATTAGTAGGTGAGTTCACCAAAGTGGTAAACATAGCGATCTAGACCAAATCGATCGAGTAATTCTTTTGTGAGTCTCATCCAAGTTATTGCCTCACTAGAAGGGTCATCCTTTAGCAATTATTACCAAACTAGTGTGTCGGATTCCAAGTTCTAGGAGGCAATAGGGACCTTATCCTATTAATGTCAAGATCACCCATATCTTTCGAGAAGCAAATTTTCTTGTAGATGGTTTGGCCAACTTTGGTCATTCGCTTAATGGAATACAAGTCTTGTCCACACTGGGATCTCTACCAATAGATTGTAGGAAAATAGCTTGGGAAGATCAATTAGGCTTGGAACATTACAGGCCTCCTTGACTACATCAATTTCAAGAGTCATAAGTTGTTATTTTATTATTCACTATTTGATTTTCTTAGGCACTTTGAAGGTTTTATTTCATATTATCTTATTACTTGAAGTTCGGGATTATGTATTGAAGGGTTAGGTTCAATGCTCTTCCCTATGTAGTCTTTTTACACAGGTTTTAAGCCTTGGTTCATACTGTGAGATAAATATCAAAATAAGGGTTCAAACCTTTTTTTTCTAAAAACAAAAAAAAAATTAGGTGTGCCATGGAAAGTAAAGACTTACTTCACCCTGCATAAACAATCCAAGGGATTTCAACTACCTGTTGACCTAGTTCAAGTCTTCTACGCATTCTAAATTACTTGGCAACCACTCCTTGCCATGATATCTAATTCACTTGCAGCCTTTTTATTGCACTTCATGTCTTTTCTAATGCTAGCTCAACTAGTGATTATGTTGGAATATATTAACACTTTGATGATGAGAAAAATGGAATTATAATATGAAAATATTATAATCATTGTTTGATTATTTATCTAATTGGATCTTTTTATTAGAAAAGTAATGCTAAAATTGTATGCAGGAAATTAGGTTAGAATGAGCCCAGTTTGCAAGTCAGACCCAGTCCAGAGAGGTGCGGCCCAGTCCAAAGTGTGCGACCTAGTCCAAGAAGGCGCAACCCGTGATCTGCTCCTACAACTTGTTCGACGCCGTGACTTTGCCAATTCATTTGGATGCCGATTTCAACTCAATTAAGCTAAAAAGGGACTCATTGGAAAGCTAATGAATAGAGAATATTTTTGTGAAGAAAAATCGAAGACCCACTGCTCAAAGAGAATTAATTTAAAGAAATTATGGAGTTCTTCGAGTTCTAGCCCTAACTGCTCAAAAGTGAAATTAGAAGCAGATTAGAGGGTTTTTGAAGACAATTTGAAGGGGCTTTTGTAAAGAAGAAGATGCTCTATCAATCTATGAAGGACCTATGAAGATTTGAGAAAGACCCAGAAACTCAACCCAATAACCCAATTCTTTGGTCCATGAAGCTAACTTAAGTTATGGACTAAATGATGGCATTTTGAACATCTTTCAACCAAAATGAAGTAAAAGTTATCTCTAAACTCTCTACCTCTTCAACAGCTCAAAATTCAGTCACCATCACTCCAAAATGAGAAGAAAATCAGAGATGTCAGAACGACTTGTTTTCAGAGTTAAAGAAATGCGTTTTTCACATCTATTCAATAGAAAAATGAAGGGAAATTGTTATTACATTTACTGAGATATGAAGAAATGAAAATCCACTTAAAAAGCTGAATATACATCTTGTGAAGCTTGAGTTGAAGTGAAATCTCATAAAAGTTCTTTCATTCTATTACTCTTTAAGATTACTTTAGATTTCTACTCGCATATGTGCTAATTAGATTCTGAATATTGTTGTGCACATATATTTGCTTGTGAATCTGAAACCCTAACTTTGATATCATTTGAGGGTTTCGTGATTAGGGCTTGCTATCTATTTGTTATCATTAGAGAACCCTTAGCTTAGCAATCTTTCATATACATTTCATATTTTAAGGAAATTGCTTAAGCTTGTAATAAGTTTGAGAAACTTTGACTTGTTAATGTGTGTTGAGACACACATTGTATTGTAATCCTTGGTGTAAGGATTGTTTAACTTCTTGAGGAGGAGTTGGAAAGTGTAGGAGAAAGTTTCTCCTAGTTTTGTAGTAAAGTGGAAGACGAAGGTGGAAGTAGGTGAAAAAGGGTCGAACTACCATGTAAATTAGTGTCTCATCTCTCTTGTGTTTAATTATCTTTAAATGCTTTATTTGATTGTAAAAAGTGATTGAACACAAATTAGAAGTGATTTTTAAAGAGAAACTTAATTCACCCCCCCTCTTAGGTTGCTATAGGATCCAACAGATTGTGATGAATGTCACCCTATTGGAGGCTTTTATGCCTTTCTTAGTCATAATCCTATCTCTTAATGTTTCCGTAAATAGTACACTATTGCTCATTTTAGCACAAAAGTTAAATGTAAATGTCTAACTAATATTGCAGCTAAAGTGACTTAACTTGAGTACCTTCTTTATAATCTTCATGCCATCCCTCCTCATCCACTCACACTCTAGTGTGATAACCTCTCAGCCTTTTATCTTGTCGCAAATCTAATTTTTCATGGTTGTACTAAACATATTGAAATCAATTACCACTTTATCTACAAGCATTTTCTTATGGGTTAGCTCTATATTCAATTCAAATCCTCTTTTGATCAGCCTATTGACATCTTCACCAAGGGCTTATCCACAACATAATTTTGCTTACTTTGATCCAAGCTCATAGTTCATCCTAACGTATTAGCTTGATAAGGGATGTTACCTAGTCCACGTCTTCCATGCTAGCACCTTTTACTATACAGAAACAACTCATCGACAGTACCAACAGCAACACCACTTACCTTTGTTAGTAGGTTATTGTATATTGATGTAGGCTATTATACACTAACGTAACAAAATACCTCTACAAATTGTAAACTCTGAAAAATTGTGTACAAAATCAATACAATACCAAAAAACCAATTCTCTCACTAAAGCTTTCCAGCCACATATTTTATTGTTCATCTCTTTAACTATCTTACAATTCACTCTTTTCAACTTTTTGTTCATTTCCTTCTACTTTCCCTCACCCATTTGACTAACATGCTTGTCCATCTTCATTGAAAGAGCTGCAAACATTTGCTGCACTGCCTCCAAAATCTCCTTGAATAGTTGGTCCATGTTAGAGCCGAAAGAGTTTGTCTGGTTTTCTATCATTGTAGCTCTTGGTCACTCTGCTGGTTCTTTGTAGCTCCCTACTGCTTACTGTCTGCATTGTTGCAAAAGACCCCAACAAGGTAAACACGATATAAATTATAGAAATGCTTTAAAAGCATGAAAATAACCTAGCCTAATAACCTACTTTTGCATATAAACGCTTACAAAAGATACTAGTGGCCCCAATTAACTTATGGTCATATTACTTTGGTGGAACATGAGGTCGTAAACATGCCCTATGCCATCGTTCAATCAAATTGGAAAGGCATTTTGACTTTGTATGGTTATGCTTTTCACACGGTTGCTTGGCTTTTGTTTTGTGGTAGTATGACACATTGATGGATTCAACATTGAAAATGTTGTTCTTGATGTTGAGTGTTAAGTTCTAATATCACACATCGATGGATTCAACATTGAACATGTTGTTCTTGATGTTGAGTGTTAAGTTCTAATTAATGATAAGGACAAAATTACAATTTTGTCTTGTAAGGATATGATAGTTATTCGTGAGACTTAAAGTTTTTAGGGAGCTCAACCCAAATAATTGCAGTCACATTGGTTGCTGTCTTTAGAAAAGGAAAAGTAAAGCACAAATGGACCATGCTAGTTTCACGAGTTAACTCAAATTTCCATCTACTGAATATCTAGACAAATTGTAGGAAAGAAATTTCAAAGGAAAATGAGATTAATTGTCGATGCCACCCATATATCTGTAATGCAAGTGCAAGAATCCACTCTAATAGCGTTCACAATGAGAAATGCTTTTCAAAGGCAAGTTACTAAATTTCAATGTTCAATATGAAAAATGTTGCATCCATAAAACAAGACTTATAACAGAAACTCATAAACCCATTGGTTTTAGGAAAACACTATCTATAATCTTTATAAGTAAAAACTTGTATTCTAAGTTAATCTAACGTAAGAAATTTTTTTTCCCCCCAAATATACTTCCTTTTGTTTTGATTAAAAATTTCAACTTATGGCAAAATTATGGTTCCAATTAGAACAGCATGATGTTGAGTGAGACTCATGAATCTACAAAATTCTTCACAATTGCTACCTCTAAACCTTCTAAACTTGATTTAGAACTCTACATATGTGTGAACAGTATGACTAATTAATAAAAGTTGTTGGTGGCTAGTCAAACTTCAAGTTTGTTTAAATAACTTTGAAATGATCAATAATAATTTGATAAAACATATCATTCTTTGCATCTCAACCAAAGGAATTAGGACCTTGGCCTTAACAGCCTTCCCAAACCAGCGAAAAAGACAACACAAGCCGACCATCGAAACATGGACCAGCAAGTCAATTCTTCATCGTACCGTTTTGCATCCATCTAATTGGCCTTAAACCCCTCTGCTCAGTACATAAACCTTGCAAGCATTTCACACTAATCCCACCTCTCAGAATTGCCTTCCTTGCAAGACTTGGCTTCCATGTCCATCCCCTTTACAGCCCTCGCGGTTCCCAAACAGCCCATCAAAATTTTCACTAGAAGGACAAAATCTGAAGGGTGGCCAGCCAGTTTCAGCCAGCAGTCAAGGAATCATGTTGACTTGCAGCCTCAAACAGATAACAAGCATAAGCTTCAAAGGAGGAAGCATGGTCTTCCTCGGATAGCCATTTGGTACTTGGCATCCTCCATGAACTACCTCCTACGGAAGGCCAAAGCGTTCTACAATGGGTGTTGCTGTGATGGCTTCAAGGATTCAGCCCATCAAAATTTTCACTAGAAGGACAAAATCTGAAGGGTGGCCAGCCAGTTTCAGCCAGCAGTCAAGGAATCATGTTGACTTGCAGCCTCAAACAGATAACAAGCATAAGCTTCAAAGGAGGAAGCATGGTCTTCCTCGGATAGCCATTTGGTACTTGGGATCCTCCATGAACTACCTCCTACGGAAGGCCAAAGCGTTCTACAATGGGTGTTGCTGTGATGGCTTCAAGGATTCAAGGGTGGGAAACGAAGTAATGCCGGTTGATCCATATTTCTCAATTCCAGTTATTATTCCTGACACTATTGCTTAATGTGCAGCTTATTGATCACCATGTTCAGAAGCAATGACGAAATATAAATTGCAGCAAATATAGAAAATAGAAACTAGAAACTGTAAGGAAAGTGTAATGATCTTGCTTCATGTTGGTTGATGATCTATTCATATCTAACGTAACCTTTACTCTCCTCTTTGCTGTCTAACTCATGAGATGGAAAAGGCCATAGCTTTGAGGCGAAGTCAGGTTACCGAAGTGGCTCGGAATGCTGGCAAGCCCGTGACTCCATAACTTATAACTCAACTCATTTGCAAACAGGTTGTGGAAAAAACAGAAGGAGAGTAATAATTTTATTTTCTTAGTGATTAGAATGCCAATATATGATCATCACGAACCAACCTGATGTCTCACAAGTGAATCAATCAGAGGAAAAAGCTGCGTCCCACTAGCTGTGTCTCTGAAAGAGTTCCCTGTACAACCACAAAGTACAGAGAAAAAAGAAAAAAGAAAAGAAAATTGTGCATAGAGCTAGCGTACCAAGAAGTTGCCTCAAGAAACATCATAAACAGTAACCAAGTATAAAATAGCAAACAGCCACAAGGACCAATGGCAGTGTGAGTTGGGGGAGTGGAAGAAAAGCCTGATGAAATGCTACAAACAAGACGTCCCTAAAAAATAATTCATGTCAAGACATGCAGATACTTCCAAAATTTTTCACCTTTTCTACCTTAATTTCCAAGGAAAAATACATTGAGATTTGCTTATCCCTATCTAGAAGGCCAGTCACAGAGAAATTGTCAACGCTTGTAATCAGTAAAAGGGAAGACAGAAGAATGTTACAGAAGATGTCGACCCACTAAAACAGTTTTTGAGTACTTAATTTTTTTTCGGGAGAAAGAGAGATTGGGAAGGCAAATATCAGTGGCACCTTGTCTGCTCCCTGGGAATTTCGAATTCTGCACCTATTGGTAGATAATCACTTGGGTGGCTATAGTTTGGTAGTCCACCAACAACGTCGGGCGAGTCTGGTTCTGGGAGCTCCAAAAGGCCAACTGGTGTTATGACACCAGCAGGAGAAAAGAATATATAATCGAGTGTATTTGTTAAGTCAGGGGTGCAATTTGTAAATTGGTGGTTCTCCTTTCGTAAGAGCATAGACACTGCACAGGGGAATAGGAATATCTTCTAAACATTCCACCCCTTTTGCTGGTGAAGGGTTGCCTGAAGTAAGGTACTGGTAAACCTGAAAGGAGAAGATGGTTGGAGCTATTGCAGAACTCCTTAGTATAAATAGAGATATGAAAATTTGGCAATAAAGGGAAAAACAATTACTTGGTTCTGATAGAATATCAATTTGGACACCACTCAGTTCATTGAATGTGATTGGCTAACCAACCAAGGTCCGATTGTTTTCATGCTTAATTGTTTAGAAAGCTGAACATGCACTTCATTTTCCTTTTTTGGTAATACTGAAAGCTAATAAGTCTTATCAAAGCCAAGGCCAGGAAGCATAACAAACTGAGTCCACCAAGTATATAACTAATTTGGGATTTAACATTTGTGCGCACCATTCATGTAACAAAGATTGGACTTAATATCTGGGACAAGCCAGGGTACCACACATAAAGACGATCAGAAGACTACTGGAAATTAAGAGAGTTTTTACAATATAGGAGAAGATTTCTGTCGTCAAGAGCAATTTATTTCATGCCTCTGTTTTCCATCTGTATTTCAGTTGAAAATAGATTTTAAAATGTTGAACAGCACTTCTAATGATCACCTAGGACATTGGCACTGTGCTCTCTTATTCAAGCTTGGAGTGGGGAGATTGAGTTCTTTGATAGTGTGCCTTCAGGTGTGTGACCTACGTTTAAAGACGAAAAGGATAGTTAGTGGAGGACGGTGGAAACTTTGATCTATAGTGAAGGTTCAGCTTACTGAAGACTTTTGTTGTAAGGTGAAAACAAGGGATTAGCTAATGGAACTAGCAGTAGTGGGATTTTCTTTCTTCATTATTTTTTTCTCTTCAACAAGGGTATGACTTTAGATACTCTTTCTTACCCAGATATCTGATGAGATAATGGAACCTGGCAAGGTGTTTTTATAATTTTCTCTCTATGGCTCTAAGCAAAAAGAAATATCTCCTAATTATCTTAGTCGGACAGGAAGGGTGTTGCATCGTAATAATGGGGCCTTTTAATTTATTCAATAACAAGGTTGACCCTCTAGATGACATTTCCCAAAATTTTGCATAGCGCACAAGTCCCAAGTTTTGGGACAATGCTTCTAGTTAGAATTTGAATAAGACATGCATATTCAATGTTCAAAGTTTTGTCTTGAATTTGTATGGTTGACTGTGTTGAACTTTCTCTTAAGGGTTCATCTGCTGTGTAATCACTTTGGATTTCATCTTAATGGTTGATAATTTGCATAAGCACAACAGCAAGAACTTTACTCTAATTAGTGCTACATTTGTAAAAAGGATAAACCACCAGTGGACCACGTGGACCTCTTATTCCTCTGTTCTCTTAACAATGACCTTTGGTCTTTGGGGCACATGGGGTCATATTCCCAACTCTGATTAACTTCTTGAATTCTCCAGGTAGGAATGACCCAATTACTTTGACTAAGATCAGGTTTATAGGGAAACACAAAAAGCGAAAAACACAATAAAATGGAAAAAGAGAGCAAGCAACCTTTGGCTAGACAAAGAGGAAAACTATAAATCAAGGGGGGTAGTAATTCTTACATACCTTATCCCCCGGGATTGAATTGAAGTCACCAGCCACTATAACTGAAGGTGTACATTCAAGTCTGTCAGAAACCAGGGTCTGAAATTGAGCTAAGCGTGATAGAAGATATTTAGCCTGAGCAAGCTTGACATGAGCGAATTCTGGATCCCTGAACCAGAAACATCAAGATTACTCCAACTGGTAACATACATTACATAACATGCTAACAGGACATTAAGCCACGGTACCAATAGATGTGTGTATTTGCCACAATAACCACAGGGTGTGGAAGATCACTGAGTTTGAATGCAGCCATGATTCCAACACAATCACGCTTTAGTCTCACACGAGGATCATTAGGATCTCCACGATCCTCTGGGACCTTTTTTTAATACTGAATCTGAAAGAAGATGACTGATATAATAAGCATCCAGCATCCCATGTCAGGTAATCAGGATATAATCATCAACCTTAGGAAGTTCTATAGAGAAAAAGTATCCCAATAAAAGCCAAAACTGAATCCCTGTAGAAAGAAGATAAGTAGAAAAAGGCTGTGATAAAAATAAGTTTTCAAGGAACATGCTCAAAATTAACATGAAATCATATAATAGATTTCAATACGACCTACATGGAACACCCACTAACATTATGTACGTAATTGAAAAGAAATGGAAGGACCTATGCATAGGTGAAAGAAAAAGGAAGTAAAAGATAGCATGTTCATGTTGTTGGTTGGATGTTCATAATTGGAAGTTGAAGTCTGATCATCCGTCATTAGTTCAATAAGAGGCAAAGGAAGGAAGAAGTAGATTTTGATTTTTGTAGTTGTGCCATTAAGAAAGACATTCAGTGCATGAAGAAAATTTTCACAAAACGTTATCCTCTCCGCTCAAATCTGTTTATGTTTGGCAGAAACCAAATACAAAAATTGGCTTCTTTCCTTTTTCTGTTTTGCTGGGGGAGAGTAATTTTTTAGAAATTATCAATACCTTTAGTATTCTCTATTATCCTCAATTCCTTTCTAACCAAGTCCGTTCACCCATATGCATAGTAAAAAGTGCACAAATTGACGGTCTAGAAGTGCAACCCCCATTAATTCACAGAACAGCCACTACAAAGGAGTGAGCCCCAGTTGATCCCATAAGAACTGCCTTAATCTCAATCTCATCAGACCACAAGAATGATACACCAGCAAGCGGCAAAGTATGCTGACCAGTATTACTTCCCTTTATGTTTGACGAACAGAACATCCATATAAATTTCCATGCATTGACTAGCACTCTCATGATAGATCGCTTTCATAGCTCTAATGTGCTTCAGGCTAAAGTTTCTTAAGTTACTCGTACCTTCAAGTCTCCTTTCTTTTTACTCCACTACCCATTTGATTACAAATGCAACATTAAGTCGCTCAATCTTCTTTTGATGAAATCATCCACCAAAAACCTCCTTGGGACTCCATTCTGTCATATACTCTTCCATAGAAACTGTAAATGACCAGATCCTCTCTCATCTTCCATGCAAACTGTAAATGACCATATCCTCCCTCATTTATAAATAAATTGAACCAAGGAAAATAGTATAAGACCCTATTATCACTCTATGATATTAGTCATTGAACTCAAAATACGAAAATCATCAAAAACAGAAAAGGTGCTTACAGTACCACAAAATAGTAGCAAAAAGCATACATAAAAGGACAAAAATAATTACCATTTTTTGGTTCATCTACTTTATCTCCATCAGTCTGCACACCATCATGTTTGTCATCACCTAAGACTTCTCCATCTTTGATTGAATTTACAAGATCATTATATTCTATTCTCTCATCTAAAACCAACTCTGCCCTGCATCAATGAAGAAGTATAGTTTAAGTAGACGTAAACTATGACAATGAGCACCTGAGAAGTCAGAGAATGATTGGTAGTTGAAAGAAAAGTTGTGATATGACATCACTGTTCAAATAAGGTCCCAGGTCATTTAGTCAAGAAAAATTCACAACTTGCCAGCACCAATGTTATGGTGCGCTGTTTCACAAACCAGATTTTATGATGTGAAATGAGTTCACAGCACCAATCCAAGGACATCATTCAATGAGCAATTTATAGGAATCTTCCTCTTCAAATTATTAGTCATTCAGGTGGAAGCCATGAGAGTGCAGAAGGGGAAAAGAGAATACACAAAAGTAGCATGAAAAGGCACAATCAACGTGACACAAGGCAAAGGAAGACAAGTGGCAAATCATTTGCAGCCATTTTAAACCAGTAAATCATTCTTGTCAAGATATTCAAATGACTCTTTGAAGAACGTTTTAGGTGCAGAAATTGAAAATCCCTGCGCCCATATATTTTGAATAAGTTCAACATACCTATTTCCCTTATAAAAAATTCCACATCCATCACGCTTCTGGCCATTTCTCTGGACATAGATGCTGGAATATCCATCACTCTCCATCGTTCCTTTATAAAAGCTATCATACTCATCAACTTCCTGGTAAGATTTTTTGTATATGAATCAAAACAGTAGGTATGTGTGTATATAGGATCAATAATGATAAACACTAAAGAAACTCTACTAACTTGTAAACTAACAATTATGAAACAGAACTTGTAGATTATTCCCATTATGTGAAGGAGGCATCAAACAGCCACAAAGAAGGGAGACAAGAACTAGTACAAAACCTGTAGACACAGAAAATCAGCCCCAAGGTTCTTCAGAACAGATAAAATTGCCTGAGAACGAGCTTCCCACCTGAAATAGAACCACAACTTATTTATTTACTGCCATGTCAACTGATGCGGGAGTAACTATGCCAATCTATGCTAATGGCCCAGCCCATATGATTCCTACTATTTGGAGTTTCCATTCCTATCAGGATTCCTACTACTTGGAGTTTCCATTCCTGTCAAGATTCTTACTATCTCGTGTTTCCATTCCTATTAGAATTCCTACTGTTTTAAGGTCCCTAATTTGTTGGGATCCTATGCCTAATTTGTTTAAGATCTTAATTTGGTTAGTTTTTATTTTCCTTGATCCTACCAGACTTAGGTTTTTAATTGTTCTAGCATTGGGTTTAGTCGTTTCAGTTGTAAGGAGAACATGATAAGAACTTTTGAGATTGGAGAAGTCATTGAATTTTGTTTTCTTTAAGCTTTGCCTTTAAATTTCATGCTCTTACTTTCCAGCCTTTTACAATCCAGTTATTTAATTCCTGCACTTAAATTATTGTCTTTACGTTTCAGTACTTTATTTTCTAGTCTTTACCTTTCCAGCCCTTTATATTTTCGAATTTTCCTGTTACTATTTTGTTCCAATCTCTCTAGAATCCAAAGCTCACTCTGTTGCCCATCACTATTTTGATGCGTCTTGTGATGGGCAACAGAGTGAGCTTTGGATTCTAGAGAGATTGGAACAAAATAGTAACAGGAAAATTTGGAAATATAAAAGGCTGGAAAGGTGAAGACTAGAAAATAAAGTACTGAAACATAAAGACAGTAATTTAAGTACAAGAATTAAATAACTGGAATGTAAAAGGTTGGAAAGTAAGAGCATGAAATTTAAAGGCAAAGCTTAAAGAAAACGAAATTCAATGACTTCTCCAATCTCAAAAGTTCTCATCATGTTTTCCTTACAACTGAAATAACGGTGCCTTTAAATAGACGACTAAACCCAATGCTAGAACAATTAGAAATACTCAAAACCTAAGTTTGATAGGATCAAGGAAAATAAAAACTAACCAAATTAAGATCTTAAACAAATTAGACATAGGATCCCAGCAAATTAGGAACCTTAAAACAGTAGGAATTCTAACATGAATGAAAACATGAGATAGTAAGAATCCTGACAGGAATG
The DNA here is from genome assembly GCA_028551485.1 of Casuarina cunninghamiana. Classification (NCBI taxonomy): domain Eukaryota; kingdom Viridiplantae; phylum Streptophyta; class Magnoliopsida; order Fagales; family Casuarinaceae; genus Casuarina; species Casuarina cunninghamiana. Next base: position 17,997,471 of record CM052363.1, on the reverse strand, counting down.
GAAACTCCAAGTAGTAGGAATCCTGATAGGAATGGAAACTCCAGATAGTTGGAATCCTAACAGCAATGAAAACTCCAAATAGTAGGAATACTGATAGGAATGGAAACTCCAAGTAGTAGGAATCCTGATAGGAATGGAAACTCCAAATAGTAGGAATCATATGGGCTGGGCCATTAGCATAGATTGGCATAGTTACTCCCGCATCATCAACAGTCCTATTGCAGCCGGAAATCAACATCTACAAGTAGGCACAAAAGTAGACTTCTAATTATTGAATAAATCACATTACTGATACTGGCTACCAGCCAACCACCCATCCTGAAGAGGCAAACTGAGAGGTAATATAAAAAAGACATGACTAAAAGCAAGATCCAAGTCCAGAACTGTCACATGTTCCTCTTGACAAAACAAATGAACAATTTAATTATATCAAAAGCAGGTAGAACTAGGAAAAAAATAATGAAACCTTAGTATTTGCTTCTTGAAACGATAATCAAGCCAGAAATAATTAGAAAAAATCTAAAAAGGAAAAAGAGAAAATTGTATCATATAACAATAACAGAATCAAAACATGAAAAGCTACCACTAGAACAAATCATTGTGTACAACTTCCAAAGGCTTCAAAGGCCTTTGAAGTGGAGCAGCAGATCTGGAAAAACTTCTTACATACAGTAAAACACGGCTAAAGACCATGTAAAAAAGGGAGGTTCCAAAAATAAAGATGATGGCTAGAAATATTATCAAACTTCATGAAAAGAATATTTTTAATTTGACTCAGTTGCATATTAATTGCTAAGAAATCAAAAGAACGTACCCAGAGACAAAATGGAAATTAAAGGACATAAAAAAGTGGAAAGCAAATTGGAATATATCGCTTGATACAATTTAAATTGAGGGGATCAAAAAAGTAAAGAAAACAGAGTTTTAAGGTGGAAGAAAGATAATCATGAAGTTGAGGACGTCTTCATCAACCAAGTAAAGAATGTTCAAATTATGAATGCAAAGGTTAGCAAATCTTGATCTTTGCCAACTTTCCAAGCTGAAATTTTTATATTTCCCTTTGACTAAAAAGGTTCTAGTTATCTCAACTAAGTTGACCATCAAACAGTTGAAAAGAACTGAAGACTCAGTGATTACCAGTTCTACTAGCCTAGGAAATAAATGAAAAACGAAAGTATAGATTGAGTTGAAATTAATAGCAGGCAAGAAATTCTCAATTAGAACATGAGCAGTTATATCTAAAACAATTTCGGCATTTATATTATCTTTGTTTAAACATTTAAGTATTGCAATAGATTAGTGGCTTTTCAAAGTCATAGCAATCCAAATTTATAGCCATATTGTGGAATAATAATAATGTAAATGGTGCTCTCTAAACAATAAATTGAAAGTTCTCTACTAGTCTGGCTGAGAGTAAGACTTACCATGCAACCTAATCCTCAACTTAGAACAGCAACCAGAACTTGCCAAAGACTTCAACAACACATGAAATATATTCAAAAATTGGGAACGTCAGCAGAAGACAGGTGAATATTTGCTAGGCTATACTCAATGATTGAGCACAAAAATCTCTTAGATTCAAATTTCTTTGTCCGTTAACAAATTGTAGAAAAATACTCAAACACTTGTTTCACGCAAGAAAGAAGAGTTTGGCAATTTAAGGGCCAAAATAACATCTAGATAATCACATGTGAAGTACTAACTTTCCATATTTCCACATGCAGCAATTGCAATTTTATACAATCCTCGATTGAATGCAACCACAAAGCATAAAAAATATTAACAAGATTAAGAACAAAAAAATAAAAATAAAAACATCGATGCACAAGGTAAAAAATTTACCTGAGACACGGAGATGGAGAATGTGGAAACAGAGAACTCTTCACATAAACCTACAACAAGTAGCAGAAGAATATCAATCCCATGCTCCACTGGTACTAACAGTGATACCGTAAAGGTGGTACCAATCAGAGCTACAATAACATAACTACAACACTTAATTGCAACGGATTGATATGTCACTAATAAGCATCTTCTATTCTTCATAAAGTACATGTCTGGGGATAGTTCTAGAGTCCAGTTCTAGCGTGATTTTAGGTGTAAGGATTCTCATTACAAGACCAATTTTCCCTGATCATTTGCATAGCCTGGGATTTATTTTGGAGACTGAAAGTTGGGATCTGTTACTACTTTCTCCAATCTTTTGTGCTTTAATTTCCCTCATACAACGGAGGATGGATTGCAATGAAGACTATAGCAATCAGGTTTGTGGCTGAAGGTTTGTGAAGAACATTAATTTCAATTAATTTACTTTTCATGCTTCTCTAGTAACTGAAAATTTCTTTTGGAGCCAAAGATTTGTGGCCAACATGAAGGCAAGTATCAAACCTTATCCGATTCATTAAGTTGCTCCTATCGAGAATTGTATGTTGTTCTTTATTCTTTGTGGAATTCAAGGATTCAAGAGATATTTCTCTTCCTATCACCTCTGCTATATCATTTAGCTTGCGTGATTCTGCTATTGGTATTTAAACTTTCAATTCTAGTTTTTTCTAATAGCTTTCTCCTATTTCAAACAAATTTGTCATAAGCTCATCCAAGAGACTCGACAAGATGTAAATGGTTTAACAATTGCACAGAAGCAATTTCAAAGGTTCACAACGTTTAAAAGAAAATTAATTAGAAGGAGATGCTACAACCATTGCTTACTCCTGTCAAGTTGTTGTTTGAATAAGGGTACCGTATCATTCACATAGGAACTCCACATGGTAGTGGCATCACACTTATCCATTTGTATGATGATTCCAATGACCAAAAAAATTATTTTCATAGATGATTACAAATTTTACAACACGTCAGTTGCAGAAGACCAATGGTGCTGCAACATGCTAGCACCTACAAATCAGCTTAAAAACTCGTAACACCAAAGTATGAAAGTGAGATGCATCTTTTTACTTTCAACCTTAACCTAAATCCAATCATGCACAGCAAGACAAAATCAACCTCAATATTCACAAAAATTACCAATATCTATTTTGTGAGAAATCCACAGAAGTCCTATACGTCAAATACAATGCATTCCTTAATGAAGTTAAATATATCTCAAGAATGAGATACTGTAACAGTTAATTTTTTCACAGCATAAGTTTCAGCTTTTGGAGATCATGAGGTGAAAATTTCCTTGGTTTATCATAATGCATAAATCAAAACTTGTAACTCAAGAGAAGCGCCTAGGGATTAGCAACATAAAACTAATTAACCTCTAACTCTTTTCTTTCCAAAACTAATCGATCAGGAAAAGCTAACCTCTATTCCTGCCTACAAATATGGATGTTTTAATAAGTGTATCTTTGTAGTAGGGTCTGCAGAAAGAATGGGACAAATCATTTCACAAAGTTTATAACCACAGGGTAATGGATGTACATAGGCAAATTTCCTAAGAACAGAAACAAATTCGAGTTTAAGTTCAAGTAGTTGAAGCATATCAAGCCACCAAATTCTAACCAAGGCTCATTTACCTCTCTTGCAACAACACAGGTGAACATATTCAGAAGCAACTTCCACAAAGGCTTTGGCCTTCACCTTTCTCCATTATGAACGACAAATAAATGTGCTTTTGCAACAAATAGACAAAATCGAATATCTTAGTTCTCTTCACAATTTCTATAGGAGATGGATCCCTAATAGCTAGATAAGTCTAAGCTACCACATGTAAGTACAGCCATATATTTTTATCATCTAGCAAGTGATTTGATAATGCAAGGGAAGCATGATGTCTCTGATGTTTAATAAAATTAAAGATGCCTGCATCATATATGTTATTAAATTTGCATTTGATACTGTGCAGGCAATCAATATCTATAGGCTATTATGGACAAGCTTCTACATAATTAATGGTGATCTAATTGAGACCAAAAACACAACTTGTGAATGCAATGAAAAGAAATATTTTATAACAAAGTGCATCAAATGATTGGTTTCCATACCTGAGCCAGAATATTATATGAGACCAAACGGAATCTGATGCCTGCAAAGAAAAACCTAGAAACTTCATCCATAAGAAATTTAATTTTAAATGGTTATCACATGCTCACAAAGTAACTGAAAAAGATAAAATAGGCCCATTGTGGGGGTAAAAATAGATTCCTTTCAGTCCGATGATGTGTATAACAAAAGTAGAGACCCTTTCAAGCAGCTTAGTCATAGTATTAAGAGAAAAGCCAGGTTCAAATCAGAAGAAGATCAAGCGATTTTAGGTCTGACACATTTGCAAATGCCAACACACATAAATTCAACTACAATAAACAAAACAAACCACCTTATTTGGCTTAAAAGGAAATAAAATAATAGCATTGCTATTCCAGCCCAGGGCGAATTGTGAGTTTCTGAAAAGTTAAAGATCCAATAGCTGGTAGTATACTCGATCATTTCAATACTAGCACAGACACTAAAGCAGTGTCAGGACCCACGCCAGTCCTTATAACAGACATTTCAAGTTTGAGAGCAACGTGGAGATTACCTATGTGCTTTTGTCAGAGTCATTCTCAAAAGAAAATGAAAATATTGAAAAAGAAAGTAAAATCTAGCAAAAAACTTTAAGTAGTGCATCCAGTTGACACTTAGGTCTCAATAATGAACTGAGTCAGCATTTTTAAACAGAATCACCCTCTCTATAGAACTTCCTGAGAATACACAATGGAAATTTGGTTAACCCTTGAAAGACTTAAGAGGATTGGAATATATAGTCGTAAGCAATAAATCATAACAAGTGTCTTTATTGAATATCAAAGTTGTTTCGTTTACAAACAGATAGGTAACGTATCTCCCATTAGAGAGGTTAGTTACATTCTCATACATAAAAGCAGCAAAAACACATAATAGCAAACAACAACCAACAAACACGGGCACCACCTGAGAGGATGACCCAACAACAAGGCAACTAAGCAAGTCGGCCTCGTACTCGACAACTCAATCCATCGGCCCATTGGCCCGTACTACCAATCTAGAACATTCTCCCCCACTTAATTCAGCGATGCCCTCATTACTGCATGGTAATTAGGGCTTGACTTATCAAACACAGTCCATCGGTCCACAAACCCAATCTAGAAGCTCCACTCACACAGAATAGTCCATCGGCTCATATAAGGCCATAGAAGTCCAACTCATACTTGTTCAGCCAATCTCGAACCCTCCAAGATGCAATCAGCCAAGATTGCATCTACATTATTCTCAAAGGATGTCATCATCATTAGAAGAGCCAAGATTGCTTCCCACATTCATTGGGAGGAATCGCTCCTTCAATGCCTTCTTGAACGCCTTATAGGTGTCAATTGGCTCCTCTCCATTTTCTGATTTTTGGCACATCCTACGCCACCACATATTAGCATTGTGAGTGAGATAATAAGAAGCAATTTGAACCTGTCTTTGATCATTCATGATGTTAGCAATCTTAAAGTATAGCTCCATATGCCACAAGAAGTCTTCAATTTCAATTGCATCTCGTTTTCCACCATAGCTCATCAGCTTAGGGATATGGCAATGAGGGATAGCAGCAAAAGCATCTCTTGTTTGAAGTTGTTCTACAACTCCCTTCAACTCCATAACTTGCTCCATAGCTTCTCTAAGCTCTTGGACTTGTTCAAAGGATCTTTTTAATTCCACCACTTGTTCCTTAATGTGAGAAACGGAACCTTTCAGCAAACTAAGCCTTCTCTCCATGGACGCTACCGCCTCAGCTTGCATCCTCTTTCGCTTTGCCCGTTGGGGTTGGTGTTGAGATTCTGCTGCACCTTCAGACGCCATCTCCAGAATCAGGCCTACCTCAAGGGTTAGGCTTTGATACCACGTCTAATGGACTTGGAGAAATCCATTTGGCACTCAAGTATCAACAATGAACTGAGTCAGCCTTTTTAATCAGAATCACCCTCTCTATAGAACTTCCTAAGAATACACAAGGGAAATTTGGTTAACCCTTGAAAGACTCAAGAGGATTGGAAGATATAATCATAAGCAATAAATCATAACAAGTGTCTTTATTGAATATCAAAGTCGTTTCGTTTACAAACAGATAGGTAACATTGCCACCATTAGAGAGGCAAGTTACATTCTCATACATAAAAGCAATGGAAACACATAATAGCAAACAACCACCAACAAACATTGGCACTACCCAAGTGTATGACCCAACAACAAGGAAACTAAGCAAGTTGGCCTCGTACTCAAAAACTCAGTTCGTCGTCGGCCCATAATGTCAGTCCAGAAAGTATGTTCCCCTTCAATAACAATTTTGAGAACAGAAGGCCTACTTCAGTCTTCAATTAGGTGCGAACAAAAGATTGAAAACAAAATAGAAGCAAAAAAATAGCAACAGCTAGAAGGGAAAGAGGAAGAGAGAAGAGAGATCTAGAACAAAAAATAATGTCCACAGCACTCAAAAGAAATCTAGCACGAGATCCAGTAGCATTGTCCTTCCCCCAACAATCCAAAAAATATAAAACAAACAATTTACTCAGGCAAGCAACCACTTCATTCTTCAATTCATCACAAAACTTGGAATCAATATTGACAGAAAATCCAATTCCATGTTATTCCCTCCAAAATAGAAACCAAAGACAAAATGGAAGAAGACGTTTAACGGAAGTGCTGGAGGACACAGAGAATGGAACTCATTGTGCGGCATAGGTAGGTGGCATTTATCGCACAACCACTAACCACAGTGCCTCATCCATGGTGTTTTTTGCAGTAGAAGGATTCCTCCAGGGGAAAATAGAAATATCTCATACATCACCCACAATTTGTGGAGATATCACAGCTGGGGCATCCTAACAGAATGGTAAACTTGAACCTTGTTCCTGCATTATCTAACCCGAACCTCACTCCACTTCACTTCAACATAACCTCTCCCAAAGACCCAATGACCAACCAAAATTCATGGTTTAGCTTAATTTTGTCAAAATTCACTTTCTAGCACATGTTTGTCCATACAACAATTATGTTATTGTTAACATGGCTCTTACAATTCAGCCCATGACGAACCAGCATTTACTTCAGAACGTAGAAAAAAACATAACACGGCCAAAGGAGTAATAACACCAACTACAAGGACTAATGATCAGACTCTAGCACCCAACAAATCACTAGCGAATGCTGAGCCAAATCTAATGCCTTAGCACCCTATTCCCACTTGCTTGGTCCAAACCAATTCCCATGCCAATAAGAAACCAGACAAGAATATGAAAACCTACTGATGTAATACACAATGAACTCACAACTGTCTAAATAATATGATCTTTTATAAACTTTCCAAACTGTAAGCTTAAATTTTCGACTTATTGATAAACCAACAATCACTATCATCTAATCTAATTACGGGTCCCAATAACTTCATTTAAAAAAAAAAAAAAGGACAGTTCCCTGGCAATTTTATTCAATATCATAAGAGGGCTGGGCTTGAAAACCATGCCTTTAGATCATCATTCTAGGAAAATATAAGCGGAAAGAACTTCCCAAATTGGGAGTAAAACAAAACCAGAATTCAAGAAAAATGTGGGTCAATTCCGCTATTTACCAGACAGGTCGCCGGAATCCGGCAAAGGGAAGCCTTGTTGAAACCAGAGAGAGCTGAGCAAGCCTTGCTGAGCCTCAGACAAGTCCAAGTGAACTTGACGCTGTTCAATCTACTCAGTATAGCTCGAACCTAGGAGAATTTGCCGGCAATTTAAGGTGAGTCCGGCTTCTCGCATGGTCCGAAACACAAACTTTGATATTAGGGCTTTAAGGGCCTTTGGCCTCCCTTTTTTAAAATAAAAAAAAAATCCTTATTTTTTGAGTAAATTAACATTAATTAATTACTAAATGCATTTATCTCTTCAAATTTATAACATTTTTGGGGTAAACCAATATTTATGACCTATTAATTAAATATATTTTTCTCTGAGTTATTTCACAAAGTATTCAGAGGTAAAAATTTTACTATCTTGATTTCAAATGTTTAAAAAATTATAATTTTTTTACTTTTATTAAAAATTAAAATTACAATTTTATACAAGTGTATTACACGCATATTACATCCAGTTGTATTTAATTTATCTGATCTATAATTTATCACATTCGTTTATATTAAATGTGAAGGAAAAGACTATAAACTTTTTTCTTAACTATAATCTAGTGCTAATGATTCTACACAATATTATTACCCGTAACAAGCTATAAGAGAAATCACATCCCAAATAAAAATTAAAACAAAAGAAACTAAGAGATAGTTTGGTGTTTTATTAAAGAAAAACACAGCCTTTGCTTACAAAAGACTTTTTTTTTTTCTCTTTTCGAACAAACTTTACAATCAAAGTCTCTATTAACTTATTATTTAAGCTAATTGGCTAATAACCTACACTCCAACTTATTTAACTTGGATTTAATGAAAATTAAGGTTATATTATTTTTTTTGGTAAAAAATCTAATTTGCATTAATAAAAATTAGTATAATAAAATATAAAAGCATACTTCTAACATTATTATAAATTTTAAAATTTCACTAAAAATAATATTCTTTTATAAAAAATTTATATTTTGAAATAAAGAAATTCTCCCTCACAAAGTTAAAGTCATATTTGTATTGCCAATTAATTTTTCTTGCTTCACGTGAATCATTTGCTAGCTAGATTGTATTTCATTGTTAAGTATTTGATTCAACAATCTTTCAACTCTTCCAAAGTTTTTGGTTGATTTACGTTAGTGCACTTAGAAGAAAAAGAACAATCTGAGTACAAGATAACCAAAACATAATTAGTTCCTTTAGAAACCTTATTCACCCTTGGAAAATGTGCAAAGAAATAGTTAGAATTCATTGAAAGTTTAATCTACTCATTGGTTGTCTTGGCGACAACGATGGCACCAACGTCTCCGGCGTTGGATAGATCTACCTTGTTGTGACTTTTGTTTTCTCATCAAATTGTGGATGATATACATGTGAGAAACAAAAATATACCTTTTAAAACTAAAAGAGTTCATGCCAAAAGGAACTTGTGAACCATGATCCCCTATCACATGTTATGCTCTTTAATAAACCATGAAGCTTGAATATCTCCTTAAAAAATACTTGTACCATGGTGACAATGGAATAAATGGAATAAACCAATTGAATTTTAAGAAATGGTCTATCACCATAAAAATGGAGTTATAGTTATGTGAAAGAGGGACACCATTTATAAAGTTCTTTAACAAGTCTAACCACACATTTTCTAAAATTGGAAGTGATTGCATAAGTCTTAGAGGGAAAAAAATTTCAATCTTATTCTCTTGACAAGCTCTACACTCTTGAACAAACCTTCTATTTCTTCTCTCATCTTGTTTCAATAGAATTAAGTGAGATATGATGCAAGGTCTTGAAAAACCCTTCATGTAATCCATTATGGAATGCTTCAATTATAGTTGCAAGAGCTTTGAATTTGCAGGCAAAAACATTTGGTCTTTAAAGTAAATTAGTCCCTTCTAAAAGTCTCATGGTCCTATGAATTCTCCAATCTTTATATTCGTGATTAAGTTAAGCATTTTCTCACTACCTTGCACTTTAGGAACAAGCTGAGTTATAACCTAGAAAACATGCTTTTCTAACATGCTATTTTTGTTATATTAAGAACAAATAAACTTCCTACCATATTAGACACAAACCCCTCCTAGATTTCTTCTTCCTTCTTTTTAGCCCTTTGGATTAATGAAAATGTAGCACATTTTCATAACTACTTTTCTATTCAACCTAAAAATTGTACCTGGTAGGCTTCACCCACCATCTTTGTTGAGTCAACATGAATAACCTTTACTTCAATAAAGGCTTATGGCTTCAATAGTCCATTAATATAATAAGTTTGCCTAAGGAGGTAATGCTAACACTTTTGTAGCGTGAGGAGTACAACCATCATTTCCTTTCCATAAATTGAGAGAAACCACATCTTCCTTTATGAGCTTGACTGAAGAAAGCAGTGAGTCACTTATCATGTGTGAGAGCTCCTCTAATACTAATTCTAGAAGCATCACATTCAATCAAAAAGGGTCTTGAGAAATCTAACAATGCTAATAGATGAGCATGGGTTTATTACTTTCTTTAACTTACTAAAAGCATTATCAACTTCTAGACCCAAAGAGAAACCATCCTTCTTGAGAATCTCAATCAATGGTCTTGCAATAAGTCCATACCCTTCTATGAACCATTAATAGTAGCATATTAACCCTAAAAATTCCCTCAAAGCCTTTGTTGTTGTAGGCCATGGTGACTCCAAATTAGCAATCATATTTTCTAGGTCCATTTGTCACCATTACTTGCTCATTGTAAGCTCCATGAAGTTCACCCTTTTCAATTCAATTTGCACTTGGATAGCTTCACAAATAATTGATGCTTCTACAATATCTTTAACACAAATCCAAATTACTAAGATTATCCTCACAACTCTAACTATATATGAGAATATCATCAAAGAAATCCAACATGAATTTACATAAAACTCCTTAAAAACTATATTCATTGTATACCAAAATACTAAAAAAGCATGGGTCAAACTAAAGGATTTCACAAGGAATTTAAAGTGATCATGATAATCCCGAAAGTTTGTCTTAGGAATGTCTCTTGAGTTCATATAGATTTGATGGTAGCTAGATGGAATATCTAACTTAGAAAAATATTTTGCACAATACAACTTGTCAAGTTGCTCATCAATCATAGGAATGAGAAATTTTTCTTTAATAGTATATTGATTCAATGCTTAGTAATCCATTCACATTCACCTAAATTATCTTTCTTCCTAACCAAAAGCACAAGTGAAGAATATAGGTTATGGCTTGGTTTAATCACATCCATTGTCAACAATTCAATAACAAAATGCTTATTTCCTCTTTTTGAAAGTGCAAGTATCTATAAGGTCAAACCAAAATAGGTAAGTTTTCATCCTTAATTTGGAGACCGTAGTCTTGCATTCAAGGTAGGGTCCCATCTTAGATCCTTCCATGATCTAATTAAGGGCCTACCAAATCATGCAATTCTACCCTTTTTCTATCTTTCATAAATATCATAACCATTGGACTCCTAACACAATATTAGTTCTTTCCAAGTTTAACACTTAAGATCCATAGTAACAATGTTACCTTGCAAGTTGATCTCCATGTTATAGCATATACTATAGCCAAGTATGTGGTCTCCACTTCTTTTTCCAACAAGCCTTTTGGTTTGGTAACTTTTAGCCAAAACAACTTATTGCAACAATTGGTGGGTTGTACTTTTCATCACAATTGTAGCACAACACACATGTATGTTTGTCTTGAATTTCAACTAGTGTGAGAAGCTTAATCAACATGGACAATTTTGAAGGTCCTTGTGAAACTAAGCTACTTGCTACATACAAAACCCCTTGTGCAATCACATGAACTTAATAATTTTTGGCTTTAGTCTTATGTAACTTTGCTAAGCCAATGGTTGTAGATAGGATTGTTGACTTATGAGACTAAACATTGACCCTAATGGCATCTTAAACCTGTAAAGGAAGTTGCCCACTTCTTGTTATTTGGTGAGTTTGCTTACTTTAAGAAAAAGCATGGAGAAGGTTTTCTAGTACTTATCTACACTACCAATTTGCAATTAGTGGGTGAGTTCACCAAAGTGGTAAACATAGCAATCTAGACCAAATCGATCAAGTAATTCTTTTGTGAGTCTCATCGAAGTTATTACCTTAATCAAAGGGTCAACCTTTAGCACTTATTACCAAACTAGTGTGTCAGATTCCAAGTTCTAGGAGGCCATGGGGACCTTATCCTCTTTAGGTGTGTCATGGAAAGCAAAGACTTACTTCACCCTACAAAAACAATCCAAGGGATCTTGATTACTGGTTGACCTAGTTCAAGTCTTCTACGCATTTTACATTACTTAGCCGGCACTCCTTGCCATGATATCTAATTCACCTATAGCCTTTTTATTACACTTCATGGCTTTTCTAATACTAGTTGGGTTGGTGATTGTAATGAATGTCACTCTATTGAAGGCTTCTGTGTCTTTCTTGACCCTAATCTTATCTCTTTGTGTTCTCACAAATAGTGCCCTATCACTCATTCTAGTACAGAAGTTGAATATAAATGTCTTGCTAATATTACAAGTAAAGTAATAGAATTTGAGTATCTTCTCCATGATCTTCATACCATCCCTCCTTATCCACGCACACTTGTGTGACAACCTTTCAACCTTTTATCTTGTTGAAAAATCCTTTTATCTTGTTGCAAATCCAATTTTTCATGCTTATACTAAATATATTGAGATTAATTACAACTTTATCTACAAGCATTTCTTTTTGGATTGGCTCTATATTCAATTCATATCCTCTTTTGATTAGCCTACTGACATCTTCACCTAGGGCTTATCCTGAAATTTTGCTTACTTTGATCCAAGCTCACAGTTCATCTTGATGTATCAGCTTGCTAAGGGATGTTGACCTAGTTCACGTCTCCCATGCTAGCACCTTTCACTATATAGAAACAACTCATCGACAATACCAATGGCAACACCACTTGAAGACCTATGTTAGAAGGTTATTGTATACTTATGTATATTATTGTATGCTAATGTAACAAAATACCTCTGTAAAATGTAAACTATGAAAAACTATGCACACAATCAATACAATACAAAAAACCAATTCTCCGACTAAAGTTTTCCAGCCACATTTTTTACTATTCATCTCTTTAACTATCTTACAATTCTCGCTTTTCAACTTTTTGTTCGTTTTCTTTTACTTTTCCTCACCCCTTTGATCAACATGCTTGTCCATCTTCATGGAAAGAGCTGCAAATATTTGCTGCGTTGCCTCCAGAATCTCCTTGAATAGTTCGTCCATGTTAGAACCCAAAGAGTTTGTCTGGTTTTCTACCATTGTAGCTCTTGGTCACTTTGCTGGTTCTTTGTAGCTCCCTACTACTTACTGTCTGCATTGTTGCAAAAGACCCCAACAAGGTAAACACGACATATGCACCTCTCTTTTCCTTTTCCATCACGGAAATGCTTTAAAGCATAAAAATAACTTAGCCTAATAACCTACTTTTACATATGAACGCTCACAAAAGATACTAGTGGCCCCAATTAACTTATGGTCATATCACTTTCATGGAACATGAGGTCGTAAACATGCCCTATGCCATCGTTCAATCAAATTGGAAAGGCATTTTGACTTTGTATGGTTATGTTTTTCACACGGTTGCTTGGCTTTTTTTGTGGTAGTATCTTACTACACATCGATGGATTCAACATTGAAAATGTTGTTCTTGATGTTGAGTGCTAAGTTCTAATTAATGATAAGGACAAAATTGCAATTTTGTCTTGTCAGGATATGATAGTTATTCGTGAGACTTAAAGATTTTAGGGAGTTCAGCCCAAATAATTGCAGTCACAATGGCCGTTTCAGCAAAGGAAAAGTAAAGCACAAATGGACCATGCTAGTTTCGCGAGTTGACTCAAATTTCCATCTACTGAATATCTAGACAAATTGTAGGAAAGAAATTTCAAAGGGAAATGAGATTAATTGTCGATGCCACCCATATATCAGTAATGCAAGTGAAAGAACCCACTCTAATGGCATTCACAATGAGAAATGCTTATCAAAGGCAAGTTACTAAATTTCAATGTACAATATGAAAAATGTTGCATCCAAAAAACAAGACTTATAAAAAAAACTTACAAACCCATTGGTTTTAGGAAAACACTATTTATAGTCTTTATAAGTAAAAACTTGTATTCTAAGTTAATCTGATATAAAATACATTTTTTTCCCAAGTACACTTCCTTTTGTTTTGATTAAAAATTTCAACTTATGGCAAAATTATGGTTCCAATTAGAACAGAATGATGTTGAGTGAGACTCATGAATCTACATAATTCTTCACAATTGCTACCTCCAAACCTTCTAAAATTGATTTAGAACTCTACATATGTGTGAACGGTGTGACTAATTAATAAAAGTGGCTGGTGGCTAGTCAGACTTCAAGTTTTTTTAAATGATTTTTAGATGATCAATAATAATTTGATAAACATATGGTTCTTTGCATCTTAACCAAAGGAATTAGGACATTGGGCTTAACAGCCTTCCCAAACCAGCGAAAAAGACAACACAGGCCGACCATCGAAACATGGACCAGCAAGTCAATTCTTAATCGTACTGTTTTGCATCCATCTAATTGGCCTTAAACCCCTCTGCTCAGTACATAAACCTTGCAAGCATTTCACACTAATCCCACCTCTCAGAATTGAGTTCCTTGCAAGACTTTGGCTTCGATGTCCATCCCCTTTACAGCCCTCGCGGTTCCCAAACAGCCCATCAAAATTTTCACTAGAAGGACAAAATCTGGAGACTGGCCAGCCAGTTTCAGCCAGCAGTCAAGGAATCATGTTGACTTGCAGCCTCAAACAGATAACAAGCATAAGCTTCAAAGGAGGAAGCATGGTCTTCCTCGGCTAGCCATTTGGTACTTGGCATCCTCCATGAACTACCTCCTAAGGAAGGCCAAAGCGTTCTACAATGGGTGTTGCTGTGATGGCTTCAAGGATTCAAGGGTGGGAAACGAAGTAATGCCGGTTGATCCATATTTCTCAATTCCAGTTATTGTTCCTGACACTACTGCTTAATGTGCAGCTTATTGATCACCATGTTCAGAAGCAATGACGAAACATAAATTGCAGCAAGTATAGAAAATAGAAACTAGAAACTGTAAGGAAAGTGTAATGAACTTGCTTCATGTTGGTTGATGATCTATTCATATCTAATGTAACCTGAATTTTCCTCTTTGTTGTCTAACTCAAGCGACGGAAAAGGCCATAGCTTTTAGGCGAAGTCAGTTTACCGAAGCGGCTCGGAATGCTAGCAAGCCCGTAATTCCATAACTTATAACTCAACTCATTCGCAAACAGGTAGTGGAAAAAACAGAAGGAGTGTAATAATTTCATTTTCTGAGTGATTAGACTGCCAACCGATCATCGCGAACCGACCTGATATCTCACAAGTGAATCAATTTGAGCTAAAAGTTGCGTCCCACTAGCTGTCTCTGAAAGAGTTCCCTGTAAAACCACAAAATACAGAGAAAAAAGAAAAGAAAAGAAAATTGTGCATAGGGGAAGTACCAAGAAGTTGCCCCAAGAAATATCATAAACAGTCACCAAGTATAAGATAGCAAACAGCCACAAGGACCAATGGAGGCTGTGAGTTGGGGGAGTGGAAGAATAGCCCTGATGAAATGCTACAAACAAGATGTCCCTCGAAAATAATTCATGTCAAGACATGGAGATACTTCCAGGATTCTTCACATTTTCTACCTTAATTTCCATGGAAAAAGACAATGGGATTTACTTATCCCGATCTAGAATGCCAGTCACAAAAAAACTGTCAAGGCTTGTTATCAGTAAAAGGGAAGACAGAAGAAAGTTACAGAAGATGTCGACCCACTAAAAAAGTTTTTTAAGTACTCTAATTTTGTTACGGGAGAGAGAAATTGGGAAGGCAAATATCAATTGCACCTTGTCTGCCCCTTGGGAATTTCGAATTCTGCACCAATTGGTAGATGATCACTTGGGTGGCTATAGTTTGGTAATCCACCAACAACGTCAGGCGAGTCTGGTTCCGGGAGCTCTAAAAGGCCAACTGGTCTTATGTCACCAGCAGGAGAAAAGAATATATAGTCGAGTGTGTTTGTGAAGTCAGGGGTGCAGTTTGTAAATGGTGGTTCTCCTTTCGTAAAAGCATAGACACTGCACAGGGGAATAGGAATATCTTCCAAACATTCGACCCCTTTCGCTGGTGAAGGGTTGCCTGAAGTAAGGTACTGGTAAACCTGAAAGGAGAAGATGGTTAGAGCTATTGCAGAACTCCTTAGCATGAATAGAGGTACGAAAATTTGACAATTAAGGGAAAAACAATTATTTGGTCCTGATAGAATATCAATTTGGACACGCTCAGCTCATTGAATGTGATTGGCTAACCAACCAAGCTCGGATTGTCTTCATGCTTAATTGTTTAGGAAGCTGAACCTGCACTTCATTTTCCTTTTTTGGTAATACTGAAAGCTAATAAGTCTTATCAAAACCAAGGCCAGGGGGCATAACAAACTGAGTCCACCAAGTATATAACTAATTTAGGATTTAACATTTGTGCACACCATTCATGCAACAAAGATTGGACTCAATATCTGTGACAATCCAGGGTAACACACATAAAGAGGTTCAGAAGACTACTGGAAAGTAATTGACATTAGTTTTTACAATATAGGAGAAGATTTCTGTCGTCAAGAGTAACTTATTTCATGCCTTTGTTTTCCATCTTTATTTCAGTTGAAAATAGATTTTAAAATGTTGAACAACACTTCTAATGGATTGGGAATGGTAATGATCTTAAATATCACCAAGGACATTGACACTGTGCTCTCTTATTCAAGCTTGGAGAGGGGAGATTGAGTTCTTTGATATTGTGCCTTCAGGTGTGTGACCTATGTTTAGAGGATAGTGGAGGACGGTAGAAACTTTGATCTACAGTGAAGGTTCAGCTTATTGACGACTTTTGTTGTAAGGTGGAAACAAGGGATTAGCTAATGGAACTAGCAGTAGTGGGATTTCTTTCTTCTTTATTTTTTTTATCTTCAACAAGTGTATGAGTTACTCTAGATACTCTTTCTTACCCAGATATGTGATTAGATAACGGATCCTGGCAAGCTGTATTTTATAATTTTCTCTCTATGGCTCTAAGCAAAAAGAAATATCTCCTAATTATCTAAGTCCAATAGGAAGGTTGTTGCATTGTAATAATGGGGCTTTTTTAATTTGTTCAATAATAAGGTTGATCCTCTTGATGAAATTTCCCAAAATTTTATATAGCGCACAAGTCTCAAGTTTTGGGACGATGCTTTTAGTTAGAATTTGATTAAGAGATGCATATTCAATGTTCAAAGTTTCATCTTTAATTGTGTGGTTGACCGTGCTGAACTTCCTCTCTAAGGATTCATCTGCTATGTAATCACTTTGGATTTCATCTTAATGGTTGATAATTTGCACAAGCACAACAGCAAGAACTTTACTCTAATTTGTGCTACATTTGTAAAAAGGATAAACCACCAGTGGACCACGTGGACTCCTTATTCCTCTGTTCTGTTAACAATGGCCTTTGGTCTTTGGGGCACACTGGGTCATATTCCCAACTCTGATTAACTTCTTGAATTCTCCAGGTAGGAATGACCCAAGTACTTCGACTAAGATCAAGTTTATAGGGAAACACAAAAGGCGAAAAACACAATAAAATGGAAAAAGGGAGCAAGCAACCCTTGGCTAGACAAAGAGGAAAACTATAAATCAAGGGGGGTAGTAATTCTTACATACCTTATCCCCCGGGATTGAATTGAAGTCACCAGCCACTATAACTGAAGGTGTACATTCAAGTCTGTCAGAAACCAGAGTTTGAAATTGAGCTAAGCGTGATAGAAGATACTTAGCCTGAGCAAGCTTGACATCAGCAAATTCTGGATCCCTGAACCAGAAGCACCAAGATTACTCCAACTGGTAACATACATTACATAACATGCTAACAGGACACTAAGCCACTGTACCAATAGATGTGTGTATTTGCCACAATAACCACATGATGTGGAAGATCATTGAGTTTGAATGCAGCCATGATTCCAACACAATCACGTTTTAGTCTCACACGAGGATCATTAGGATCTCCACGATCCTCTGGGACCTTTTTTAATGCTGAATCTGAAAGAAGATGACTGATATAATAAGCTTCCAGCATCCCATGTCAGGTAATCAGGATATAATCAGCAACCTTAGGAAGTTCTATAGAGAAAATGTATCCCAATAAAAGCCAAAACTGAATCCCTGTAGAAAGAAGATAAGTACAAAAAGGCTGTGATAAAAATACGTTTTCAAGGAACATGCTCAAAATTAACATGAAATCATATAATAATTTCATTGACGACCTACATTGAAACCACTAACATTATGTACGTAAACATTGAAAAGAAATGGAAAGATCTATGCATAAGTAAAAGATAGCATGTTCATGTTGTTGGTTGGATGTTCATAATTGGAAGTTGAATTCTGATCATCCGTCACTAGTTCAATAAGAGGCAAAGGAAGGAAGAAGTAGATTTTGATTTTTGCAGTTGTGCCATTAAGAAAGATATTCGGTGCATGAAGAAAATTTTCACAAAACATTATCCTCTCCGCCCAAATCTGTTTATCTTTGGCAGAAACCAAATACAAGAATTGGAGAGTAATTTTTGAGAAATTATCAATACCTTTAGTATTCTCTATTATCCTCGATTCCTTTCTAACCAAGTCCGTTCACCCATATGCATGGTAAAAAGTGCACAAATTGACAGTCTACAAGTGCAACCACCATTAATTCACAGAACAACCACTACAAAGGAGTGAGCCCCAGTTGATCCCGTAAGAAATGCCTTAATCTCAATCTCATCAGACCACAAGAATGATACACCGGCAAAGTATGCTGAGCAGTACTACTTCCCTTTGTGTTTGACGAACAGAACATCCATATAAATTTCCATGCATTGACTAGCACTCTCATGATAGATTGCTTTCGTAGCTCTACTGTGCTTCAGGCTAAAGTTTCTTAAGTTACTCGTACCTTCAACTCACCTTTCTTTTTACTCCACTACCCATTTGATTACAAATGCAACATTAATTCACTAAATCTTCTTTTGATGAAATCATCCACCAAAAACCTCCTTGGGACTCCATTCTGTCATATACTCTTCCATAGAAATTATAAATGACCAGATCCTCTCTCATCTTCCATGCAAACTGTAAATGACCCTATCCTCCCTCATATATAAATAGATCGAACCAAGGAAAATAGTATAATACCCCTATTATCACTCTATGATATTAGTCATTGAACTCAAAATATGAAAATCATCAAAAACAGAAAAGGTGCTTACAGTACCACAAAATAGTAGCAAAAGGCAAACATAAAAGGACAAAAATAATTACCATTTTTTGGTTCATCTCCTTTATCTCCATCAGCCTGCACACCATCATGTTTGTCATCACCTAAGACTTCTCCATCTTTGATTGAATTTACAAGATCATTATATTCTATTCTCTCATCTAAAACCAACTCTGCCCTGAATCAATGAAGAGGTATAGTTTAAGTAGATGTAAACTTTGACAAATGAGCACCTGAGAAGTCAGAGAATGATTGGTAGTTGAAAGAAAAGTTGTGATATGACATCACTGTTGAAATGAGGTCCCAGGTCATTTGGTCAAGAAGATCCTCAACTTGCCAGCACCAATGTTATGGTTCGCTGTTTCACAAACCAGTTTTTATGATGTGAAATGAGTTCACAGCACCAATGTTGCGGCTGAAGCTTCTTCGTTGAACTGAATCCTATGACCAAGAGTAGAAAGGTTCTTTGCCACAGATATCAAGCCAAGGACATCATTCAATGAGCAATTTATAGGAATCTTCCTCATCAAATTATTAGTCATTCAGGTGGAAGCCATGAGAGGGCAGAAGAAGGGGAAAAGAGAATGCATAAAAGTAGCATGAAAAGACACAATCAACGTGACACAAGACAAAGGAAGATAAGTAGCAAATCATTCTTGTCAAGAGATTCAAATGACTCTTTGAAGAACATTTTAGGTGCAGAAATTGAAAATCCCTGCGCTCATCTATTTTGAATAAGTTCAACATACCTATTTCCCTTATAAAAAATTCCACATCCATCACGCTTCTGGCCATTCCTCTGGACATAGATGCTGGAATATCCATCACTCTCCATCGTTCCTTTATAAAAGCTATCATACTCATCAACTTCCTGGTAAGATTTTTTGTATATGAATCAAAACAGTAGGTATATGTGTACATAGGATCAATAATGATAAACACTAAAGAAACTCTACTAACTAGTAAACTAACAATTATGAAACAGAACTTGTAGATTATTCCCATTATGTGAAGGAGGCATCAAACAGCCACAAAGAAGGGAGACAAGAACTAGTACAAAACCTGTAGACACAGAAAATCAGCCCCAAGGTTCTTCAGAACAGACAAAATTGCCTGAGAACGAGCTTTCCACCTGAAATAGAAGCGCAACTTATTTATTTACAGCCATGTCAACAGTCCTACTGCAGCCGGAAATCAACATCTACAAGTAAGCACAAAAGTAGACTTCTAATTATCGAATAAATCACATTACTGATACTGGCTACCAGCTAAGCACCCATCCCTGAAGAGGCAAACTGAGAGGTAATATAAAAAAGACATAACTAAAAGCAAGATCCAAGTCCAGAACTGTCACATCTTCCTCTTGACAAAACAAATGAACAATTTAATTATATCAAAAGCAGGTAGAAGTAGGAAAAAAAAAAAAAAAACCTTAGTATTTGCTTCTTGAAACGATTATCAAGCCAGAAATAATTAGAAAAAATATAAAAAGGAAAAAGAGAAAATTGTATCATATAACATTAACAAAATCAAAACATGAAAAGCTACCACTAGAATAAGTCATTGTGTACAACTTCCAAAGGCTTCAAAGGCCTTTGAAGTGGAGCAGCAGATCTAGAAAAGCTTCTTACATACAGTAAAACATGGCTAAAGATCACGTAAAAAAGGGAGGGCCAAAAATAAAGATGATGGCTAGAAATATTATCAGACTTCTGAAAAGAACATTTTTAATTTGACTCAGTCGCATATTAATTGCTAAGAAATCAAAAGAATGTACCCAGAGACAAAATGGAAATTAAAGGACATAAAAAAGTGGAAAGCAAATTGGAATCTATCGCATGATACAATTTAAATTCAAGGGATCAAAAAAGTAAAGAAAACAGAGTTTTAAGGCGGAAGAAAGATAATCATGAAGTTAAGGACGTCTTCATCAACCAAATAAAGAACGTTCAAATTATGAACGCAAAGGTTAGTAATTCTTGATCTCCGCCAACTTTGCAAGCTGAAATTTTTATATTTCCCTTCAACTAAAAAGGTTCTAGTTATCTCAACTAAGTTGACCATCAAACAGTTGAAAAGAACTGAAGACTCAGTGATTACCAGTTTTACTAGCCTAGGAAATAAATGAAAAACAAAAGTAGAGATTGAGATTGTCCACCAATTTGAACATGAGCAGTTATATCTAAAACAATTTCAGCATTTATATTATCTTTGTTTAAACATTTAAGTATTGAAACAGATTAGTGGTTTTTCAAAGTCATAGCAATCCAAATTTATAGCCACATGGTGGAATAATAATAATGTAAATGGTGCTCTCTAAACAATAAATTTAAAGTTCTTTACTAGTCTGGCTGAGAGTAAGACTTACCATGCAACCTAATCCTCAACTTAGAACAGCTACCAGAACTTGCCAAAGACTTCAACAACACATGATTCTTACAAGAAATATATTTAAAATTTGGGAATGCCAGCAGACGACAGGTGAATATTTTCTAGGCTATACTCAATGATTGAGCACAAAAATCTCTTAGATTCAAATTTCTTTCTCGGTTAACAAATTGTAGAAAAATACTCAAACACTTGTTTCACGCAAGAAAGAAGAGTTTGGCAATTAACCAAAATAACATGTAGATAAACACATGTGAAGTACTGACTATCCATATTTCCACATGCAACAAATGCAGTTTGATGTTGCATGCGTTCAAAATAATACAAAACCAGGATCTGTGTTTGGCAAATGGACACAGCCCAAGGTGTCAGATTGAATGATTAATGCTGATCGTTTTCTTCCACCTTATTGTCCGCTATGTCTCACAATGATATTCAAAGCAAATCGCAATTGCAATTTTATACAATACTCATTGAATGCAACCACAAAGCATCAAAAATATTAATAAGATTAAGAACAAAAAAAAAATAAAAAACATCGATGCACAAGGTAAAAAATTTACCTGAGACACGGAGATGGAGAATGTGGAAACAGAGAACTCTTCACATAAACCTACAACAAGTAGCAGGAGAATATCAATCCCATGCTCCACTGGTACTTACAGTGATACCGTAAAGGTGGTACCAATAAGAGCTACAATAACATAACCCTACAACACTTATTGCAACGGATTCATAAGTCACTAATTAGCATCTTCTTTCTTCATAAATTACATGTCTGGGGATAGTTCTAGAGCCCAGTTCTAGCGTGATTTTTTAGATGTAAGGATTCTCATTACAAGACCAATTTTCCCGGATCATTCGGCATAGCCTAGGGATTTATTTGGAGACTGAAAGTTGGGATCTGCTACTACTTTCTTGAATCTTTTGTGCTTTAATTTCCTTCATACAACAGAGGATGGACTGCAAGGAAGACTATAACAATGAGGTTTGTGGCCGAAGGTTTGTGAAGAGTTTTAATTTCAATTAATTTATTTTTCATGCTCTTCTAGTAATTGAAAGTTTCTTTTCGAGCCAAAGGTTTGTGGCCAACACGAAGGCAAGTATCAAGCCTTATCTAATTCATTGAGTTGCTACTATTGAGAATTGTTTCTTCTGTCGTTCTTTATTCTTTGTGGAATTCAAGGATTCAAGAGATATTTTTCTCTTACTATCACCTCTGCTGTATCATTTAGCTTGTGTGATTCTGCTATTGGTATTTAAACTTTCAATTGTAGTTTTTTCTAATTGCTGGTATACCTCCTCTGAGTTGTAGCTTTCTCCTATTTCAAACAAATTTAAAATAAGCTCATCCAAGAGATTTGACAAGATGTAAATGGTTTAACAATTGCATAGAAGCAATTTCAAAGGTTCACCACGTTTAAAAGAAAATTAATTAGAATGAGATGCTACAACCATTGCTTACTCCTGTCAAGTTGTTGTTTGAATAAGGGTACCGTATCATTCACATAAGAACTCCACATGGTAGTGGCATCACACTTATCCATTTGTATGATGATTCCAATGAACAAAAAAATTATTTTCATAGATGATTACAAATTTTACAATACGTCAGTTGCAGAAGACCAATGGTGCTGCAACATGCTAGCACCTAAAAATCAGCTTAAAGACTCATAACACCAAAGTATGAAGCGAGATGCATCTTTTTACTTTCAACCTTAACCTAAATCCAATCATGCACAGCAAGACAAAATCAAACTCAATGTTACCAAAAATTACCAATATCTATTTTGTGAGAAAGTCAAATACAATGCATTCTTAACAAAGACAAATATATCTCAAGAATGAGATATGGTAATAGTTAATTTGTTCACAGGATAAGTTCAGCTTTTGGAGATCATGAGGTGAAAATTTCCTTGGTTTATCATAATGCATAAATCAAAACTTGTAACTTAAGAGAAGCGCACTAATTAAACTCTAAGTCTTTTCTTTCCAAAACTAATCGATCAGGAAAAGCTAACCTCTATTCCTGCCTACAAATATGGATGTTTTGAGAAGTGTATCTTTGTAGTAGGGTCTGCAGAAAGAATGGGACAAGTAATTTCACAAAGTTTATAACCACAGGGCAATGGATGTACATAGGCAAATTTCCTAAGAACAGAAACAAATTCGAGTTTAAGTTCAAGTAGCTGAAGCATATCAAGCCACCAAATTCTAACCAAAGCTCATTTAAACCTCTCTTGTACTTTATTCTTAATCTATTTAGTCAAAAGTAACAACAGAGGTGAACATATTCAGAAGCAACTTCCACAAAGGCCTAGGCCTTCAGCTTTCTCCATTATGAACGACAAATAATGTGATTTTGCAACAAATAGACAAAATCGAATATCTTAGTTCTCTTCACAATTTCTATAGTAGATGGATCCCTAATAGCTAGATAAGTCTAAGCTACCACATGTAAGCACAGCCATATTTTTTTATCATCTAGCAAGTGATTTGATAATGTAAGGGAAGCATGATGTCTCCAATGTTTAATAAAATTAAAGATGCCTGCATCATATATGTAATTAAATTTGCATTTGATACTGCACAAGCAATTAATATCTATAGGCTCTTATGGACAAGCTTCTACATAATTAATGGTGATCTAATTGAGACCAGAAACACAACTTGTGAATGCCATGAAAAGAAATATTTTAGAACAAAGTGCATCAAATGATTGGTTTCCATACCTGAGCCAGAATATTATATGAGACCAAACGGAATCTGATGCCTGCAAAGAAAAACCTAGAAACTTCATTCATAAGAAATTTAATCTTAAATAGTTATCACATGCTCACAAAGTAACTGAAAAAGATAAAATAGGCCCATTGTTGGGGTAAAAATAGATTCCTTTCAGTTCGATGATGTGTATGACAAAAGTACAGCCCCTTTCAAGCAGCTTAGTCATAGTATTAAGAGAAAAGCTAGGTTCAAATCAGAAGAAGATCAAGCGACCTTAGGTCTGACATATTTGCAAATGCCAACGCCCATAATTTCAGCTAGAATATACAAAACAAACCACCTTATTTGGCTTAAAAGGAAACAAAATAATAGCATTGCTATTACAGCCCAGATCGAATTGTAAGTTTCTGAAAAGTTAAAGACCCCTGGTAGTACACTCGATCTTTTCAACACTAGCACAGACACTAAAGCAGTGTCAGGACCCACGTCAGTCCTTATAACATACATTTCAAGTTTGAGAGCAACGTGGAGATTACCTATGTGCTTTTGTTAAAGTCATTCTCAAAAAAAAAAAAAAAATGAAAATAAAGAAAAGGAAAGTAAAATCTAGCAAAAAGCTTGAAGTAGTTCATCCAGTTGAGACCTAAGTCTCCCTTCAGTAACAATTTTGAGAACAGAAGGCCTACTTCAGTCTTCAATTAGGTACGAACAAAAGATTGAAAACAAAATAGAAGCAAAAAAATAGCAACAGCAAGAAG
The DNA here is from genome assembly GCA_028551485.1 of Casuarina cunninghamiana. Lineage (NCBI taxonomy): Eukaryota > Viridiplantae > Streptophyta > Magnoliopsida > Fagales > Casuarinaceae > Casuarina > Casuarina cunninghamiana. The sequence goes on along the minus strand of CM052363.1, from coordinate 17,972,625 downwards.
GGAAAGAGGAAGAGAGAAGAGAGATCTAGAACAAAAAATAATGTCCACAGCACTCAAAAGAAATCTAGCACAAGATCCAGTAGCATTGTCCTTCCCCCAACAATCCAAAAAATATAAAACAAACAATTCACTCAGGCAAGCTACCACTTTTTCTCCAATTTATCACAAAACTTGGAATCAATATTGACAGAAAATCCAGTTCCAGGTTATTCCCTCCAAAATAGAAACCAAAAGAGACAGAAAGCATCCCCCCTCTCCCCCCAACAGCCCCCCACCAAAAAAGAAAAAATAACCCTTCATACGAAAATTGATATTTCATTGAAATTGATGTAACTGCAAGAAAATAGAACAATGTGCACGCACACACCCACCCACCTACATATATATATATATATATATATATATCAAAATCTACCAGTCTCTCTCACTCTCTCACTCCACGGCACCCACAATTCAAGGGAAAGATAAAATGGAAGAAGATGTTTAACGGAAGTGCTGGAGGACACAGAGAATGGCATTCACTGTGCGACACAGGTAGGTGGCATTTGTTGCACAACTGCTAACCCTAGTGCCTCATCCACTGGTGTTTTTTGAGGTAGAAGGATTCCTCCAGGGGAAAATAGAAATGTTTCGTACATCACCCCTAATTAGTGGAGATATCACAGCTGAGGCATCCTAACAGAATGGTGAACTTGAACCTTGTTCCTGCATCACCTGACCCGAACCTCACTCCACTTCACTTCAATATTACCTCTCCCAAAGACCCAATGACCAACCAAAATTCATGGTTTAGCTCAATTTTGTCAAAATCCACTTTCTAAGATGGTTATCTCTCAAAATATAAGGGGTGGTTGAACTAACTTGCCGGAATCAGAATTCCACAGCTGAAATTTCGACTCCAATTCATGGAATACAGCTGCACAACATTCCTAAATATCAGAAATTGACTTGCTCAATTTCTTCATGGATAGGACAAGATACCCAAGGCTTTTCACCGACCCATGCTCTATGGGTATACAACCTAAAAGTTGGTTGTTGCCCAACTTCCAAATTCTTTAGGTACCTCCCCAGATAAGTGATTCAATACAGATAAAGAACATGTAGTTGGACTGTGTTTCCAATCTCAGTTGGTATGCTACCACCAATATTTCTCCTTCAGATTTATGAATTGTTAGTCATGAAATCCATCCCTAGTTAGATGAAAGCTATTGTTGCTGATGTTTATGGGTAATCCAAGTCCAGTTAGCCCAACACTTTTGATGAAATTCCAGTTGCTTAGTTATCATCTAGATGAACTTTAAATAAACTTCCGCAGTGTCTCAAGCATTTAGGAACCCAACCCATTAGGTGATTACTATATACAGTAAAGTTTGAAGGCATCCCATCTTGGCAAATAGTTGGAGCAAATAACCAGTATATCAGTTTAAACTTCTGTTGCTTGAAAACACATGTAGCTTTCTCTGCACTACCATACTTACAACTAATGTGCTTGGAGTGTAACAGGTAATCATTCTAAAGGCCATTGTGACTAACAAGAAGCAGGATTTGTTGCACCTCCTTCGTGGTAATGCTGAGATCAAGAAGCACAGCTGCAAGGTGGTTGTAGACATGAGTAGGAATGAAGTTTCTTTGTGATACCATGAAAGACTGAAGGCAAGGAAGAAGGGCTTGTTTTAGCTAGAGTTTACCACTATCTTTGTTTCTTGTGATAGATTTGTGAACTAAGGATTGGCATACATCAACCTAGTTTTATCCTTCTTGTTGGCAAGTCATTCCAATCAAAGTCCAGACATCAAAGGCAACTTCGACACCACTTTTTCTGGCGAGATCCTTGGCTTAGTTTTAACATCAGGGACATTTTATGTTCCACTTGCACGATTTTGGACACAGGGGACCACAAAGAAAAGAAACTTCAGATAAGAGTCGAAGCCCTACCAAGTAAGAAATTCAGTAGCATACTTTGAGACTTGGGTAGTAATTTTGGGAATAAGGTATCATCTACTCAAAAGTGAAATCGCACTTCCACCACCATTGGGCTTCACATCATCGCCATAGAACTAGATATATTCAAACTCTTCAAGGTCAAAATTTTCTAATGAACATAACTGATACTTGGTTAAATAAACTCTTAGATAAGGATCCAGAATCTAGGGAACAACCACAATCAGTGACCCAAAATAAGGGAATAAAACCTAAAATGCACCTAACATACATTAAATAAATATAAAGGCTAAAATGAGAGCAGAAAAAATATAGTTATACCATCAGGTCTACTTCTTGGATGAACATCACTTCCTTCCACAGAAATGAAATCCCGATATATTGTTGATGGCTTTGTGCTCATGTTGCTCAAGACAATTCTGCAACAGATTCAAACACATATATCTCAATCTTAATGGAGATTCATGAGTTCACATCTTTAGAAGCTCAACTGTGATACCTAGCACTATGTGCCACTACTTTTAATTAATTTAATGCAAATAACTGGGTCAACCTTTTTTTTTTTTGGAACAATTCAAGTGAGCACAGTGTTTCAAACAGTGTTTCTACATGGTGAACTGAAAAGGCACTTATAAACAAATATCCAGAATGCGAGCTTTCATATCATATCCTTTGCTTCCATGTATCAACCACTGCAATATTTAGCATGAATTGATAGTATTTTGCAGAAACCATTAACATAAGGAAGCACTACACGTACCCATTGGCAGAAGCAAAGTGCAAAATTGTAAATAAATCATCTTGACTTTCTAACAATATGTACTTCAGTTTTGGACAACTGCCGAAGCTAAACTTAATCAAATTTTGAACAGAAATCAAGAAATCCATTTCTTCAAATTCTACAATCCAACCATTTGAGTAGAAAATTCTTACTTTATAACATGAGTCCCAGATTCACGATGCCATTTACTTTACCAATCGATAGAATCCAGAAAAACGCCCATTTAAAACAAACAAAATTTCAGACTTGGTACGATTCCAAGATATGTAAAACTTTTTTCCAAAATCGTAAACAACAGAAAAATGTCCCTCACAGGAGTCTAAAAACCAAGCACTTTTCATTTTTCAGTTTGAACTTATTACTTACCAGAAACGCTCATAATTCCAATTCAATTTCCTTTCTTTTCCTCTACAAGAAACTGTTTTTAAAAAATCGATTACCATCCATGCAACATGTACAAAACCGGCTGGCTTGTGGTTAGGGAGAATGAATTGGAAATGAAAATTGTTATGGAAACAAAATGAAAGCACCTTGTTTACATGCATTTCAATTGCAAAAGATATCAGTGAAGTTTACAGGACGCAAAACTAAAAACAACTTTAATTCCAATTCAGAAAATCTAAACCGTATGACAAAACAAGATATCTATAAAATAATTATAAGAACAAAAGTAGTAACGAAGAACTTGTGCCAAGAATGGCGGCGTACCTTTTGAAGGAGGGAAAAACAGGCTGCCGGGGAAGCGCATGGAAAGCCTTTAGCATCGTCGGACACTACCGGCTCCTCTCTGCTCTAAAAAAGCTCCAACACGCGTTATATATAAATTTGTATTTATCATGTACTATTGCTATTTATACTTTTTAAGCAAATATATATATTTTTTTTTAAGAAAAGTCCCACCTAAGATAGAAAAGAGAATAAAAATAATTTAATAAGTGTGAGAATTTTTTATAAGTTAACTTTTAAAAAAGGTAAATGCCTAATAATACTACAATTAGAATAAGGAGACTAGGCAGGGTCAAAAAACAAGTTAGGGCCCAAATGTGTAAATGTGTATGGATGCTGGTTTAGGGTTGAACTCAATGAAATAAGACCTAATGTGTGATGAGAAAAATCGTTAAGAAAAGTCTTATAGCGAATAGAAAAGAAAATAACAATGACTTTATAAGTGTTTGAGGGTAAGGAAGATGAAAGTCTAATAACACTATAATGTTATTTACCAACCTTTTTGATTTTTTATATTAAATTTTCTGATAGTAGTTTTTTGACTAATGAGTTAGCTTAAAAATACAATAAAAGCTTGAAAATGGAGTTGTTGATTTCTATAAATAAAGTAAAACATTGAAAAAATTTAAAAATATTCGGCTTAAATTTCCGTTAATGTAATTCATAAGCATAAGGCAAGATGCAAAGTAATTATATGGAATGGATGTGAAAAAAAGATAAAATTGCTTGAGCTAACTTTTTTCCTTTAATCTTAAGAAATTGAGCATACAATAGTTTTTTTATTGGCTTGTTTATAATATTTATATTCTAACATCTCTAAAATCAGAATTTATATCAATTACGTAAGCAATTATTTATCTTAACAAACAATTACGCTATTAAAGTTAAAAGGCATGAAACTTGTAATCATGGGTTCCCACGAATTTTAATCATTTTACAAGAAAGGTTACTCAACTATTCTCTTCGGTGATGTATTAGAAATTCGAGAAGGGTTCAGCCCTCGGGCCCATCAAGGAATTTACAGGCAAAATCCCAACCCAATTTTCATCCTGCAAGAATGGTGTTGTGTGAGTTTTTTTTTTTTTTTTTTTCAATTCACACACCCTTGAAAACCCTTAGAAAATCGAATTTGAGACATTAATCTCATACTGCACTTGCTCACTATTGAATTAGGTACTTGTCGATTATATGTTCGTCTTTTTTATTTATTATAGGTCAATATTTATGAATTTTATATAATGTATGAAGAATAGCTCTATTTCAATCAAATCCCTTCTCCAATTTCCCCTTCCCTCAAGTTCGCTTGAGCTTGTCTCTCGTTTGCTATGCTCGCGTTCTCCACTCTCTTCTTTATGCCAAACCTCTTTCTCCATGAATTTTGTCACAAAGTGACAAAATTTTGTGATATAAGGAATATTTTGTATATTGCTCTCTTAAAGAAAATAATACAAGGCTCATCCTTTTATGATATAAGGACTAACTATTATGGAAAAAATTTACATAAGAACAAAGGAAATATCTCCTTATTATATAAAAAATAATAATTTTCGAAATAATCTATGCCACATGGATTAAAATTTAATAGCAAATATACAATCGTATCTCCTCATTTACTTTGCTTGCTTTCTCCCACTCTTCTTCATGCCAAACCTTTTTCTCCATGAACTTCTCTTTACCTCACTTCTTCAAAGATATTCTTTTAACCCTAAAGCATCAAGAACGAGCTTCTCACTCAATCTAATCCTTTTAGTATTGAAGCATAATCATGGTAACTTAAATATCCTCTTTTAAGATTCTATTATATTTCTTAGAAAGATTCTTCTCCACTCTCCCCGATGATGTCATGCTCCAAGTATGTGATATAATTTTCAGACCGCATTGAAAACGATTTTGATACTTTGGAAGCTTGAACTTCCTATTTGGATCAATTTGATCCTTAAAATATAGATATGACTTTAGCAAATGAAAAATGATGACATAATAAATTTAAATCTAAAGACATCTTCTCTTATTATATTAAATTGACCTTTTTTTTAAACAAACACATAATTTAGTTGGTAGCTTATGTCATTTGAAACCTAAAAGTCATAGACTTAACACTTAACTTCTCTACATCTCTTATTTACATAACAAAAAAAAAATGACATTTTCACATTTATAATCATAAATCCATTATTTTTATAGATTCTTTTGGCATTCTGACCATGAATGATAACATATTCAAGACACTTGTACCAACTTGAACCACGCATGATTGTCTCATTTTCACATATTGTTCATGTCACCTTTTTATTACATCATTTTCTCATTACTTAAGAAATGAAAGCTTTTCATTAAAGGAATTTCCTTTAAATAGTTAGACATCAATGTCGATATATACGCATATACTCAACTACTAACAAATAATGACATTACACGTATAGTGAGAGCTATGTGATCATTAAATAGATTTCTTCCTAAAAGTCTACATCAATTGGTATTATGATTTATTTTCTTAACCACCGAGGCTATAGTCGTTTTCTTCTTGGTCCGACCCTTTTCTTGGAGTTATGCATTGTTGTAACATGACTCATAATCTCTTTGTGTCTAGTGTGTTGCAACCTTCAAAACGTCATTTAGTTGTAATTCTAGGTGATTCAACTAGAATAGTCAAACAATCCAAAAGGCAAGGTGTTGAGTTGTTTCTAGTTTTCTAGACATGTTTGTTGTTTTAAAAGGGATAAGAAGTTTGACTGAGAAAAAGAAGACAAGAAATTGTGCAAAGTGTTCTAGAAGGTAAAGAATAAGATGATTTCTATATGGTTTGTTATTAAATACTGGAATACACTTGTTGTAGATGCACAAAGGGTGTCTTGTGAGTGTTACAATGGATCCATGTTGATGTAAAACCTTGTGAGCTCCCCTATACAACAGTAAAGATCTTTTCCCTCCTTTCCCCGTGGATGTAGGCAACATATTTGGCCGAATTGTATAAATTTCTGGTGTCTTTCAATTATATGATCTTTGTCTACTTTACAAGCTAACCTAAAATTGCTACCAATACTTGTTTTGGTTGGTCCAATTTCGTACTAGAAACACATCAGAGAGATTGGAAATAATTCAGCATCAATGGTAGCAATACTCGACTTTTTGTATTAAGCAAGGGGACACCCATTATTGGCAATCCTTTATTGGGCCGGGTTCCTACAATGAGGTCCCACAATGCATGAGTACCATTAAAAATGAAAACTAACACATCTCAACAACTCTATGAAGATGTCATGCTTGGTACAATTTCCGACCAAGTACGGGTATTACGGATCGTCCCTCTTAGTCTCGTACCCATGCATTGCAACATTTTGAAGATAACGCTTCTACGCAAGGCAAATGGCTTTCATTTCACTTAATGTTACGTGCAAGAAAGTTGCAAGTGCCTTATGGCCCATCGCTTTGTTGCTGTAGGGGTTGAGCCTACGTGATGGTGTTCATTTCACCGAATGCCCCACATGTGAGAATGAAGACAGACGATCTTCATTTCACCTACAACTACCATAGGAGATCCAAAAATGCCTCGTTTGCCGTTTGCTGTTTACCCGGTAAGTGGCATGACCATGCCTTCTAAATAAAAGATCACTTTTGCATTGTCAAACTTAAGATTAAAAGGTTTCATGCAATAACTATTCGCTACTGAAGAAGGTGCTTATTAACCATTTTGATACTTTAGAAGCGTGAATTCTCAAAAAAAAAAAAAAAAAAATCTTTTTATTTGGACCAATTTGATCCTTAAAAATATGGCTTTAGCTAGTGAAAAATGATGGCATAATAAATCTTAATTTAAATATATCTTCTCCTGTTATATTAGATCGACCTTTCTTTCTTCTTTTTTTTTGGCAAATATGTTATTTAAAACCCAACTTATCCACATCTCTTATTTATCTAACAAAAAAAAATTAAAATTTGTCACATTGTAATCATAACCTTATCATGTCTTTAAGTCCTTTTGACATTCTGACCATGAAGAACAACATTTTCAAGGGACTTGGACCACGCTTGATTGTATCGTTCTCACATATTGGCCATGACAGCTTTTCATCACATCATTTTCTCATTACTTAAGCAGAAAGAATTTTTAGCCAAATCAATTTTCTTTAAATAGTTAGATAATGATCTTGATATTTACGCACATAATCAACTTCTAACAAATAATTACTTGACACGTATAAGAAAAGCTATGTGATTGTTAAATGAATCCTTCCAAAAAGTCCACATCGATTGGTATTATGATTTATTTTCTTAACAACCAATGGTAAGGTCATTTTCTGGTCCGACCCTTTAGTGGGGTTGCACTTTGGACCTTTATTGCTGCAATTATGTGATAGCTGGCCACCAATGGTCACAGTCGCCTTGACAGTAACATTGATGTTATCTTCTTCCATTGATCCCAAGAGTTTCTTGGTCTTAGTTATTGCTTTCTAAACGGTAACTAAGATAGCTATGGCTGCCTGATTCTCCTTTTTGACGTCCTACTTTTACAATTATTGCGATCATTTGAGATGGCAAACTGTTTTAACCACTTCCCATTATTAGTTTTCTGAAATTATCTGCTATAAAGGGATTCTGCAGAAACTAAACTCTAGAAACGAAATTAGAATATTTATATAAGAGGATAAGATGTGATTCTTGAAAGAAATGTTAGGATAAAATTTTCAGTAATTTTTTTATGACTAAATCTTCAAGTACTTATACAAAAATATCGTTTATGTAGGTTAACAAGTATATATATCAATTTCTTCAAAAAGTTTGATTGTTTATGTCAATTTTTTTTTTTAAAAAAAAATCACATGATATGGATCAAATCTTAAGCTGCACTTAGAAACAAAATTATAAAGAAATTAACGGATCAAATAAACTATATTAAAAAATAAAAAGAAGAAGACGAAACCTATCTTGGTATTACCCAAAAATTAAAAAAAAATGTGACCATGAGTTATTGTTTGAAATTCAATTTTATTTAAGACAACATTCTAATCCACCAATTTCATAGGATTTGAACGAGTTAAAGAGTATTGTGGTCTTTTTTATTTTTTATATTGGACTACTTTTGGGATGGGAAAGAAGTCACCAACGAGATAATAGTAGATTTTCAATTATCATTTCCAAAAATAGCTCAGAAAGTAGATCCTAGGAAAATACCGCATGAAGTTCCTTCCCTGCTTAGTCGGTCCTTCTTTAAGGCTACAAGTTTTGGTGCTTCCCCCGCATCACATTAGCCTCTATGAGCTATCTAAGGGGCGCATTCAAGAAAGGCTGCATGTTTCCAAGGTAGGCTTGCATAAGAAGGCTTTTTATATCTGTAAAAAGACTATTTGTTAAAATAAGATATAGTTAGCTGAAAGATATCAGATATATTAAATCCGATAATCATTGATATGGTAAAGTGTGAACCATTTATTTCAAAAGAAATAATTTGAACTCTAAGATTTACTCAAAATTAGTGATATAAAACCAAGCAAAAAAACAGTTTTTGTTATTCTTTTTAAACTCAAAGAACAATTTGATAAACCTTTGATTCATAATCTTTTAATTTTAATCACTTAATATCATCTTAGTATTCAATATAAAAAATGACAAGATCAAAACATGAGCTTACTCATTTTGCTCCATCCACCTTACTCAACTTTAGATGCTGCAATCTTGTGTTTGTTAAATATAAATACTACTTAACTGTTAGAAATTCCTCCATTTAACCAATTTATTAAAAATGATAATTCTTTCATATGTAATAAAACATAAAAGTTAACAATAGCAATGAATAATATACCAGACTTCAACATATTCTTTCATCTTGAGTTTGGACAAATACTCCCAATAGAAGCCTATTTAAATGTACCTATCAAGATTCAAACCTGAGATATGAGATTCAACATTGATACCAAATGTTAAAAACTACACTATTGAACCAAAAAGTCAATTTATTAGTACGACAAGCTTAATTACCTTTAGATTGTAACAAATACTATCAAATTCACGCACAAAAGGAAGGGGGAACATGTATTGACATGATAGACTCATAAGTGAGGGTTCTTTGACTTTTTGTTATTAAGTTAAGGGGTCACTTTTTTTTCTTTTTCTTTTTTAATAATACTTGCACACGAGAGGGGAAAGTGATATCAAACCCCTTATCTAATAGACTCATAGGGCAAGAATTCCTTGGCCTTTTGTCACTAAGCAAGGTTTTTTCGACAAATAATCCATCCTAGTCCTACTCTCGCAATTTATGGCCAAGGATGAATCATTTGTCAATTACCCACTTCTACAACAGCTATCCACCGCCCTAAATCTGATTAAATACACATTGAATAAAAGTTACACGACAGGTAGAAAGATGCTGTCGTTTTGCAGCCTTTCCCACCGCCACCACCTTTGCCAAAGGAATGCAGAAACTAATAAATGAATGACCTTATGTCAGCCTCTGCTTTAAACAAGTCATGGGTATCTGTGAAGAGAATCTAATGTAGGGACCGAGACACTTCTTTATCGTTCTGGTCCAACGCCAACAGTGGCTTTTTGTGGCTTGAAATCCAAGATGAAGTTGAACTTTGCTCTACCCATGTAACAACAACAATAATAAATGAAAAGGAAAGGGTCTTCAAGTCAATAATTGTCAGAATGAACCCAAAAAACACAAGTACCCACAAACCCATGTGAGGGAGCCCCCAAGCTCGTGATTCCCATTCACTTGAATATGTCTTGTTCCTCGTCTGCTTTGTCGAAGAATGGAGGTACTCTTCCTGATTCAAACTGACAGTGTCGGTGTGGCATTTTCTTTTCTTTTGTCCCAAATCTAATTTGTTAATGATATTTTATACTAACCCACGTCCTGGAAACTGGTGGTTGTAGGTTTATCTATATAAAAATGAAAAACATGTGCTTGTTTTTCTTGTACCATGTACAGAACGAGTTAAAAATTCAAAATAATTTTTTATATATTTCGTTTTGTTTATAAAAATTGAATTTATCAATTTATTTTTAACACTCATTCTTGTCAAAGTCAAAACACTTATATTTAGTTTAAATTTATTATTAAACAATTTAAATGTCTAATTCAAAAGTTAATTTAAACTTCAATTATTAATAAGGTTATATGTACAACAAACACTTCAAGTGTGTGATGAAACCCTAACATCTTGATGTGAGAGTTTCGCCTTCCACATATGCTTTGTACATCAAACAATACTAAACATAAGATTACATGAGATAAAATAAATTAATTTAAACTTTGATATTATGTTAGAATATCCAAAATATATAATTTAAAAGTTAACTTAAAATTTAATTTTTTTCATTCAAACTTTATCATAAAAAATTATACTTGATTTGCCCTACACACATTTATCTTCTTATTCATAAAACTAAGTTTCTATTTTGACTTATGATTGAATTTACCTTACAATTTTGTTGACTAATTTAATTAAACTTATGCATATGTACTTAAGTTTCACTATAAGAAATTGTATATTCTATTGAAAGCTAAGAAGCTCATTTTAAAATTTATAAGCAATAAGTGATATACCTTAATTATTAAAAAGACTAGATGTATGGCCAAACACTTCAAATTTATGACGAGATCTCAATAAACTCGCCTTACACACATGCCTTGTATGCCGAATAAGTTGAGCATAAGATTATATGAGATGAAATAATGTTAAAATATTCAAATATTTAACTTTAAAGTTAATTTTTTCATTCAAACTTTATTATAAAATATTAAACTTACTTCACCCTACACACGTTTATCTTCTTATTCATAAAAGTAGCTTTCTATTTGAGAGTCAAAATATGATTGATTATATCTTACAATGCTATTGACTAATTTAATTAAATTGACCAATGACCTACATTCCTCCTTTTCGTGCTTTTGAAGCTACCCACTGTTATTCTCCCGCTAAAAAACACGAAAACCAATCTTTTCACCATGAAATCTTTCCGCGTCCCGGCAAATTCAAATTCATTGGATGACAGCTCGCACGCAATCCAATTGGAGCAGCACACAACAAGTGGTTGACGAGCAATTGTGCTGTCAACTCTACGCGGGTCCCACCCCAATTTCTCACCGTCAATCACGTGGGGGACTTCGAAGGTGGACGACCTTTACCAAGCGCACCTACCACGAGTCGCCGCCCGCCACGTAGTCAATATTTACCGGGACCAGACAAGTCAAGGGCTCGAGACTTCCATGCCGCAGGCCGATGGATTCTCTTTTTGGTAAAAGGTAAGTGGGTTTCCAAATTCCATGGCGTGCAAGTTTGCTCCAATCTTGTATTGAACCCTAAATCCAAGGATGTCCACAGTAAATGGATTAAAGATATTAAGAGACTTACTATTTTGAAGACTAAAGATATTAAAAGACTTACTATTTTGAACGATAATGTGGTAGAAATTTAGTGAAATTTTACTTTCTTTATTTAAAATATTATAATGCCTACGAATAAATTCATGCACACAAAATGTTGAGCTAGATCTCACAATTAAGATTTTTATTAACTCACCATTGAGTTAGTTAGCTAGTTAGTTAAGTGACGAATTACTTAATTTAAACAACTTAAATTTTAATAATATAAATAAAATTAACTCTTTGTAACATGTATTTTGCCTTGACAAATATTTGATCATTAAGAATTTTTATGACAAACTCAAGATTTAGCCATATTCATAAGAGTGTTGTGAAAGAAATTTGAGCTTCAATACTATATTAAGAGGCCAAATATTCAATCTAAAGTAAGATAAACTCCACACATGTAGCATGCTATCTTATCACAATGAACAAATATTGGATCATAAATAGTGTATTATGGGATTTAGCCATATTTGTAGGGATACTGAAGAAGTAGCCTGAGTTTTAGTACTATATTAAGATGTTTATTATTTAATCTAAAAGTCAATAAAAATTTCACTCATTTTAAACAATTCTAAATACCTATGTCTTACAATACATGGAAAATTCAAACAAAAGACAATTTCATTGATCTTAGTCATTTTAATTAAAGAAGTAGCGCATGAATTCAATTATATAATTAATATGTTTGTATTTAATAGTTCTCCTCATAAATTCTACAAATTCAAAAGTTGGTAAAACTTCACTTAATTTAAACAATTCTAGATATCTAACAATACTTGACAATCTTGGTAAGACTATTAAATACCAACATCTACTATTCTTGGCAAAACTTAAAAACATGTGACTAACTCAAACAAAAGACAATTTAATCATTGGTCTTAGTCATTTGAGTTAAAAATGCAATGCATGAATTCAAGTCTACATTTACCATTTTTGCATTCAACAATTCTCCTCATGACATTCTACAAATTTTGTCACATATATTTATTTTATTATCACAAAGGTCATTGAAACAACTACACACTAGTTTCTTCCTACGAAAAAATCAAACAAGTTTTCGTAAAATCTCAAACTAGCAGCTCTTGAAAAAGGCATGTTTCAAAAAAAGACATGAAAACTTTAGGTCGTCCCGACAATAGCCCAGCTCACGCTAAGCTCTTCCCTGTCACTCATTCATGGTGGGAACGCGTCAAAGGATAAGATTCGCGGGGTTTCGCGCACGTCACTGGCTGCATGCCAATCGGGCCGGGTTAACCAGGGACTCCAGGCATGTCTACGTAAATAAACTGCGACTTTTGGGTGGTTTGGCGGAACCTGTGTCGGCTCTTGGGTTCTCTGCACCAACTCACAAGCTGTAAAAAGCATTTGGAGCACCTTTCTGCCTCTTCGTGTATATAAAGAACTATGGGAAGTCCTTTCTCCATGTCGAAGGAAGCACACATTCTTTTCCTTCGCTGGGTTCACTTTCTGCGATTATTTGAACTGGGAATCCTTGGGTTTCTTTCAAAACCAGCTGGTTAAGATTTCCTCCGGTTTTCTAGTTCCAGAGCTCGAAATAAGTACGTTTAGTTTTCTTCTTTTCTTCTAACATTTGGGTTCATAAGCTTGGATTCTTTTCCTGTTCGGGAGTTAATACCAACAGTGGCCTTCCAATAGCATTCATAAAGAAATGATCTTTCAACATGGTAGCATGAATTGTTCTTCTTTTTCATCTGGGTGTTAAAATGAAGTTGGTAATCTGCATTTTTAGACTAGAGCAGCAGCGGCGTTGTTTGTTCGTTATCGAAGGTGGGATTGAGTTGGTGAAGACTAGATTGTAATGTCCTTTTTTGGTTAAAATGCGTTTTGATTTTGCCTTTTTGTCAGGGAAACTCATCAAGTGGATTTATCTAATTCAAGTGAAAGTATAATGCATCACCAATTCCAAATATTAGATAGGGACAAACGATGAACTTTTGATTATCATGCATCAATCTAATCTTTTATTTCTTCAGCGATGACAATGGCATTCTATGTTCTGCTTTCCTCTTTCTTCTTCTTCTCCTCCTTTTTTTTTTTTTGGCTTTCGTTTTGTCTTAAAATTACTCGTTTATTAGCCCTTTTTTGTTCATTCCCAGCTCATTGGTCCAGGAGAGAATTTGTTCTTCATCCCATACTTATCTATCCCATCATTACACGAAATACTCTAAAACAAGGAAATCTTAAGATAGGGATCCTTCTAGATCTAAAAGGAAAAAGATGAGTGTTTTCACAGCTCTTCTTCGTCCACAATGTAGTCTAGTAAGGCTTTTCTCTGAATATTGAACATTGCAAAAGATTTGAGGCTAAATTGTGGATCTTTTTGTTTTTGGTAATTTAGGTAAGAATATTGCAGTAGTCTGTGATGTTTTCACAGACTCACCGTTGTAGGATATTCTTGGTAAAAGAAGTAGAAGGATTGAGAAGTTTCTATAGATGGTTCATATCTTTGTTATGTCAAACTAGGAGAAGGTGATTCACAATTAAGATTCTATTACCATGTGAAAATTATGTAACTGATGGCATGAGGCTACTTGTTCATTAATTTTCTCCTATATTTTGTCTTTTGATTACTAAAATTTTATATGTGCAGAATGGAAGGTGCAAGGATATTCCAATGGTTAAACATTCTTTTATGTTGTTTGCTATTTCTCAAAACACAAGGTTTTCCGGTAGGAATTACTTATGTCCAAACTGCAGTGGCCAAAGGAGCTGGTAAGAAAGTTATCCCAGAAAAGACTGATTAAATTTGAGCCTTTGAGATTTCAGTTCTTCCCTTAGACAACAAACTCTTTCAATAGTGATCTCAAATTTGACCTATTCTGCAGTCTGTTTGGATGGAAGTCCACCAGCTTACCACTGGGATAAGGGATTTGGTGCTGGAGTCAACAACTGGTTGGTTCATATGGAGGTTTGTCCTTTTGTAATGCCCTCTTTACCAATTAAAGAACAAATGGCAACAAACATTGATAAATTGACAAAGAGTTGTATCAAACTGAAAAGGTTGAAGCAACTTTTCCAATACCAGGGAGCACGTAATTAAAATAAAAGGAGTAGACAGAGTTTGGCATTTAATTTCTTAATCAAATGTCATGACATTTGAATGCTAAAAATTTCTTTCAAAGCTGTTTCTCAAAAAAGGCTTTAATAGCTTTGGTTTGTCAAGTGTTACTTTATAAAAACTTGAATACAGGTTTTTGTTTTCTAGTCTGTGAGTTATCTTGAAATTCTTCAGTAACCATCATGTCTTTTGCTATGTTTTGTAGGGAGGTGGATGGTGCAACAATGTCACCGTCTGTCTAAAGCGCAAGACAACTCGTTTAGGTTCATCTAAGGAAATGGCAAAGGAAGTTGTTTTCTCTGGAATTCTGAGTAAATTCGAGAAGTATAACCCTGGTATGAGTTAATGGTGTATTACCTTGTTATCCCTTTCCTTCTTTCTATCACACTTATGCTCCTGAGCTTTGCATTTTGACGATGGAATCTCTTTTGATATCCAGACTTTTACAACTGGAATAGAATCAAGGTTAGGTACTGTGATGGGGCATCATTTACAGGCGATGTAGATGCTGTGGATCCAGTAAGTTAATTGAAATTAACTCAAGAGTGTCAATTTTAGCTCTGTGGAAGAATCTGATTGAGCATTTCTAATTTGTTCAGAAAACAAATCTGCACTTCAGAGGAGCAAGGGTTTGGCATGCTATCATTGACGATCTATTAGCAAAAGGAATGAAAGATGCCAAAAATGTATATCCCACTATCATTTGTCAACTTTAATCCCCTGCTACTCATTCATCTAACTCATTAGGACTTGTGACTACAGGCAATCCTCTCTGGTTGTTCGGCTGGTGGATTGGCTTCCATTTTACATTGTGATAAATTCCGGGCTGCTGTCCCTGTGGGTACTAAGGTTAAATGCCTTTCAGATGCTGGTTATTTTATCAATGCGTAAGCCCTCTTACCTTCTATCTTGACTTTAGATTCTCAACAGGAGGAAAAGTTATACGTTCTTGTGATTTGACTTGAAACATTTTATAACAGGAAGGATTTAACTGGAGGACTACACATTCAAGAATTCTATGGTCAAGTGGTTAAAACACATGTATTCATGCTCTCCCTTCATCTCTGTCTCTCTTCTATTTTGTAACACTTATGATTTACCTTTTATACTCCTATGATTGTGCAATCTTTCTTTCAATTGCTTATTACTCTAGTGTTTGTCCTTTTTATAAATCAAGCAACAAAATGTTTCCTACTCTTTCATTGAGTTTTCTTTCAAGAGAAGAGAGCTACTTGGTCTTTTTCCCCTTTTTTGTATCCAGTCCAGAAAGCAATACCTACTATTAATGCAAACCTTTCTCTGTCTGTGCAGAATGCAGCAAAGAATTTGCCGCCATCTTGTACTTCACGTCTGAGACCAGAGTTGGTAAGTGCATCTATCTGGTATTTGCTTCATATCTCACAATTTCCTCTTCAATTTTACCAATACTTGTCATCTATATTGTAGTGCTTCTTTCCTCAAAACTTCGTTCAGGAAATCCGAACACCAATCTTTTTTGTAAATGCTGCCTATGATTCATGGCAGGTAAGCTCATCCTAACTGTGAGAAAGATTTCTCTTTATATCAATTCTTTTCAATTTCATGTGTTGCATTTGCCCTTCTTCCTCTGGCCTCTGTTTCTTACTTCAATTTTTTCTGAAAAAATCATATAATCTATGCATGTGATGGATCCATTGCCTTCATTGAGTAATTTAAAATCAGAAAACTTGCCACCTTAGCCTGTTATGAGAAGTATAAATGTCTTTGATACTTAGGATCCCACTTGTTATTGAGTCTATTTCTCATATTGTGATATTTTAAAGGGGGATAATGTTCGGTGACTGCCATTTTGAGTGTGTATGCTTCTTAGGCAGCATTGCTGATATAATTTAAACTTAAGGAAGCAAACTTCTATGCCACCTGAGCTAAGGTTAACTATTCGCTTTACCCTGAAATATTTCTTTGTTGTGCGTTGTGAAATTTGATCTGGTTAGACCTTTGATGGTGGAGAATTTTGTATCATGACACCGACTTTGCTCTAACTGGCATGTGATGCAACCCTGAGACTTGGAGCCAACGAAGGTAGTTTAGTGTTGCCACATCTTTAAAACAGGATCAACTGAGCTTTGGAGATGGGTTTTCCTATCTTCAGTCGCACGATTTGCATATATTTTGGCATTACCTGTCACCCCAAGTATTGATAATTAATACTAACACATTTATGAATGGAGTTCTACTGGTTTTTTCAGAATTTTTTAAGAGTAATTTAGTGAAGCATTTCTTCCTTTCATTATTCTAGTACCTAAACTCTTTCTTCTTTCTTTCTTTCTTTTTTTTTTTTAATTTTTTTTCCAGATTAAAAACATTTTGGCACCAGGTACTGCTGATCCCCATGGCCAGTGGCATAGCTGCAAACTTGATATAAAGAAATGCTCACCCACTCAACTCAAAACCATGCAAGGTGAATACCCGCAGCCTCTTTTATACTCTTGAACAGTTCTTCAGGGATAGTCTCTTTGTTTCTTTGATCACATTTTCTTAGAGAATTGAAAAAACATCTCCTATAAAGAATAGAGTAAGTGTAAGGAATTTAATCATCATATAAGAACTGGGTCATATTACCAGCAAGAAGGATAGCTGAACCGGGTTTCTTTTTGGCTTTCCCTGCCTGCCATTTATGCAAAAGCTTCCATGGATCAACCCAGAGCAGCATTTCTGCATTACAAGATACAGCATTGAGGAGAGAAACTGGGTTCCAAGAATTTACTTGTCTTTTTTTTTTTAAAAAAAAAAAAATGAATATGTGAGTTTATTCATTTAAGAATAAGAAAATACAAAGTCTTAGGGGCATACATTAGTATTACAACTGATTAAGAGAAAATCAAATTTACTTGTCTTCTTTATGTGTATTTCCAGATTTCAGACTTCAATTCCTAAGTGCATTGAACGGACTGCGAACAGCTCCAAGTAAAGGATATTATATAGACGCTTGCTATGCCCACTGCCAAACTGAAACGCAGGAGACATGGTTGAGGGATGATTCTCCAATGTTGGCTAAAAAAGTAAGATGTTCTTCAGTTCTCTTCCTTTTCCTTTTCCTTTCTGGTGCATTATCTATAATTACATGTTACTTTTGTCTTTCTATGTTGTTTCTGTTTTTCCCACTCTGCAGAAACTAATTCCATTTCCATATTCTGCAGACAATTTCAAAGGCAGTGGGGGACTGGTATTATGATCGAAGTCCTTTCAAAGTGATAGATTGCGTTTATCCTTGCAACCCCACTTGCCACAACCGTATTTTCGAGACAAAAGGACATCCAGGATTGTAGATTGACTTTAACTATGGCAAGATATGTAACTTTATGAATGATAATTATAGGTTAAATGAGCTTAAATTAACAAAACTATAAAAAGCTCCATGATTTATCAAGTCTTTGAAATAAGAAAAGGCTCCTTTCATCATCTTGTATTCGCTGTCTTCAATTATTATGTACTCAATTATTACTCCGAATAAAAATCAACATATGTTGATCTTGCCTGAGTGTCTATTTGATCATAATAATGCATGGATGTCTCTGCCATGCATGATATTATGAAAAATGCATGCAAATATTTATGTTGATCTTGCTTTGAGAGTCTATTTTATCAGAATATGCATGGATACCCTTGCCATGCATGATATTGTGAAAATTGCACGCAAATATTTAGTTGTTACTTCAAGTAAGGGACTTAAGAGGGGTTAGAGATAATGGATTAATTTATTATACTTTTAAATCATTGAGTAACTCCTCAACATAAGTAATTTTGTTACTAGAAATTTATTGAGGAAATTTCTTTTTGTCTTGACCTAAAGCATTTTCCCTTAAAAATGCATAACATTTTCTTTAAATTATTTAGATTTTTTTTACAATTAAAGATAAATACATTTTTTTAGACCTTTTTTAACAAAACTTATTAATTTCCTACGATACAAAGGTTTCAAGGCCTTTTTATGAAGATTGTGTGTGTGCATCCTAAAAACAATTATTCCAAAGCTTTGGGTACAGCTAGAGAAATGACAAAAATAAAAAACTAAAGAAGTGTTTTCTTTAAAGGATTTTATTGGATTGAAAAGAAGCAAGCAAGTAATTCAAAAACACTACAAGCCAATCATACAATGAAGAGAAATTAAAAGAAAAAAATACAATTTTGTGATTTGGGCTGATTTTCTTACGTTTACAGTAGCAAAGAACGATTTTTCTTTACTATGATCACAAAAAATAGAGGAATAATATTCCTCATACATGCACAAAAACCCTAATTTTGTTTTTCCCATAGTCTTTCCCTTGGTAAACTTCAACGGAGGGAAAAAAATAAAATAAAATTGAAGACTACTAATAACTACCCAATAATCACATATTTGGTTTGTTTACATATTTGTACTCACTTCGATATAATAGAGGATTAATTTATTTTCACTAATTTTAACTCTAATTCTTAACAAGTTATATTCTTAAATTATGTGCAAGACAAGATTTCACATTAAAAAGCAAAATCCCTAAGGTGAAATTTAAATAAGAAATTAACCTAACTTTTGATTTTAGCCTTTAAACCTTGTACAAGGGGTGGAGCTTAAATATGCTTCACCTCATGTAACTTTAAATCTAACAATGCTTAATATGCAATAAAGTATGAGCATAATGAAGTCTCAAATTGAAAGATAAAATCATTAAATTGAATTTTAAATAATAAGAATTTTAAATTAAAAAATTAACTTTTAGGCTAAACATTTATATTTTTAAACTTAACAATAGTCAAGAGATTAAGAGTGTCTTCTTCAGTTTTTTAAAATTAAAGAAAATACTCACTTAAGAAGAATTTATGTGCTTATAAATGGTTGAATTTATTTTGAAAATAATAAACATAAAAAAAAATTCCCGAAGAATTTCTTGGTCTTAAATTTAACGTATGTAAAAAAAAAAAAAAAAAAGACTTTTGATTAAAAGGACGGAGAGTCCACGCCTTGAAAGCTGGGCCGGACCCAAACTACTGAAGGCAACTTAGTTGGAGTGTTGAGGCTCTCCGATTCAGACCCAGACTTCATCCCTAGCTCCTTCTCCACCATTTTCTCTCTGGTTCGATCAGCCATTTGAGTTCGGTTCGTAGCGAAGGATCCCTGTCTTTCTGGTCTGCTTCTTCCCCGAATTCGTCTGTCTCTTCAGTCTCAAAACATTTCTTTTGCTGTTTGATTTAGTTATTTTTTCTTGGGTTTCCTTTGTATTTCGACGTTTATATTTTCGTTCTTTTTAAATTTGCTCTTTCATTCTTTCTGTGACAAATATGATATCGAAATCAATGTTTTGTTGAACTTCTTTCCTTAGTTTTCTGTTGCATCAGGTGGAGCTCTCTGTGTTTGTTTGCACTAAATTCTTATGCAAGAAGTTGAAATGAAATGGTTGATGTCTTTGCAGTCGGTGAGCAGGTGTAATGGATTGGGCTTTTGTACATAAAGTTTGGGACAAGTGGGCTTCTAACAGCGTTGGTTCGTCGGGTGGGTACTGCGGAGAACACATAAATCGAAATATTCATTTGCTCGTTTCGTTTGGGGAAATTAGTGCCGAAGTTTTGATAAATAACTTTTGCAGGTGAGCCATTGAAGGCTGCTTTGCTAATTAACTACGACCCAACTGGACCATCTCGCTTGTTGTCTATCATGTAAGAGAGACTTTAACTTCAAACTATTTTAATGCTATCTAACTACGGACAATACTTTTTGCCTCTTTATTAATAATAACTATTTTGAAGAGGGCATTTGGAGGCTTCAAACTGATTCTAGGATATTGCGTGAATGTAAGCCATGTAGTAGATGTGTTTGGGAGGAAATGAGTTGGTTTTGGCGGACAAAATCCATTTCATTCCATTGAATTTAGTAATCAAATAATACTTTGTGACTATATTTAGACTGTTTAAGTCTTGTAGGAATTCATTCCCTAGGTTTGTGCCTCTAGCATGGTCATTGTTATGTCAAAACACTTAATCTCTTCAGTGCTTCCTTCTATTGGCTGTTGTAAGTCCCTATAGTTTGAAATATCTTAAATATCTAGCTTTGAACGGGGATGGAAAGATGTGGGATTCATTCATTCAGATAATCAAAAAGGAAGACAACCTGCTTAACTTAAATTCATTTTTTTCAATTGGATATCTCTGAATCTAATTTTCTTAGAGATTAGACCTAGGAAGGATGGACACTTCTATAGGCCCTATATATTGGTGCATGACATGCATTGGACTCTGCCAGATCCTTTTCCACTGAAATGGAAAAGTATTTTTGAAGTCAAATACATTGGGGGACATGGATGGAACTTTAAGGTTCAGAAAGAAAGAGTGTTAGCTGTCCCTTGCTCGTGATGCCCAGCATTAAGATGCTGATGAATAAGTATGTGTCAAGAAGGGATTGCTGCACTCTGTTTTCATAAGCTATGATGCATAGTTGGTTGATCACTTTTTTTTTTTTTCTCCAGTGGTGTAAGTCGAGTTATGGCGAATTCTCTGTTAATCTCTTAGAAAGTTTTAGGCTATGCAAATTTAATATGATATTTGTTTCGTTTTATATTTATTCCATGGGATTCTAGGATTATGATGCCTCATATAAACCTCACTGTTGTGAGGCAACGCCATAGGTTAGCCATAGTCTGTTGACATATTGAGGTCTTTATCTAAGAAAATTAGCAGAATTTACCTTTGAACTCTTTGACAAATCAGTTGAAAAGATGTTAGTGAGCATGCTTCTTTATTTCCAAACTTTAACAGTGTCAGATGCCTCTTAAAACATGGACTTGGAATAGCTGTGAGGTGTACATTTGTGTCTAAGTTGCAAATTCTTTTGATAGTTCCATTGTTGGATAAGAAAATGTGCTAATTGCCATGTGGAAATGAAAATAGATATACGATCTATCCATACCCATTGAGAAGACAAATGACTATTTAATCCAATTGAGTAATGCTCTAACCTTTGCAAGTAGTTGCTTACATTTAATTTTGCAGCCAATAGTCCTTTAAATATTGGGACGAGTTTTTTGATGTTGCACCTATTTTAGCATAGATTCCTTTTAGATTAAGAATTAGATAAATTGATTGTCAGAATTTGGAATATATTTGCAGCACTACATCTATTATGAAGTGTCTGCACCTCTGTTTTTGCATTCAGCCTCTATTTTTGTTGCCTTGTGAATGCTTTATACATACGTCACAGAAGTATGTTTACTAGGTGCTTGCAGTGCGGAACAAGAAGGGATAGAAGCCAATCCCATTGAATTGGGCCAGTTTGTGGATTTTGTCAAACGTAACAAACTCCAGACAGAGAGCTTCATTATTGGGGCAAATCAGTGTAATTTTATCCTTTGGTTGGCAACCTTGAATCATAATGCCTTTGTTTAAGAAAACCAAGTTTCTTTGTACTGTTTGCTTACAAGCAGCGGTTAAAATTTGAAGATTAAACTAAGCTTTTCATTGGAGAACCTTAATGTAATTGTTGGAAGTGCACTAAGCTCTGGAGTGGTTGAGCAGCTGCAAATTTCTACTGTACTGCAGTAGTATTATATTATTCCTAAAAAGTTTCACTGTTAATCTGAATGGTTTGTAAACTTCTTAGGCTCTGACGATTGATCTAGTGAACTACTAATCAAAGCTTCTAAACATTCTAGAGTAGAAGTGATATGGAAGGATAAGCAACTCTAGATTGCTAGGGTGCTAGCATTTTAGGGTTTGTTTATTATAAAGCTTTTTACATCTTAACTCTAATGATTTGTTTGCTGTTTTAAAGTTTGTTGGATGTGATTTTGATGACAGATGTGGTCACGTCAATTCATGAGAATTGGTTTTGCGCAAGGTGCACGAATACATCAAAACCTGCCGGTGAAGGTGCTATTGTGATGCAAACAGCGGCATTCCTCTTTGTTGCATTGTAAGTATTTAGCATCTTCCTTTATGCTTTCAACACATCTAGGGATTTGGAGCAAATATAAACATAGACATGGGCTGGGAAACTCGAGGATTTAGCTTTCTGAGAAGTCCTGTAACTTTTTATCTAAATTTTTCACCCTGTTTGGAAGGTATGAAGGTTCCATTGGCTCCGCATCTCGTGCTATGGTGGCTGCTGATCAGTTTGCTTGGCAATTAAATCGGAAAAATCTTTGACCTTTGTTCCAACAACGAAAAGAGAAAGAAAAGGAAATAGAAGAGAAGAGAAGCGGGCTGAAAGTAAGTGACTATGGTGTTGGCATTTGAATCAAGCTTGATGCTGGAGGACACTTTTATATAATAACCAAATTGTTTGGCCGTGGCAGAGAAGACAAACTCAAATCATCATTCTCAACCATTTGAATTTCATATTTTAGACGTTGCAAGAATCCCCACTTTATTTTATCCAATACTAATATCTTCTTGATTTGCGTCAAAGAAATGGAAGATTGTTCCTCTTTATTATTTGTCTATGAAGCATAAAATAGCGATGAAAATCAAAAAGAGAAAAATGAAGGGGTTTTTTTTTTCTTTTTTTCCACCCCTCGTTTGTTTGAGACTGATTAGATCATTAAATGACATGAATTGAACTCATGCTCTTGTTTGGAGAAAATCCAATCCTATTGAAGGTCCACGTTTTTTACATTAGAATAAAAACTATTAAGTATTACCTTGGTGGTAATACCACCATATGCCTCTATTTCCTTGCCTTGGGAATATAAGCTATTAAGTACATAATAAAGGCATATGGTGGTGCATATATTTACATAGGGACTTTAATTGACCAATATGAGCAAGAAGAGTATAGAGGGATGCAAAGAGATTTTTGAGTTTAGTATCACCTATGATAATAAACAACTCATTTGTATTATTAACTTTTCTAAATTTGCAAAGAGGTAAGCTTTTGTTTCAAGTGTACTTTCTTGTCCAATCCTTTCCAATGTAAATTCTATTCCATTCCTTTCTAGTGTTCTTTGGATTACTCATCACACCTCACCATCATGATGACTAACCAATTTTGTAGCAAGCATTCAAAAGAACGGCGATTGCTTGGTGGACTAGATATGAAAGCTTATATATTTTGTTTTGTTATAAAATATTGAATTTATCTATTTATTTTTGACATGGTGTTAGGACTTGAACCCTACACAAGCCCACAATTAAAGATTACAAGAATTCTAAGTAAAGAAATCCTTTATATTATTCAATTCAATTTAATTCCAATAACATATAATAATCAAAAGCTTGATAACAATCTCAATTTAATTCCAATTCCAACAAAGTAACAATAATAGATTAACTAACAACACGAAATTATAAGGCTACGAATAAACTATTCCTATAAAAGCCATAAGATAGCTAAAACTAGGACTATGGAAAACTACTAATGATAAAATAAGGTTTTCTCTTCACAGATAGGTGTCTCCTTTTAAAGCCTGAGAATGCCTTATGCAAGCATGTAGTCCTAAGTACTCTAAGTTTTGAAGTCCTAATTGTACTAAGTCTTAGAGTCCTAATTGCCCTAAAGTGGGCCTTCTTCTTGAATTACTAATGGACTAGGCTCAATCCTAACACATGGTATCAACACAAGGTTACTTTCTTTGAGATGGTTGCTCCCTCCTCTCTTTCTTGCCATTAAAACATGTTTGAAGTGAGAAATCAAGCCTTTGTATCAATCCCACACAAATTGTTGATCAATCACATAGTTTTATTTATTTATTTATTTATTTATTTATTTTTGAAACAGTGAATCCATAAACATAGCTTTACCTCCCTCCTTCCCCCCCTCAATTTTACTATGGTCCATTCTCAATCTCCGTAACCTTTCAATGCCGCCACTATTTTTGACAATTAAACTTATGGTGCCAACCCATATGGAGGATTCCCTCAATATTATGGTGGGTCACATCAACATTTTTATCCCAATATAGGTTTCATGGGTCATAGGCCTCATATTCTTGGAAGCTCTTATAGAGGTTTTTTTTTTTGACAATAGATTAACATTAGAAGCTCATTAGCCTTTGCAACAACACTACTAAGACTACAATATGCCTTACAGGTACTATTACTTCACATAAAACTTTCTTTCACATGGATTATTGATTCAAGAGTAAATGACTGCATCACTTATGATTTAAAAACACTAGACTCTTTTTATCCATGTGTGTCACCTATGTCTATCCAATTACCTGATAAATTTGCAGCCCACTCATTCACATTAGGACTTATAGACCCAATCCTAAGTTAAGCCTTTAGCACATACTATAAGCCCCAAGTTTTAGACATAATCTTTTGTTCATTCATAAACTATTTCATGCCAATGATTACGTGACAATTTTTTGTTGATGATTTTATGCGTTTGAAGACTGCTTGACTATGACTTTGATTAAGGTAGGGAAGGCTGAAAAGGACTTTACTTTCTTTGCTCTTTCATTTTAGCTCAATTTCATTATGCTTTTTCTAGTTGCTTGTCTTTAATAAAGAATACTTTTGTATTCCAATCCAATGCCTACTATAACTTTAATTACACTTTGGCATAGACATCTTGGACATTCTTCTTTAAAGTATCACTTTGTGCTTAGAAAATCTATAACATATCTAGATCCTTTTTCATGTTCACTTTGTTTCTTAGCAAAACAAATGCATGATATTTTCCCCTTAAGCTAAATAATGACGATGGATATTTGAAGGCTCCACATGACACTCACTCATGCCAATGAGAGCTATTTTTTTAACAATTGTTAATGATTCTCCTTGTGCCACCTAGACCTTTCTTCTCCATTTTAAGAGCTAATTTTTTTTCCCTAAAATTAAACATTTTCTTTTGATGGTTCACACTTAGTTTGAGTCTCTTGTTAAGTGCATTTGCTCATACAATGGAATTGATTTTTTTTCCTTCAAGTGTTTATCTTTTCTCTTTGCATAGGAGATGATTCACAAAAGCTCTTGTAGTCATGCTCTATAACAAAAAGGAGTTAGTGAATGGAGATCATTCATCATTTATTAGATGTGGCTCAAGTTTTAACATTTTAGGCCCACATTCTCTCATGTTTTTAGGGAGAATGCACTCTTGTCGTCACCTATTTCATCAACTGCTTGCTTTTATCCTCCATTGGCCGTATTAGTCCTTATAAGAGACTTTTTAGTAAACCCCCTAGTATTATGCTAGCACTTTAGATGTCAAGAAAAATTTAGTTCTTAAGTTGCTTAATGCATTTTCATAGGTTATTCATTTTATAAAAAGGGTTACAATCTTTATGATCATACCTTTGGAAAATTTTTTGTGAGTCACTATATCATATTTTATGAAGATTTTTTTCCTTTTGTATCGTAATATTTTGTGTCATCCTTTGATAGCCTAATTGCCTCATTAGCTCCCATCATATCACTTAAGGACTCATACACACCTTCCTCACTGCCTATTGATGAGCTCGTTTTCCTTGAGCTAGTAGATTTTTCCCCTAATATTAAAAATGCACCCATTGCCTCCACAAATCCACCTCATATTTTTGCAAATCCAAACTTGCACCCTTTGCCATCATTTAAGTTCTTACTATGCCACTTTAGTTGTCCCACCAAACCACCCATTTGGAGTTTAGACTACTTATGCCATACTTTGGTCTTGACATCTTGCACTTCATTGACTCCATTTGCCAATACATTTCCTTTGATAAACGTCATTTTCAATATCAACACTTTATTACTTCTATCTTAGTTGTCTAAGAGCTTTATCTTTCTAGGAAGCCCTTGTAAATCCTCATTGAATGAATGCCATGGATAGTGAGCTTGCTGTCCTTAAGGTAAATAAGACTTCGAATGTAGTTCCTTTACCTCATAATTGACATTCTATTGGTTATAAATAGGATTATAAGGTAAAGTATTAAGTTAATAGCATTGTTGAATGATATAAGGCTAGATTGGTACCCAGGAGGTACAACTAGAGGGAAATGATTGATTATTATGATACTTTCTTTTCCACAACAAAGTATATCACTATTAGGCTGATCACTGCTATCTCTACGGTTCATCATTGGCTTTTATTTGAGATAGGCATGTAGAATGTATTTCTTCATGGCAACCTTTTTGAGAAGGTTTATATGGAGCTTATTTTAGGATTTTATAATAAGGGGAAAAGTCTAGTTTGTCAATTGCAAAAATCCTTATACAAACTAAAGTAAGCTTCTCATTAGTGGAATGCAAAGTTTACAATAACTATCACTACACATGTATTTTATCAATCTTGGAATGATTACTAACTCTTTACAAAAACCCAAGGCAATTCCTTTATTGCTTTGTTTATTTATGTTGATGGTATTTTAATTATAGAGAATAGTCAAGTTACCATATCAAAACTAAAGAACTATCTTCATTTCTCAATTTTTTGTGAAGGATTTGGGGCAATTAAATTTCTTCCTTGGCATTAAAATTGCTTGTTATCCAGAAAAGGATTTCTCTAAATTGGCACAAGTACAACTTAGAACTCATCTTAGAAGCAAGACTTGTAGAGTTTAAACCTTTATTGATTCCCATGGAGTATAATAAAAAATTCACAACTATTGAATTTTTTTTTTCTTTTAAGAAACTTCAACGATTAATCACTATATAACATTGTTGTTATGAAGAATAACAAACATAGAATTTTATAGGGAAATGAACTCCACAATACTAACTTTTCAATAGCTTTACTAGGTTTTAAATAATCAAACTTCAATAGACATAACCGAAATTTTGAATGCAATCAAAACATAGAAACTCCCATGGCAAGATGTGCATGTGAACATGACCTATCATCTAACCCATGACTACCTAGTCATTTTGTTCATTCCTCTTTCATCACCTACTTGAGTTTCATGCATTGAACTCAATAGTCTATAGCTCAGCAAGTTCCTATGCCTAGATTTCTCCATGGCCCTAGTACTTATAAAAGGAATAAAAAACACAAAGCACATGGTACCAAGATCTATTTCTGAATTACAATTTTAACATGTAACCGCTACAATGATATAAACTTTGGGAATATATCTAGTACGGTTCGTCACCATGAACTTGAACCACGCGCACCAAATATGATTTTAGTTCCCAGGGAATACAACATGATCTATCACTAGGAGATCCTTCAACCTAGTAGAAGGACTTGCTAGAAGCTAGTTGGCAAACTAACTTATTTGACACTTACTCGACTTGACATTACTTTTTTAGTATAGCTTCTTGCATGCACCTAAGTAATCTCATATAGAAGTAGTCATGAAGGTGACTAGGTATCTCAAGAGTTGTCTAGGCCTTAATCTCATGTTTCCAACTTCATCCAAGTTGGAGTTAAGGTTTATTGTGGTTCCAATTATATTGTAGGCACTATGAGAAGGAAGTCAATTACATTCTTTTTGTACAATGTTAGGAAACTCTTTGATATCCTTGAGAGCCAAGAAATAACCAATTATTTCACTCTCATCCATAAAAGTTAAGTATTGAGCCATGTAAATTATCATGTGTGAAATAATTTGAATTATGGGATTGCTAAGAGATTTTGGTTTTTATTTACAAGAACTTGCCTTACTATTATGTGACAATGAGATGGCAAAGAAGATAGTTGTAAATCTTATTTTTCATGAGCAGACATAACATGTTGAGATTGATTATCATTATTTGAAAAAAAAAAGTTACAACTAGGGATCATTGCAGCACACTATATCTCTATCAATGAGGAGCTTGTAGATTTGTTTATTAAAGCACTTTGCAATAGACAACATTAATACCTTATATGTATTTGATTTACTCAAGTCCTCAATGTTAATGGAAATAATGCAATTATTAATTGTATAAGGTTTTCCTAATTGTCTTAAGTTTCTTGATTTGCATTAGAATTAATTATTTCCTTCTATAGCATTTACCATGTAAGCTAGCCTCTATATATAGATATAATGCTGTGTAGTTCATATCATTATAAATTCAACATACCTACATTCTTTCACTTGGTGAGATGTTCTTGTTCCTTCGTTCCTTCATGTTTTGTGACAATTGTCTTTTCCACCCACACAACCGATGTCAAAGGAATGTGGAAACAAATAAATGAATGACATTATGTCCGTCTCTGCTTTAGAGCAAATCATGGGCATCCGTGTAGAGAATCTAATGCAGAGACCAAGACACTTCTTATTCGTTCTGGTCCAACGCCATTAGTGGCTTTTTGTGGCCTCACATCCAAGTTGGAGTTGAACTTTGTTCCATCCATGTAACAACAACAATAATAAATGAGAAGGAAACGGAGTTGAAGTTCAGTAATAGTGAGAATGAACTGAAAAACACATGTACTCACAAACCCATGTGAAGGAGCCCCCAAGCTCGCTCTTGATTCCCATTAATTGAGCAAGTATTTTTTCTTGTCAGCTTCATTTGGGAATGACGGTACTCTCCCTGGTTCAAACTGCCCGTTCTGCATTGTCATTGGTTTTCCCAAGTGTAGTTAGTTAATGATATTTTAACATAAAACCGGTGTAATTATTCTAGAATCTAATTAGTAATAAGAACACTATGTTTTGAGTTTTTTGCCTTTAATGAATAATTATAATTTGGAACGTTAAGATCATTAAGGATAGCCTGTTAATATGATACTTAAGAGGTCTAGATTTGATTGATGTGAAAAAAATACAATACTTACAATATAGGCAAATTGTTA
Organism: Casuarina cunninghamiana; assembly: GCA_028551485.1. Classification (NCBI taxonomy): domain Eukaryota; kingdom Viridiplantae; phylum Streptophyta; class Magnoliopsida; order Fagales; family Casuarinaceae; genus Casuarina; species Casuarina cunninghamiana. The sequence continues at coordinate 17,943,071 of CM052363.1, read as the reverse complement.
AATCGTAGATGCAGGGAATTATTTTCCAAATCTACACAAGTTTTTTGGATTATTGTAATTGTTTGTGCTTGTTTGCTGATGTTTATCTTTTAATATTTATCTGTTTTAGATTTTTTTTTTGCATAAGAGGTTCAAAATTCAAATATTTTATTGATAAATTAAATTCTTACTCTCAAGTTATCTTGATTTTTGGCGGTTAAAGATAGTTTAAGAAGATCATCTATTCTAGCTGCGAAGCTTATCGATATGGTTATTTATTTAAAAAAATTATTTATAAGCATAATATCAGAAAGACTATTCTAACAATTAGATTAATGTTTATTTTTTTTTCTTTTCTTGTACACATACACCTAAATTCACACATCCAGATAATGAACCTGAGATCAAGAGATCCCATGCAACACTTATTCCAAACCAAGTCAAGTGCTTGTTGACTAGACTAATGTTCATAGATGGAGATGGAGAAATATCTCAAGAGATGTGATCATTGACTTGAAAAAATTGATCTTTTGTTGACTGAGTTTTGGAGGATGTAACATGTCATAATTACTATCGTAAATAAAAACGATACTAATATTTATCAAATCTATTTGGTATTGAATTAATTATTAAATAATTAGGTTAGCTTGGAATATTAATATCCCTCAAATTTCTCTGATGAATCCCAAAATAGTTAAACTTAGTAGGTAGGAAAATTTTGAGCTGATAAGGCCAAACAAACATGATCTCGTATTTAATATTGTTTAGTCTAAAAAAGTCTCTGTTATTAATAGTTAGCTTTTTGGCTAAAATATACAAAAATAACCTGAAATTCAATTATTAGCTACCTCAAACTTCAGCTTGGAATATTAATATCCCTCAAATTTCTCCTATGAATCCCAAAATAGTTAAGGAAATTTTGAGCTGACAAGGCCAACAACATTATCTCCTATTTAATACTGTTTAGTCTAAAAAAGTCTTCGTTATTAATAGTTAGCTTTCTGGCTAATATATACCAAAATAACCTAAAATTCCATTATTAGCAACCTCGAACTTCAAGCTGCATGCCAAGCGGGCCGGGTTAACCAGAGAATTGAGGAATGTCTACGTAAATAAACTAGAACTCAAGAACGTGTGCCTGCCCTTCGGGTTCTCTGCTGCAACGCACAAGCTATTTTCTGCCTCTGTGTGTATATAAAGAACTATCGAAAGCGGTTGTCGACGGCACCACACATTCTTTCCCTTCATTGGGTTATTTGAATTGGTTTTCCCAGTCTCTTGAGAGCTCTAGCCAGCATCGCCGTGAACTGGGAATCCTTCACTCTCTTTCAAAACGGGCTGGTTAAGATTTACCTCCAGTTTTCTAGTTCCTGAACTCGTAATCTCGTAATAAGTACGTTTTTTGTTTTTACTTTCGAGTTCATCAATATGGATTCTTTTCCTGTTTGCAAGTTAATACCAACAATGGCTTTCCAATATTGTTCATAAAGAACGATCTTTCAACATGGTAGCACGGATTTTTCTTACTTTTGTTTTGGATGTTTAAATGAAGTTGGTGTTCAAGGTCTGGATTATCACACATTGTTAAGACATGCTCCTGAGTGTGTGTTTAAATTAAAAAGAAGTTCTTTTTTTTAAAAACTACTTTTGAGCTAGTTTTTGAGTTGGGTCTTAAACATTTTAATCTTAGTTTTTTAATATATTTTAACATGTTATTAGAAATAGGTTTCTTTCTTAGCTGATATTCATCCTAAGTTTTTTCCTTTACATCCTTATAACTTTATTGTTTGACACTATTGATCGTATTCTTGAATTAACTTTTGGGTTGAGTTTTAAGCATTTTAATATTAATCTCTTAATACATCTTAACATGATATTGGAGTCAAGATTCTATGAGCATCCCTATAGATATGGCTAAATCTAGAGTATATATACATGTTATGGGAAAAATGCTGGTATATGTATTATTTCTTCTCTAGATGAATGAGAATATTTGTGTTCAATATTTCCCATGGGAGGGACCGGCAGTGGCGTAGTTTGTTCGTTATAGAAGGTGGGATTGAGTTCCTGAAGACTAGACTGCAGTGTCCACTTCTGGTTAAAATGCATTTCGATTTTGCATTTTTGTCAAAGAAACTCATCAAGTGGATTTTCCTAATTCGAGGGTTTGATTTTTGGATCATAATATTGAAAATAATGCATCAGTAATTGCAAATATTAGATAGGGACAAGTGATGAACTTTTGATTATCATGCATCAACCTAATCTATTATTCAGCTATGACAATATCACGCCATGTTTTGTCTTAAAATTATGTAACTGATGGCATGAGGCTACTTGTTCATTAATTTTCTCCAATATTTTGTCTTTTTGATCACTTAAATCTATACGTGCAGAATGGCTGGTCCGAGACTATGCCAATGGCTAAGTCTCCTTTTATGTTCTCTGCTATTGCTCAAAATAGAAGGTGGTACGGCACCTATTTTTTATGTCGAAAGTGGAGTGGCAAAAGGAGCTGGTGAGAAAGTTTTCCCAGAAAGGACTGATTAAATTTGAGCCTTTGAGATTTCCGTTCTTCCCATAGACATTAAACTTTTTTAATGGTGTTCTCAAATTTGACCTATTCTGCAGTCTGTTTGGATGGAACTCCACCAGCTTACCACTGGGATAAGGGAACTGGTGATGGAATCAACAATTGGTTGGTTCATTTCGAGGTTTGTCCCTTTTTAATACCCTATTTAGCAATTTTCTTGACCAATTAAAGAACAAATGGCAACGAGCAATGATAAATTGACAAAAATTTGAATCAAATAGGAAAGGTTAAAGCAACTTTTCCAATGTCTTAAAATAAAAGGAGTTTTAAGCCCACATGATAAACATATAAATTTAAAAGAGTAAATTATAAAAAGATAAATTCCAAGAATTTTACGTCAAATATAAGCCATTTTCTATAAAATCTAATAAAAATACAGAGAGATTTAATTTCTTAATCAAATCAAATACCATAACAGATGAATGTTAAAAAATGGCTTTAGTAGCTTTGGTTTGTCAAACTGGTATGTTATAAAAATTGGATAAAGGTCTTAGTTTTCTTCTGTCTGTGAGTGATCTTGATATTCTTCAGGCATCATCATGTCTTTTCCTATTTTTCGTAGGGAGGTGGATGGTGCAACAATGCCACCTCTTGTCTACGGCGCAGAAGAAGTCGTTTGGGTTCATCCACGCCCATGATGAAAAAACTTGCTTTCTCTGGAATTCTGAATACACAACAAAGGTTTAACCCTGGTATAGCTTAATGGCGTATTATTTTGTTACCTTTTTCCTGCTTCTACCACCTCTATGCTCCTGAGCTTTGCCTTTTTAACAATGGAATCTCATTTGATATCCAGACTTTTACAACTGGAATAAAGTCAAGATTGGGTACTGTGATGGGTCATCATTTACAGGCGATGTAGAAGAAGTCGACTCAGTAAGTTAATTGAAATTAACTCAGGAGTGCCAAGTTTTAGCTTTGTGGAAGAACCTGATTGAGCATTTTCAATTTGATCAGGAGACAAAACTTTACTACAGAGGAGCAAGGGTTTGGCAAGCTGTCCTTGACGATCTATTAGCAAAAGGAATGAAGAATGCCAAAATGGTATATCCTACAATCATATGTCAACTTTTAACCCCTGCTTCTCATTCATCTAACTCATCAGGACTTGTGAATACAGGCATTGCTCTCTGGTTGTTCGGCTGGCGGATTGTCTTCCCTTATACATTGTGATGAATTCCGGGCTGCCCTCCCTGCAGGTGCTAAAGTTAAGTGCCTTTCAGATGCTGGTTATTTTCTCGATGCGTAAGTCCCTACACTCTGCCTTCAATCTTGACTTTAGATTCTCAACAGGAAAAAAAGTTACACATTCTTGTAATTTGACTTAGAAACATTTTATAACAGGAAGGATATTTCTGGAGGACAAACCATTGAAGGATACTTCAGTCAAGTGGCTGAAACACATGTACTCATGCTTTATCTCTGTCTCTATCTCTGTCTCTCCTGTTTTGAAATGCTATAATTTACCTCTTACACTGCTATGAATGGACAATTTTCCAAAATGTTTCCTCCTCTTTCCTTGAGACTCTCTTTCAAGAAAATAGAGCTACTTCATTCTTGCATCCAATACCTGATCTTTTAATGCAAATCTCTCTCTATCCTTAGGGTTCAGCAAAGCATTTGCCTTCATCCTGCACTACACGTTTGAAACCAGAGTTGGTAAGTGCATCTATCTGGTATTTGCTTCACATCTCGCTATTTTCCCTTCAATTTCACTAATACCTGTCATCTATATTGTAGTGCTTCTTTCCTCAAAACTTTGCTGACCACATCAAAACACCAGTCTTTTTGGTAAATGCCGATATTGATTCATGGCAGGTAAGCTCACCTCTTTTATCAATTCTTTTAATTTCACGTATTGCATTGCCCTTCTTCCTCTAGCCCCTGGTTCTTGCTTGAATTTTTCCGGAAAAATCTTATATTCTATGCGTGTGATGGATTCATTGCCTTCATTGAGTAATTGAAAATTAGAAAACTTGTTTGAGAAATATAAACGTCTTTGATACCTAAAATCCCACTTTTTATTCAGTCCATTTCTCATATTGTGATATTTTAAATGGAGATAATATTGGGTGACTGCCATTTTGAGTGTATACTTCTAGGCAAAATTGCTGATATAATTTAAATTTAGGGAAGCCTGAAATTTAAACTTGGAGATGGGTTTTCCTATCTCAAGTATTAGTGAGTTCTAATGGTTTTTTTTTTTTTTCATTTAATGAAAAATTTCTCTTTTCATTATTCTAGTACCTGAACTTCTTCTCCTTTTTGCTTTTCCAGATTAAAAACATTTTAGTTCCAGATGGTGCTGATACCAGTGGCGAATGGGCTAGCTGCAAACTTGATGTAAAGAATTGCTCACCCGATCAAATCAAAACCATGCAAGGTGAATACCAGCAGACTCTTTTATATGCTTGAACAATTCTTCAGGGAGGCATAGCATAGGATCCTTCACATTTTCTTAGAAGAGTAGAGTAAGTGTAAGGAATTTAATCATCATATAGGAAATGGGTCTTATTACCGGCAAGAAGGATTGGTGAACTGGGTTTCTCTCTGGCTTCCCCTGTCTGCAATTTATACAAAAGCTTCCAGGGATCAACCTAGAATAGCGTTTCTGCCTTAGAAGATACAGCATTAAGGATATAAATTGGGTTCCAAGAATTTACTTGTCTTTTTATTTTATTTTTAGGTTTCAGGGCGCAGTTCATAAGTGCAGTGAACGGACTGCGCGGTTCTTCATCTAATGGATTATACATACAATCTTGCTATTCCCATTGCCAAACTGAAATGCAGGAGACATGGTTGATGGATGGTTCTCCGTTGTTGGATAAAAAAGTAAGATGTTCTTCATTTCTCTTCTTCTTCTTCCTTCTTTTTTTTTTTTTTTAAATTTATTTTCTGCGACATTATTTATAATTTCATGTTTCTTTACCTTTCTATGTTGTTTTTGTTTTTCCAAATCTGCAGAAACTAATTCCATTTCCAAATTCTGCAGGCAGTAGCAACGGCAGTTGCAGACTGGTTTTATGACCGAAGTCCTTTCAAAGTGATAGATTGCCCTTACCCTTGCAACCCCACTTGCCATAACCGTGTTTTTGAGGCAAAAGAACTTTCAGATTTATAGATTAACTTTAACTATGTCCAGATATATAACTTAAAAAAATGATAGTTATAGGTTAAATGAGCTTAAATTTGTAAAACTCTAAAAAGCTCGATGATTTATTTAGTTTTTGAAATAAACAAAGGCCCCATTCATCATCTTGTGTTGGGTGTCTTCAGCTGTTTATGTACCCAATTATTACTCATAATAAAAGAAACATATTTTGATCTTTCTCTAAGTGTTTATTTGATCAGAATAATGCATAAATACCCTTTGCCATGCATGATATTATGAAAAATGCATACAAAGATCTGGCCTTTACTTTAAGTAAGGGACTTAGATCTGTTACTTATGGCAGCTCAATGACATGTTAAGGTCTATCACATGAGAAACTTTCAGAAGCATTTGAATTTTCCTCTTTTTTAATAAATTCCCTAATTTCCACAGCTCATACTCGTTAAAAAAAAATCTCTTGAAAATGTATATAACATTTGCTTTAATATTTAGATTTTTGAAGTATTAAATATAATTTTTAGATATTTTTAAAAAGCTTCTAATTAACTTCCTATGAAGGTGACATGTTTACATCTTGAAAAAAATTATCCCAAAGATTTGGGTACAACTAGAGAAGTGGCAAAAACTAAAGCTAAGTTGTTTTCTTTAGAGGATTTTATTGGAATGAAAGTAGCAAATTATAGGCAATTCAAAAATGCGACAAACTAAGCATGTAATGAAGAAAAGTTAAAAGAAAAATACAAATTTTTGTGGCTAGAGGTGATTTTCTTACATTTACAATAGCAAATAGTGATTTTCTTCACTATGATCATAAAAGATGGAGGAACAGCCCTCTTAATACATGCACCAAAACCACAATTTTATTTTTCCCATGGTCTTTTCCTTGGTAAACCTCCATGGAGGGGAAACTTCCCGTTAATTACATATTTAGTTTGATTAGATGTTGGTCCTTACTTTTAAACAACAAAAGATTAATTTATCCTTACTAATTTTAACGCAAATTCCTTACCAATTCTTTTTTTAAGTGATCAAGAGTTGTCATCTTCTTCACTTTCTTGAGAGTTATAGAAAAAATTCTCAACCCATAAAAGACCTTAATTTATGTTGTTATAACCAATTGAATTTATTTTGAAAATCATACATAAAAAAACTTTAAGCCTAATTGAAAAATTAGCTCAAAAGTATAATATATATCTTTTAATTTAAACAGATCTTTAAATGCATATCTTGGCAGAGTGAGACAATTCACATTGTTAAGAAACACCCTTATTGTGATAGATGAATATTGGTCAATAAAGATATCAAATAGTAGACTTATAAAAGTGTTAAGAGAGAAACTTTATGATGAATATCAGTTTCGATAAACCTAAACTTTAATACCATATGAATAAATATTAAAATATTAATATTATTTAGAAAGCCTAAAGTCCATCTCTAAACTAACTCAAAAATTGAAAAAACTTATTTGAGTTAAAACAAATTTTTATATATATGTCTTGACAACGTTAAACAATTCACACAGAGTCCATGCTTTCAATGTTGGGCCAGACCCAAACTGTCTTGGGCAACTTAGTTGGATTGTTGAAGCTCTCCGATTCGGACCCGGACTTCATCCTTAGCCCCTCCTCCACCATTTTCACTCTTGGTTTGATCAATCATTTGAGCTCGGTTCGCATTGAAGGATCCCTTCAATCTCAACCTACTATAATCGCCATGAGTTTTAGTGTTTTCCGCTTCTGTCCCTGGCGGTTGATTTCTAGGGGTTCCTTTGTATTTCGACGTTTATATATATATCTATATATTTTGACATTTATATTTTCATTCTTTCTGTGACAAATATGACAGAGACAACCAAATATCGAAATCAGTGTTTTGTTGAATTTCTTTCCTTCGTTTTTTGTTGCATCAAGCGGAACCCTCTCTGTGTGTGTTTGCACTACAATTCTTTTATTAAAAATAGCACTAGGATCTTGTGCAAGAATTTGAAATGAAATGATATACTACTTTGCAGTTGGTGATCAGGTGTAATGGATTGGGCTTTTGTACATAAAAAAGTTTGGTCAAAGTTGGCTCCTAACAGCGTCGGTTCGTTGGGTGAGTACTGTGAAATGCACATAAATCCAAATATTCATTTGCTCCTTTTGTTTAAGGAAATTAATGCCAAAGTTTTGATAAAAAAACTTTTGCAGGTTAGCCATTGAAGGCTGCTTTGCTAATTAACTTCGAAACAACTGGACCATCTCGCTTGTTGTCAATCATGTAAGAGAGACTTAACTTCTCTGGTTGGAATAAGATCTGGTTATCAGAAATTTTAATGCTAACTTATTACAGACAATACTTTGTGCCTGTTTAACTATTTTGAAGAGAGCATTTTGAGACGTCTGGCCCTTCTGTGCCTTGCGCACTCACTCTAGAGAGTTCCAGATTTTTTTCATGAGCGCCCTTTCTCCCATAAAGTTCCGGATTTCTCTTCCAAGCTTCAGCAACTCACAAAGTTAGGCGGGAGTAAGATCTTTTCAGGAGGAGGTCGGCAAGCCGGGGGATCAAATACCTCCTCACCATCAATTTGTACCCTCCACTACTATAAATAATTGTGATCCCCTCTTATGGACCCAACATGTAGGAAACCAAGTGTGTCTAAAAAGTCTTGTATCTCTCCCTTTTAGATTATACGCATGCCTTTCTTGAAGAGTTCTTTCCTACCACTTCAACCTCCTTTCCCCTTTTCTTTTTCTTTTTTTTTGGTGTGAGAGTCAAGTTGACTTAGCCATTCTAGAGTAAGTAAAGGTGCTAGGTGTCACACAGAACATCAAAGTTGTCTAATTGCATGACATCTAGTATCAAAGCAAAGTTTGTCTGGAGAACATGTAAGGTGTAGCTAGGAAGGAGACATTCAACAAAGTAATGATAATATTGTCCCTCCTCCTTAAAGAGGAAAGATGAGAGGTTAGAGTCAATCTTGGGATAACACTGCAACACTGGAAACGAAGGTCACCCTCTTTGAGTAGGGTATTAGAGAAAAGGCCAAATGAGTGGAGCAATTGGAGCACAACTTCTCTACATTGGGTGCAAATGTGTATGGCAAAGTCGAAAAACTGAATGAGTCCCTACAAGAGAGGAAAAATGCTGAGTTAGAGAAGCATGGGGGTGTGGTTAACCTCAAGAAGACAATGAAGGAGGCATTGTCGAAACTCTAAGTTTAGGTTAACTTTCCAAAGGAGCAACTTAAGGTGGCTAGGAGGGATTAGGGTCATAGGTTAGCTAACACTATTGGTGCCATTAGAGAAGCTTCACAAGTCGAGGTGCCATGTCTAAGGGAGTTCAATGGCATGAGGAACGCACCAAGGAAATAGTTAATTTCTTATGAAATATGAAGTGGTATTTTTGAAGGAATAGGCATTGAGGACAAACTCATAAAGGTATATAATATTTCCCTCTTCCTCATTGATAATGCGATATTATGGTGGTGAAGGAAGTATGCTGAGATAGAAAAAGGTCCATACTACATAAATACCCTCCAAATCTTTAGGATAGAATTAAAAAATTAATTTTACCCTAAAAATGTTATCTATGAGGCAAGGAGAAAATCGAAGAAGTTAAAACACAAGTCTTTTGTTTTGGAATATGTTCAGGAGTTTATAACTTTCATGTTGTAAACACTAAACATGATTGAGGGAGACTTATTGTTTAATTTCATGGATGATTTACAAAGATGGGCACGACAAGAGCGTCAATATTGTGGAGTGAAGACAATCAATAAAGCTATTGCCATGATGGAGTCTCTTACCCAATACCAAAAAGGTAAATCCCCCAAGTTCAAGCAACATTAGGTAATCATGGCAAGGGTGGGGGAGAGTGACACTTTGATGATAAACACAAAAGGGGAGGACATTCCCCTCATAGGAAGACTATGAGGAGAAGAAGGTGGGGCCATCATCACCAAGAAATGATGCTTTATACATAAAAGTCCTCATGCCATGAGAGATTATTTAAAGTAGGGTTTGCTAAGCTCACTAATTGGGGAGCAAGAAACTCAGTCAGAAGCAAATGTTGCAAGATAGATAGGTTTCTTGCAACTGTTTAGCTCGATAGAATCAAAGACAGCATCTCACGCAAGAAATAGTGGGTGTTGATATATGCAGAAGCTGTGGTGAATGGGGAGCCAATCAAGATCATGGTTGACATAACAACATCCCACATGTTTGTAATCATTGAAGAGGGTAACAGGATCTACTTATAGGTAGAGAGTGATGGGGATTAGCTCAAGATTGTAAACACCAAACTTAGGCAACAACTGGGACAATGCGAGGAGTGAAATTGTGTCTTAGAGTTTGGAAAGGACTAGTTGACTTCTTGGTGGCACCCATGGATGACTATAATGAGATCACAGAAATGGCTGCACATGCCTTTCTCAAAGACTTTCTCTCCTACCATTTCAACCTCTCATTTTTCCTTGTTTTTTTATGTGCAAGTCGGGTTGACTTAGTCATTCCAGAGTAAGGATAGATGCTAACTGCCGCATGGAAGTTCAAAGTTGTCCAACTCTGTGACAATTAAAAGGCTTAAATCTGATTCTAGGATATTGCATGAATGTAAGCCACATAGAAGATGTGTTTGGGAGGAAATATGAGTTGGTTTTGGGGGACGAAATCCATTCATCCTATTGAATTCAGTAATCAAATAATACCTGGAGATTATATTTAGACTATTTAAGTTTTGTAGGAATTCATTACCTAGGTTTGTGCCTTTAGCTTCGTCATTGTTATGTCAAAACATTGTTATCTCTTAAGTGCTTGCTTTTGTCGGCTGTTGTAAGTCTTTGTAGTTTGAAGTATCTTAATATTTAGCTTTGAATAGGGATGGAGGATAGAAGATTCACTCATTCAAATAATCAAAAGGAAAGATAAATTGCCTAACTAAAATTCATTTTTTGCAATTGGATACCCCAGAATTTAATTTTATTAGAGATTAGACCTAGGAAAGATGGACACTTCTATAGGCTCTTTGTATTGATGCATGGCATGCATTTGGATTGTCCCAGATCCTTTTTTGATGCAACAAGAAGCTACGCATCACACATACAAAGCATATTTAAGAGTAATATAGGTAAGGCAAACACAAATTCTTTTAGAGTTGTTTGGCCAATGCATGCCTACATTCATTGTCACCATGTTTGTTACCCTTTCTCCTGTCATTAAGATGAGAATCATGTTTACAAACTACTTACAAGACAAGTCACCAAACTACTATAGTGTCACCGATGGTGGAGAGCTTTCTGCACTCTATCTGAACCTCACAACTCTCACACCCCCCTTACACAGTTTCTACAATGTCTTTTTAGCACTCACCGACAGCAACCAACACACCCACTAACTTTGTTCAGTTACTACACATACAACAACATCCTAGGGGGTAGAAGGACATGTTTGTCCTTATTAATTGTTACAAATTCTAACAATTTCCACTGAAATGGAAAAGTATTTTTGAAATCAAATACATTTGAGACATGGGTGGAACTTCTATTAACAAAGAAAGAAACAGAGTGACATGTCTCTTCTATTAGACCTAGGAAGGATGGACACTTCTATAGGCCCTACATATTGGTGCATGACATGCATTGGACTCTGCCAGATCCTTTTCCACTGAAATGGAAAAGTATTTTTGAAGTCAAATACATTGGCGGACATGGATGGAACTTTAAGATTCACAAAGAAAGAGAGTTAGCTGTCCCCTGCTCGTGATGCCCAGCATTAGGATGCTGATGAATAAGTGTGTGTCAAGAAGGGATTGCTGCACTCTGTTTTCATAAGCTATGATGCATAGTTGGTTGATCCCTTTTTTTTTTTTTTTTTCTCCAGTGGTGTAAGTCGAGTTATGGCGAATTCTGTTAATCTTTTAGAAAGTTTTAGGCTATGCAAATTTAATATGATATTTGTTTCGCTTGATTAGCTTAAGTTAGTTTTATATTTATTCCATGGGATTCTAGGATTATGATGCCTCATATAAACTTCACTGTTGTGAGGCAACACCATAGGTTAGCCATAGTCTGTTGACATATTGAGGTCTTTATCTAAGAAAATTAGCAGAATTTACGTTTTGAACTCGTTGGCAAATCAGTTGAAAAGATATTCGTAAGCATGCTTCTTTATTTCCAAATTTTATCTGATGCCTATTAAAACATGGATTTGGGAATAGCCGTGAGGTGTCCAAGTTGCAAGTTCTTCTGACAGTTCCATTGTTGGATTAATAAAATGTGTTAATTGAAGTGCTGTTGCCATATGGAAATGAAAATAGATGTATGATCTATCCCGTAGCCATTGAGAAGAAAAATGACTATTTAATGCAATTGAATAGTAGTCTAAACTTGCGAGTAATTGCTGACATTTAATTTTGCAGCGAATAGTCCTTTAGTTATTGGGTTTAGCATAGATTCCTTTAAGATTAAGAATTAGGTAAATTGATTGTCAGAATTTGAAATATATCTGCACTACTACATCTATTATGCAGGGTCTGCACCTCTGTTTTTGCATTCAGCCTCTATTTTTGTTGCCTTGTGAATGCTTTATATGTACGTCACAGACGTAAGCTTACTAGGTGCTTGCAGAGCAGAACAAGAAGGCATAGAAGCCAATACCATTGAATTGAGCCAGTTTGTGGAATTTGTCAAACGTAATAAACTCCAGACAGAGAGCTTCATTACTGAGGCAAATCAGTGAATCGTAATGCCTTTGTTTAAGAAAAACAAGTTCCTTTTTACTGTTTGCTTAAAAGAAGTAGGAAAGAAATCATAAGATTAACACAAAGTTCCTCATTGCAGAACTCAATGTAATCGTTTGAAGTGCACTATGCTCTGGAGGGGTTGAGCTGCTGCAAATTTCTATTGTACAGTCTTAGTAGTATATTAATCCTTGTGGGCCTACCTGACAAATGATTGTGTGAATTTAATCCTAAAAGGTTTCACCGTTAATCTGAATGGTTTGTAAATTTCTTAGGCTCTAACGATTGATCTATTGAACTAGTATTCAAAGCTTGCATACATTCTAGAGTGGACGAGAACTCTGCTATGGAAGGATAAGCAGCTCTAGATTAACTCTAATAATTTCTTTGCTGTTTTAAAGTTTGTTGAATGTGATTTTGATGACAGATGTGGTCATGTCAATTCATGAGAATTGGTTTTGTGCAAGGTGCGTGAACACATCAAAACCTGCCGGTGAAGGTGCAAATAGCAAGCGTTCCTTTTTGTTGCATTGCAAGTATTTAGCATGTTCCTTCGTGCTTTTAACATGAATAGGGATTTGGATGGGAAAATAAACATTAATATGGGTTGAAGAACATGAGGATTTAACTTTCTGAGAAGTCTTTTAACTTTTTTCGGCATCTCGTGGTGTGGTGGTTGCTGATCAATTTGCTTGGCAATAAAGTCGGAGAAATTTTTGACCTTCGTTCCAACAACAGTTGTTGGATTCAAGAGATCCATTGACAGTTTGACACAAAGAGAAGAGAGAGAAGAGGGAATAGAAGAGAGAAGACATAGGTTGAAAGTAAATGACTATGGTTTTTGCAATCGTATTGAGCTAGATAACACTCTTTATATGATAACCAAATTGTTTGGCCAAGGCAAAGAAGACAAACTCAAATCATCATTGTCAACAACTTGAACTTCATATTTTAGATGTTGCAATTCTATTTTGGTGGAGGTTTTGGAATAATTGATGATGACATGATGTAGCATATGGCGATGAACTGTTTACTTAAGGATTTTGACTAACCAATAAAAGCAAAAAGAGAATTGAAGATTACTTAAGGACTTTGATTGACTAGTACAAGCAAGAAGAGTTATGGATACAAAATAAACAAAGAGATTTCTAAGTTTGACATCATTTCTAGTAATGACAAATTCATCAAAATCACAACCTTTTTCTGAATTGCAAAGAAATAAAACTACTTGTATTTCACTGTACTTTCCATTCCAATTCCTTCTAGTATGTCTTCTATTCCAATCTTCATGAGTTCATTGCCAAATAGTCGTCAAACTTCACCATCTTGATGACTAACCAATTTGGTGGAGCAGAGCTGGTGGGTGTAATAAATTTCGTACAAGTATGCTTCATATTTATGAAGCAGGAAGGAACCGTAAGAATTTGATTTTATAGAATTTAACTTCCTCCAACATCTTAACTCAATAAACTATGTAGCTCCACAACCATAAGAATAGTTTTTGAAATAGGTAAAGGTAAAAGTAATAATTTCCTCATTAAGATTGTAGCCTTATTAATTCTTTTATCACATGAAATGAGTGATATTAGATACATTGTTTTTTTTTTGTGTCAAGGTACACAACAATGACATGCATAATATATGTATATGGGCAAACATATTGATTTCGTGTGTGGAAAGGAAATTTATCCCTTTCCTTTTTCTTTATTATGAAGAGAAAATTTTCATGAAATTAATCCTAATGAATTATTAACAACCATGATTAGCACATCAAACTTGAAAATGGTCGTTAATTATTCACTTGCAATAAAATTCATTACAATTTTCTTTTCATAAAAAAATAAGAAGAGATAAATTTTCTTTTCAATTTACTATAAAAGGGCTAAATGTGTTTTTTTCTTTTGCAAGGAAACCCTTTTGAACGCCATCTCTTTTAACCATAAAATTTTCACCAACTTTATCAATCAAACAAAATTTTCTTTTCGTTTTACTATCTCTATTTTCTACATTATTCAATATACTATTTTATGGAGAGATAAATGGATTTCTTTTCTACAATAGTCATTGGCATTATCTTTTTTTTTTTAAATAAAATTTTCATTTTACTATTTTTTATTATCTCTTTTATAGTGAGAAATAAGGTTTTTTTTTTTTTTTTTGTATTTCATTTTATGAATAATGGTATTTTTTTCATTGCCACATAATGTAGAAAGGTAGTTGTATTATCATACTCTTCAATAAAAAAACAGTCTTGGTGACAGCTTTGCTAAGCAAGTTGATGGAAAATCCGATAAATGAAGAAATAAAAATAAATGAACCTTGCTAAACAATGGTGGTAATGGAGACTCCCTTGAAATACTAAAGAGCTATTAAAAAGAGGGGCATGATTTTACTAAGAGATTAAAGGGCTTGATAAGCTAACTTATACACATGAGATTAAAAAATTTAGGAAGAACTAAAACTGATGATAAAGATGACCAAGGAGAGAAAGGTCTTTGCTGACCATGTTCAACTATCTGCAATAATATATTTCCTTGGTGATCTTGGCTATCTAATCAAACTTTTTTACTTTTTCACTGAATTCCGTAAGATGATAATGATGGGTAAGTGCATCAATAATTACAAATTATTGGTCTTTTTCAAAGTAATAGAGATTATCAAACGTTACTGCTAACCATGCACTATTAGTGACCATCATCACTAATGGTGCACTATAAGTGGTCCGACAAGTTTTACCATGGATCACAAATCTTATTGTGACTAATAATTCACTATTAGCAACTAAATGGGTGTCGTTATTACTATTTAAACTACTTGTTTTTCTGGGTTAGAGAATTGGCACAGAAACGTCAGATTATGGATGGTATTTAAGTGATAACTTCCTTTTATGATTGTTAAAGCAATGTTTCTAATGGCTTCGGTACCCTGTTAGAAAAAAGTTGTTGTATAAGTGAGAAGAAGGTTAGGAATGTACTGTAAGAATGTTCAAAGTCTAATAAAAAAACTAATTTATTATTAGGGAGAATAAATCTATATTTAAACATTATTCAAAGATTGTATCTCTTTTAGATGAGAATACTTTTTTCCTTCTTAATGTTTTTTAATACACTAAACATATCCAAAGAATTTGTTGAAGTTGATAGCAACCCAAGTCTTCTTTGATAATATGTTCAAGTTATATGGAATGCCCAAATTCATTATATAAGATCAAGACCCATTATTCACAAGATCTTTTTGGAAGGGCTTCTTCAAGTTTCAAGGACTAATTTCAATTACACATCAGCCTATCATCCCATGTCAAATGGATAAGCTGAAATACTCAATTGTTCAATAGAAATATATTTGATGTGTTTTACAAAGAAACATCCAAAAAAAGTGGATAAAATGACTTTTATTGGCACAATATTATTGTAATACTAGCTAGTATCGATTTTTATAGAAATAACTAGTTTGAATTTAAGATTTTTCTATTGGATAAAGTTGTAATGAACTTTTAACTCTTGCATGGAATTTTATAGAAATAATTAAGCTTGATTTAATATTTTTCTACTGGCTAAGTAGTTTGACCATACTAAACCTTTCCTACAAAATAAACAAAGAGATTTCCATGTTTGACATCACCTCTAATAATGAACAATTCATATGTATCCCAACCTTCTCCATGAATTTGCAAAGAACTGCTTGTATTTGAAGTGTACCTTTTATTCCAATTCTCTAACCTTCCTAACCTTCCTTAACAACGACCAAATAAATGGATAAATTAATTCCCTGAGGTCCAATGTTTTGTCGTGCACGGCTAGACTAGCTAACCTTTTGTGAAACAAGCAACGAAGGCAGAAGACAGCTTGTTTCCGTGATCGTTCAGATTTTATTTGAATGATCAGTGCATTATTTTTAATTGCCCATTTGATGTTCTTACTTGGCAAATCTTTTCCCTTGTGCAGACTTCAGAGCTGTTTGTTTTGGTTTAGGAACAATGGTATGATTCCCAAAGTGATGCTTTAAGCTCAATTATGACCTCGGCAAGAGGGTTGCAGCGATGTGAAAGGTCGCCAGAAGAATGAGAGAAGTCATTGTCAATTAGTACACAAGCTTGGTAAAAGTGTACTTTTAATTCAAGTTCGAGGTCATTGTTTTCTGTGCATAATTGAGTATTCAATTGATTTTTCACAGTTTAAACCTCGTGATTTAAATATTACAATCTGAGCTATCGCATGATGAACCACTGCACAGCAGTACAATACAATCAACATTTGGAAGAAATCATTATGAAAATGAATCCAGAGAAACTTCACTTAAAAAATTATCAATTTTCCTTCAATTGTGCTACGCATCATGCATGTTACTGTCGTTTCTCAAAGAAAGGAAGACAGGACCACGGGAAGGGAGAAGACAGCAACGCAAAAGGGAATAAATGCTTGTTGATTACTACTTCACACGGTATATGAAAAGTTGCAGAGATTTTTATAGTCTCTCTAGAGAGAGAGAGAGAGAGAGAGAGAGAGAGATTGATATGAAATTCTGCAGGAAGCCAGTTGCTTCCATCCACGTTCTGAGCTGCATGGATCTATTCCCTGTGGCACATCCAGTTCTAGGTAAAGAAGGCAAAAGAACTGTACATTTTAAACGGAAATGTACAGATACAATTATTTACAAATTGCCTTAACAGCTAACTCCCTCGCCTCAAGAAAGCCCTAACATAAATGTTCTGTTGAACCAAAGTGGTGATTCAAGCACGAGCCCTATATTTTACATTCAACTCCAGTTTCTACAAAGACAGTGAACCCTGGCAAGCGAAGCCATATAATCGTCAGACCTGAAAAGGAAGGAGCTATTAGATTTATCTCACTCTATTTTTTTGTTACAGAGAAAATGTTGACATATTCTGCGTACACACCTTTGTCCATAAGGAGATTGGCATGCAGCAACCACATGAAGCTTGGCCTCATCAGAATTTTTCTGCAAACATATAAATTGCTGAGTTGTGGTCAAATATTCACAAATGTAATTAAACTTAAGATGGGATGAGATCAGTTAGTGAACGCCCAAGCATTAACCCCTAATCAAAAGATAACATCGGTCATTTTCCTAAAAGGTTGTCAATGAGTTCATTAGCAGCCAAGCGGGCTACATGATATCTCTATTTACTTTCTAATAGCAATGTCTGCGGCTTATCAAAAGAGCAAGATTAGAGAGAATGGAAGAAGGACCTCCACTTACTGAATGGAATGGGACCATTTATTTACACCAGAGTTATTACAAGAACAAGCAAACAGAAGCGTGTATCACCAAGAACTGGTAATAAAATAAGTATATTATAGCGGATCTTCGTATATGCTTAGATAACAAGCAAAAAAAGAACGCTACATGCAAGTAGTATTCTTCCAAAAGTACTTGCATCCTCCTTCAGTAAACATCTTTTTTTTTTTTTCTTCCTTCCCATGTAGGTAAGAACAATAGATTAATACTTCCAAGAAACCTAAACTTTGCCAACTCCTAGATATACTTCGCAAACATTGACTACCTAGGATAACTGATGGATGAATGAACTTAGGCCACTGAGGGAGGTTGAAGGGAAATGAGGTGAAATGTCTTCTCCTGAATCAGTTGAAATGAGGTGAAATCGTGGTGGTTCACATCAGTTGAAATGAAGTTTCTTTCAAAAGGAGAAAGGAATCCATTCCTGAAAGTTTCCAATAGACCTAAGGAGTCTAGTTACATCGCAAAACCGCTTCAACAACGTAGAAAAATGAGATAGAAGTCGTTTTACACTAATGGGAAGATAAGTAAGACAACACTCATCACATCTGGCTTTTTGTTCAGTATTAAAATGCCTTTCTGGAAAGTTGAAAAAGCAATGTTGGGACATGAAAGAAAGAAATAGGGCTCTGAAAGGGGTGTTGGATGAGACACAACATTATAGAAGTCTCTAGCATCCAACGAGTGGAACCCATAATCTCAAATATCAGAACTAGGCATAAAGACTAAGACACCCACAGATTATATTGACAAGTTACGCATCATGACTTTTCCTATATATCAAACCCAGCATGTTTTGGGTGTTACTTTTCCATATAACAAAGAAGCCAGCTTTCTACTTGTGGTGCCTCTGTATATAAAAGAAGAATGCTCAAAGCTGTTCTTCAATGATTTGTATTCCCACAAGGAGTTTGCCAGAACTTCTTTGATATGTTTATGTGGTACAGATGAACTACTGAAACTCAAAATAAGAAGGTTTTGAAGCTGGGAACAGACCTCAGATTCATAATAAAGTCCAGCGTACAGAGAAGCATAGAAAAACTCATTCTCCCTGCCCTTCGAAAATGCAGCAACAAGCTACGCAGTAAATCCAAAATTTTCGGTCAGATGAAGTTCTCGGACTCACTTGCAACTACGCTGCTTTCTATATGGCAGATTATAAAATCATCAGTGCCTACTTAAGATGACAAAAGAAGAAAAGGAAAAAGCTCAAGAATTTAATGTCAGGAGCATTGATCACACCTTTTTAGGATCCCCACCATTTTTGAACATGTTGTAGACTTCCCGCAAGACAGGCCGTGGATCTTTGCCAACCTGCATTCAGTTATGAAGTTACTGAAGAATGTTGTTATTATCTCCACAGTTCACAGATGGACATAGAAATTGGATTTCATTTTACTTTAAATAGACAGGACATAAAGTCCACTAATTAAATAACTTTTTTAAGGTTGCAGTTTCTTAGGAATCCAAAGGCATGATTAATCTAAATATAACTACTACTTAAAAATATATCAGTTGCAAATCATCGAATCAATTTTGCATATGCACATAATACATACATCGCATTATATTGATTGCCCCCATCGGTTGGTAAGTGGTGAGTTAAGACTCAAAATCAATGATAAGGTTCCTTTTTATTTTTTATTTTTTATTTTTCTAAAAAGAGGATTACTAGCTAAGTTAATCTTGTCACATTCCCAAAGAAGCAATGATGATGTTCCTTCCCTAAAAACAACCAGCTTACCTCAAGAAATTGTTTCCTTGCCTTGTCAACTCCATAAAACTGAGCTTCACAAAGAAAGCACCATATGGATTCCTCTGTATCATTTGGATTCTGTGCAACATCTAAACGGAATTGCTCCGCCCCTTCTTCAAACCTAAGGAAAAGAGAAATCCACTTCAAATCTCCTCACAATATGTTGAGCCTCATGTTTTATCTTGGATGCGTTTATGGGAAAAAAGGAAGAGAATAAATTACGGCAGATTAAAGAGAGTTTTCTGCTTTACTCTAAGTAACAAGATTTTCCCTCCAAGTTCAAAATTCTGCTTTACTTGCTTCGTCTAAATATTCTCAGCAGCCAAACAAAGGCACCATGAAAACAGGACCAGTAAAGAATTAGTACCTATCAAGATAGTATAATGACAGCCCCCTTTGCCAAAGATCTGACAACAACCATCACCAAATCAATCCAGTCTAATGTAACAATTAATACATTCAAATTACAAAAACCTGTTATCCGAACTTCCCCAAATAACCTACATGCTTTTTGACGAGGATCTAACTCAATTGCCCGATCAAATTCCACCATAGAACCTGGAACATCACCCTAAACAATAACAAACATTCCAAATTACACTGACCGAAACAACTTATAAACAAAAGTACAGAAGGAGAGTTAGAACCAACATGTGCAAGTATGTGATTAAGCTATTATACCCGCCGAAAGAGTTGCATTCCTCGTCGGATAGCAACAACAGCTTCACGGGCATTGTCGTAACCGGTTAAGGCGTCCCATATTCCAGAAACTGAAGGAAGGAACAATCTTCGGGATAGTGCTGGCATTGAGGTCTGATGGCTGTGAATCCTGAAGGGATATTGAAGTGGGGGTAGAGAGGGAGTGAAGAGTGAAGAAGTGGGGATGGAAATACAGGTTTAAGGATGTGGGTCATGGCCATGGATGGAAGACGGGGGCAAACCTTGAATGGGTAGCTCTGGGTAGCTCGGGATGCGAGAATAGAGCGAAATTTAGACCTCTCCCGTTGGAGAGAGATATAAAGGGAGAGAGAGAAATAAGGCGCCAACGAGAGCGATGTTGGTCGGTATTAAGTGGGTGATGGAGATAATGGGCTGATTCCAAGGGGTTCGATTGCTGACAATGAAGCCGAATCCACTGTGATTTATTGGGTGTATGGGCTTAGCTTATGGATGTGTGAGGGCAAAATATTAGGTCTCAATCGAAGGTCTAAATCATTCCATTTTGATTGAATTTTAGCGAGGAAAACAGATCAGTCCAATATTTGATGTAATCCCAAATATCAGGAAAAGGGCAAAACTTTCGATCCTTGACAAACCCTAATCATTATTTATAGAAGTAGAGAGAGCACAAAAACATAAAAGTCTTGACTTTTTTTCAATGTGGAGAGAATCTAATCCCAATGTGTTGGAAAGAACTTCTAGGAAAATTACAATAATATAGGTTATTGAATATTTTTCATGAGTTAGTTCATATTATTGAATACTTTGTCCGTGTGTTTTATTTTAAATAGTATTTCTAATAACATTTAGGTAATGTGAAACAACTTAAACCATTTTTAAACACATTTCTTTACATCTAACATGGACTTTCATTTTAAGGATAATGTATGTCCTTGAAAATGACTTTTAAGTTGAAGGCTTTATATATAAAGTGTCATGTCAAATGTAAATTCTAATACCATGTAAGTAAATTAATTATTTTTTTTCTCAAATTGCTTATAAGATATACTCATGTATTGTATTTTTTTTTTTTTAAAAAATCAAATAGAATTTACTTAAGGGAGAACAACTTATATCGTTCTTCCTACCATATCAAAGCAAAAGTTTCTTTAAGACAATGGGCTTTATTCAACCAATAATTTGGTTAGTTAGAATTAAGCATGCACCTTAAGTTGACACTATAGGGAAATTGACTTCTACTTAAGACAATAAAATTAAGAGAAGCATTTGTTTGTCCAACAAATTTTCCCCCTTTTCTTCAATTTTTATGTTTTGTGAGTATTGATTGCAATTGTTGTAGTGGTTAAGATGAAATTAATTGGCGCTAAGCAAAAGTTGATCATGTTGTGCTATGTTCCTTAATCTTCCTTAATCATTGTGCCAAAAGGACTAGACATATTGGCAAGCCTGGGAACATTTCATTTGAACTATAACATTTCATCATGTTTTTGAGCCAGTATAATAGGCTTGGACTTATAAGAGCAAAAGGTGGAAATAATATTCAAATAAAATATATTAAAACTAATTTTTAGACCTTTGTTTTTTAACAAAGTAATTGAGGCACATAACAAATGGTATCAGAGCCAACTCTACATTCTAAGTTCTAATCATAGAGAGAATAACCTATGGAAAATGCTACCTAAATTAAGTTAAATTGTGAGCCACCATATAAAAGGCCACTAAGGTCAACCTTAAAGCATAGTGAATTGTTACGGACTTATTGGGGCTCCTAGTAAACTTATTGTTAAAATATATTTTAATGAAATTAGAATATATTAACATTTTGATGATGAGAAAAATATGAATTATAATATAGAAATATTATAATCTTTGGTTGCTTATTTAATAGGTTTTTATAAGATAAATAGGAATTATAATATGGAAATATTATAATTATTGTTTGCTTATTTATTGGGTTTTATTAGACAAATAATGCTTAAACAATTATGCAGGAAATTGGGTTTAAAAGGAGAAGCCTGAACCAGCTAAGCCTAGATGTAGTCAAGTCTGCGCAAATGAGACCTAGGCAGTGTGTGACCTAGTGAGCCTATTTGCGTGACCCAGTCTAGACGCAGTCAAGCAAGCCCAAATGCAATCAAGCCTGTGTAGACACATCTCAGACTCAGTCTTCATGCGACCTAACCTAGCGCGAACTGGACCCACGAAGCGCGACTCGCGACCCAGGAGACCAACTCGACCCAGTGACCTGCAACCTAGAAAACGCCCAACGATGTTGTGACTTTGTTGTCAAATTTTGCCACCTTAAACTTCTCCAATCAAGCTGAAAAATAGCTCGTTGGAAAGATAATGAAAAGGAGAACATTTCTATGAAGAAAATTCAAAGACCCACTACTTAGAGAAGATTAATTTGAAGAGATTAAGGAGTTCCTCGCAGTTTGTGATCTAACTGCTTATAAGAGAAATTGGAAGTAGATTAAAGAGTTTCTGAAGCAGAAATGATGGGGCTTTTGAAGAGAAGAAGTTGATCTATCAATATGTGAAGTACCTATAACAATTTGATTCAAGATTGAAGAGAATTAAGAAGGAGTCAAGAAAGACCTAGAAACTCAACTCGATAACCTGTTTTTTGGTCCGTGAAGCTCTAAATTAGTAACTTAAAATTTAGACAAAACAGTTGTGTTTTGAAGCTCAATTTTGAATGACTTAAAGACAGAATGACCAGTCTTCTCCTTCCTTTCTCAATAACTCAAAAATGAGAGAGATAAGATGAAAATTTAGGGCTTCAATAGAAAAAAGAGGTGACTTGCTTCAGAGGTGTCAAAATGGCTCTTTAAAGTAAAATGTGAGTTATCTTTAAGCTATTTAAGTGCATTTTACTCACTATTATTGGTTGGTTTGAAAATTATAGAGAAAGCAAGCTTGTTTACAATAACTCATACTCTTTACTCAAGCTTCATCAAGCTCACAAAATTGGTCCTACATTTTAGTGATTTTACTCTAAGCTTATTATTGCTTTCATACACTTGTTAGGAAATTAGATTTCTCTTTAATTCATATCATATTTAAGCTAATTTCATATGAATGAACAATGCTAGGGTTTATGTGAATTTGAGGCTTTTGTCCATATCATCTTGTATAAGTCTCTAGCACTTGTTTAAAGCTTTTGAACTTAAATTTGAACCTTATAGAAGTTGAATTCGAAATTGTACTTAATTGCTACTCTTTATTGAAATTCTTAGGGAGAAAATTTGTAACTGGGATTGAGAGAGTAGTTCTCTTTTGTAATTAGGATTTAAAGAGTGGTTCTCCTTTGTAATCAATTTGTGAATTGATTGGAGAGTCACTCTAGTAGGTTGTTACTAGAGTGGGGTGAAATAGGTGCCAAGGTGGCTTGGGCCGAACCACCTTCCAAAAATCTGTGTCTTTGTGTTGTGTGATAATCTTATTTGCTATCTTGATTACTTAACATAAGAAAATGAAAAAGACCAAAAGATTTTTGATAAACCTAATTCACCTCCTTCTTAGGTTGCTATAGGATCCAACATTTAGGCTTATGAAAAGCCTAAGTCAAAGATAATATTTAGATGAAATGTGTTAAGACTAACGTTCAAACCTAAGTCTTTTGGCAAAATAGTTAAGGCATATAACAAGTTGTTGGCTGGAAGCTCCGAATAGCACTTAGTTAGATGATCAAGCCATTAAAGATTTGGCATGTCTTTTTTTCTTTTCATTTCTATGCTCAATTGGTGGCAAATTTTAAATGGGTTGTCATCTTTGATAAAGTCAAATTAGTTATTGTTAAATAGGTGATCAAGTTGTTAGCAAAAGCTCCCATTAGCATCGATGTCTTGTCATAATAATGTAGTTATAGACCATAGAATAGCTACATTCAAGTTAAAACATGATGTTTCTTTTTTGGTCTTTAATTGTTTAATTACTAGTAAACAATGGAAGCTATCTAGCTTTTACAAGGTCTTGGTGTCACTTAATCACAATCCATACAATTATTTTGTGTTCAAATATGAGTTTATGTGGTAGCTACAATCCATGTGGCTACCACGCTAAAGCCTTCACCAAGCTCATGGGCTTTTAGTGTTCATCTTTGCAATGTAACTTGCGCTAATTGTAATAGAGGTCTTCTCACCTGTACGAGAAAGCCCTGCATACGCCACACAAATAGGATGGCAACAACATGGGCAACCTTCCCCTTCCTCAGCCATTGTAATATAACTAAGAACACTTATGGGTGTATAATCTTTTTCTTAGGATCAATTTCTCCCATTTATGTATAGTTAGGTTTTCTTATTTTATACTAAAGCAAGTTTTTTTCCCCCAAAATTACACTTCTCTTTTCATTTTATGACAATGTTTCGATTTTACATACGACTACAAAACCTATTTTCATAGTTCATTCAAACATCTCGAGGTCAATTACTGTTTTGTATGCGAAAAAATCTCTAAAGAACCTCTGTCACCAATTTTGTTGCTTTAGAAGAATAGCCGGCCAGCCTATTTAGTAAACCGTTCTCACAAGAACAATTTAGGCCATGCTACCTTGTTGACCTCGGCCACCTCGAAGTGGCCAGGTGGAATTTACAGGCCTTTTGATCCAAATCAATTGTCTAATTAATTTCCACTAGACAACTTGGAACATCACCTTTAAAAGTGACAAACACTTCAAATTATACCAAACAAAACTGCTTATTAAACAAAGCATAAAAAGAAAGTTAGAACCAACATGTGCAACTACGTGATGAAGCTATTATACTTGTAAATAAAGCTATTAGACTTGCATTCTTTGTCAAATTCCAACAACAACTTCATGGGATATTGTTGGCTTTAAGGTTTGATGGCTGGGTATTCTAAAAGGAAATTGAGCTGGCTGGAGAGAAGGAATGAACTTTAGAGAAAGGGATATAAAAATAATTGAAAATAAGAGTTTGTTGAGTTATTCATCATACTATTATGTAACCTTTTTTTTTTTTTTCTAAACTTAAGGGGTTTAATTTGGGGAATAAATTGAACTAAGCAAGGGAAAGCTTAGGGTGTTTGATTTGGTGAAAAAAATAAATTGAACAAAGAAAGTAATGGATTTGTAACTAAAATGAGATAAAAGCTAGAGTAATGACCGCAAAGTTATTGAATAGAGAAATGGCAAGGACATAACAAATAGGTGAGAGAGAGAGAGAGAGAGAGAGAGAGAGAGAGAGAGAGAGAGAGAGAGAGAGAGAGAGAGAGAGAGAGAGAGGGAGAGAGAGGGAGAGAGAGCTAAAACATCAAACTATAACAAAGAAGGTGAGAGAAAGAACACCAAAGTTGCAATTCAAAATGAGTGCATAAAATATTAAGAAAAACATGACTAAAAGTTAGAAAGCCCAAAGGCCTAACTTAAAAGCTAGCTTAAGGGTTTGAGGGGCAATTCCTTTATTTAAACTTCACCTCAAGGATTTTATCTTTCAATATGGGACTTTCATCCTGCACACACATACCTACATGCCAAGCAACATTAAGCTCAAGGTTGCATGTGTGAAGCAAATTTAACCTAGTCTCCACTACTAAGTTAGAAGATTTAAAGATTTAAACCAAAAGCTACCTTAATGTTTGGAAGGATAATTCCTTTATTTAAACTTCACTTCATGAATCTTATCTTATGATAAGGGACTTTTGTCCTACACATGCTGAAAGTAGACACTTAGAATTCAAATAAGAAAGAAAAGCATTAAGGAAATAATTAGACACAATAATCCTACAACATTACACAATGCAAAACATGACGTTGGATTGAATTGGATTAGATGTTTTTCACATTATAAAATGTCCTACATGCCTTCTATTTATGCACAAAAGAAAAAATTGCAATTAACATGGAACTTGCTTCCACTTGCTGCATAATTAAGTTTGGAAAAGACATAAAACAATTGCATATAAGATAACATTACAGAGGAGGCTAGTAAGATGAACGTGCAGTAATGTGGGTTCGTTCACATTCTCTTTCACATGTCAAGGAGGGACGAACCTACCAATTCATGGTCTAAAGATGTATTGAGTTCTTCTCTTGTTGCATTCAAAAGCTCCAAACCATCTACATAAGAAGCAACTTGCTTGCAAGCATGGATTTTAGGGTCATCAATGAGTTCTATAACAAAATCAACAACATGGATATAAGAAATCCATAATTCATGTCTTGAGGAAGAGGAGAGAAAGACTAGGTTTTGATATTTGCAATTAGATTCTGATACAGCCAAGCTAACATGTCCAACATAGGCCTTGCTTACAATATATTAAAAACAAGTTCCTTTTTTAGATGAGTATTTCCTTTGCCCCAAGACTTGTTGTCCAAATTGGGCTAAATATTGCATTTAGAGCCTATTGTGTGGACTCTCTTTGCTCAAACATTTTCATGCTTTTTCAAGCTTGGTTTACAAAAACCTAAGCAATATGTTTGTTAAAAAAAAAAACCCATGAATTTCAAACTTACATAATCTCTTAAGATCTCATCGCACATATAAAGAAAATATTAGTCAAGAAAAGACACACAAGAATTATAAGGTTTGGGTAATCCCTACATTCTTAACCTAAGAAGCAATTCTTTACTATGATGAGAAGAGTTACAATGTACATTAAAAATTTTCTATTTTCTCTCTGTCTTTCACACTAATCTCTTTAACCTCATAACTAGGTTTTCCTATAGTGTTTTCTTTTACACTAGCATTAAGGAAACCAAAAATAGAGGTTTTTTAATGTACATTGTAACTCTATAATCATAGTTGTTAAGAAACCATACAAACAACCCAACCCATAATATAATCATAGTTGTTAGATATTTGTGTTATTAATTTACTCTAAACCTAACAATTTTTTCTTTTTGGAGTAACATTAGTGCAACATCACTACACCATAAGAGAAAGCAAATTTCTCCCTAGACTTGACTATACTTGGAGTCCATTCCAGCAGCCCATTGACATATCTCCAACTTGTCTCTTGTCAGTGGCTTCATCAACATATTTACTCCATTGTCATTAATATGGATCTTCACAAGATCTAACTACTTGGATTCTAATACATCTCTAATCCAATGATATCAAACATTAATATGCTTAGACTTTAAATGAGATGACGCATTCTTATTAGGGCGGATGGAGCTTTAGTTATTGTAATAGATGATAACCATCCTTTGATTGACAACAAGTTCTTGAAGAAATGTTTTCATCCATAGAATCTCTTTTCCACCCTCAATGATTGTTATATATTATGGTTTTGTAGACAAGGCAATACAATCTTGTAGCCTAGATTGCTAATAACTCTAGTTTATATAGAATTATTTAAACTACTTTAGGTACTATATATTATAGTATTTATTAAATGATATGCGCATTTGTTCATATTTATGCAAGTTTTGTTATTTCATGTAGGGAACCCCAAATAGTAGAAAAACAAAAGAAAGAAGGAAAAGAGAAAGAAAACAAGCAAAAGAGACTCACGTGAGGAAAAGGAAAATGAAACAAAAAAGAAACAAGTGTTAGGTGATTGTTTAAGTGTATTATAAGGGAGAAATAGAATAAAAGGGAGAGAACATGCATGAGTGGGAGGTCAATTATCATGAAAAGAGAGAGAGAGAAAGGTGAAAGTTAGGTTCTGGTAGTTGAGAAACAGAGTGAGAATAGAGAAAGGTCTTTGGAGAGTCAGAGACCGCACACAACAGCACAAGTATCAAAGAAGAGCGTGACGGTTGAGCAAAAGCCGATCATTTGCCCTTCATTTTCTTTGGCAACGACCTAATTTTTGGCACTTAAGACACTTTTTTTGGCCATTTTTAGGTGTTTTCTAGCAAGAAGAGCATGGATCCAGCTTCCACGTGCAATTTTCAGTCATTCTATGGTAGTTTTAGGTGATTAGTGTGGCAATTTCCGGTGAGAGATGGTGAACGCTGCCTAGGGATTTTTGTTAGATCTATGCCTTTCGGTGGTGATTTAGCTCGATTTCTTTGCAAATCGGCACTCCAGGCATCATCCTTGATGTTTTCTTATGGTTTCCATGAAGAATGGTGGTAGCGCGTGGTAGTGCACAGTGGCATGTGGCATCGGCACGTGACGACGCATGGTGAAGTGTGGTGATGACACATGAAAGCGCATGTTGGCTCGTTTTCTTCCCCTTTTTCAGATAGCTCCTCTTTCTCCCTCTGATGTGTAGATTTTTCTAAAATTTCTTTGAATTGAAGACATTTTGGTGACAAATTTGATGTTTTTTATTTTCAAGATACTTTGTTCAATTTCTTGCACTATTTTTATGTTTGTAAATACCATGTTTTAGTTTATCTTGTTAGAGCTATGATATAATTTGATTACAATGGTATGAATGAAATGATTATTATATTATATTTTGTGAGATGTTTTGTTTGTGTGAAGTTGCATTTTACTAAGCTTAATACTTTTAAGTGATTAGCTACCACTTAAATGATCTTATGTGCATGTTTGAGACCGACAAGAGATAACATGTAATTGCTTCATGTAATATGCAAGCATAGATTAATATGAATAGACATATACCATGTGGTTTGTGTGGCTTTAGGTATAAACTGGAATATTCACATATCTTAATACACTTAACTCATTTAATTCATGGGTAGAAGTATAGTGAGTTAATAAGCTAAGTAGGTTTGCTATACCTAGACATAGGATAGTGAATAAATTAAAAAATTCCGCTATCACATGAGTAGAATTGATCTTGCTAGCATGAATAATCGACATTTGTACCTAGTAGTTAGGTGAAATCAGACACTCTAGCATGTTTCGTTAAGCAAGTTTAGGATAAATTTAGTTGTTTAGTAAATATTTTATCACTTTAATTTGCTAGATAAACTTTAGGAATTGTTCACCATTAGTAATTAGTTAGCTTAGTAATCACCAATCTTTGTGGATGATATCTTTACTTATCATTATATTATTTGTTCAACATGTACACTTGAATGTATAATTTTATCGAACAATTTCCATGAAACTACTCCCCCTATGAAGGTGAGCATGTACCTTGTTGTAGAGCTCCTTCCATCATGGTTACCAACCATATCTACATATGTATATCCAACCAATATAGGTTCATCATTATCAAAGCATAAACACAACTTAGGAGTTCCTTTAAGGTACATAAGTAACCACTTCATAGCTTCCTAATGCTTTTTACCAAGATTTGAAAGAAAATAACTTACTACTCTAACTACATGAACAATATTTGGTCTAGTGCTTATTGCATCATACATCAAGCTACTAACTATAAATGCATAAGGTGTTTTCTTCATATATTCAATCTTACTTTTACTTTTAGGCATTTGTTTCTTACTTAATTTGAAATGATTTGCAAGTAGTGTGCTTATTGTCTTTGCCTTATCCATGCCAAACCTCTAAAGTATCTTTTCTATATACCTCTCTTGAGATAACCACAAATTTTCATGTTTTTTTTTTATCAAGTTTAACTTCCATATGAAGGATTTGTTTTATTAATCCTAAATCTTTCATTACAAAAGACTTGCTTAGATCATTCTTTAACTCAACAATCTTCTTAATGTCTTGACTAACAATTAACATATCATCAATATATAAGAGTAGAATGACAAAATCACTACCTACAAAGTGTTTCACAAATACACAAAATATGAGTTGGTATGGTTATAATCGTGCTATAACATGGATGACTTAGACTTCTTGTACCACTATTAGGGTACTTGCTTTAAACCATATAAACTTTTCTTCAATCAACATACAAGATTCTCCTTGCCTTTCTCTATGAAGCCCTCAGGTTACTCTATATAAATCTCTTTCTTTGAGTCTCCATGAAGGAATGCAGTCTTCACATCAAGCTGTTCTATCTCCAAGTTCAATATAGTAGCTAACCAAGCATAACTTTAATAGATGACATCTTCACTACATTCAAAAAAATCTCTTCAAAGTCAATATCTTTCTTATGATTACAACCATTGTAACTAACCACACTTTGTACCTTAGGAGTGAATTGTTATCTTCTAACCTTAACTTGTATACCTACTTATTTTTAAGTGTTTTTCTACCTTTAGGTAGTGCCACAAGGTCATAAGTGTGGTTTTTCCACAAGGAATTCATCTCCTATTGCATTGCTTTCTTCCACTCTCATTTGTGCTCACATTCATTAGCTTTCTCATAGTATTGCAGTCTCCTTCACCAGTTAGCATCAAATACTCATATGGTAGATATTTTAATGAAGGCTAATGCTCTCTGCCAGCATCAAATACTCATATGGTAGATATCTCAATGAAGGCTAATGCTTTCAGCTAGATTTTCTCTTTGCGGGTTAGGTTGTTGACTCAATTGGATGATTATCAACATGTCCTCTAGATTTTGCATTAATTGTAATTTCAGGAACTTCTTCACTTTTACATTTTCAAATGACTCTTCTTGTATAGTTCCCCCTTCATGTGTGCTTATTAGAGAAGAAAAAGGTAGGGGTAACGTCCTTTAGACCTTCATTAACAACTTTTGGCTTTTCAATCTTCTTATAATCTTCAAAGAAAATGACATCTTTGCTTCTAATTAGTTTCTTTGCAGTTGGATTCCATAATTTATTTCCAAACTCATCATGCCCATAGCCCAAGAAGAAGATACAATCTCAGGCTTTATCATCAAGCTTATTCCTTTCATCCTTAGGAATGTGAACAGACATCTGATAACCAAATACTTAGGCTTAAAAGAAACCTCATTGCCAGTCCATACTCTTTCGGGTAAATCACCTTCTAATAGAACTAAATAAAACAAGTTAATAAGATCTAATGAAATATATATTGCTTCACCCCAAAATGATTGAGATAATCCTAAATGTGAAAGCATACACTTGATTCTTTCAACAATAGTCCTATTCATCCATTTTGCAACCCCATTATGCTTTGGAGTTTTAGGAATTGTCTTCTCAAGCTTGATACCTTAAGTTCTACAATATTTTTCAAATAACCCTTTATATTCATCTCCATTATCTACATGGACGCACTTCATTTTCTTCCAGTTGCTCTTTCAACCATAGCTTGAAACTATTTAAAGACCTATAACACACAATCTCTAGTCATTAGTGCATAAGCTTATACCTTTCAAGAATGATCATTAATAAACATAACAAAATACATAGCACCACTAAGAGTTTCCACCTTTAACATATAAATATTTGAATGAATAAAATCATAAACATGTTTTCTTATAGATAGGGGCCTTCTCCAGAATGAGACTTTATGTTACTTTCTAACTAAGCAATGATTACAAGGCTTCAATTGTGTATTAGCACCATTGACTCATGATAAGATTTTATTCTTTATCAAATGTTGAAGTCCTTTTTCACTTAGATGTCAAAGTCATTTATGCCATAGCTTCATGTGGTTATCTTCCTCCATGTTTACTTTGCCTTTTGCAAGTATAAGAGAACCACTATTGAGTTTTCATTTATGTCGATCAAAGTAATTATCATATCCCTCATCATCAAGAACACTACTTGAAATCAAGTTGAAACAAATCTCAAGAACATGCCTTACGTTATTCAACATTAGCTTACATCCAACATCAGTCTCCAAGACTTTATCACCTATGCCAACTATCTTTACCTGTACAAAACCAAAATCAACACTTGTACACACCCAAATCACCACTTGTATAGGATTAAAAAACTTTTCATGTGGGGTAATATGAAAAGAGACACCTATGTTAACAATCCAAGCCAAAACTTGACATGAGATGTTGATTTGAGGATCATAAAATATCATAATTTCTCCCATAATGGATGTAGTTGCTATTGTATCCTTTTTAACTTCCTTTTGTTTATTCCTTGATTTTTCTTCCTTGAGCTTTTTATAATCTCTCTTATAATGGATAGCCTTACTACAATGATAGCATTTAAAATCTCTCCTCGAAGATGATGCTTCATGTGACTTATCATAATTTGGTACTCTGCTTTTACTTCTACCTCTACTTTTACTTTTATCTTTATTTTTGTCTCCATATCTACTTCTCCCCCTCCTTTTTGGAACCCAAATTTCTACATGTCCAAATGCTCCTTACTCATTTAATCTTATTTCTTCATTAAGCAAACTTTTATGGACTATCTTCACACTCAAAATGCCGTTTGGAGCTATGTTGGTGAGAGTGACTACCAATGTCTACTAGCTATCAAGTAAGTTACTCAATAGTAATAGTGCTTGCAATTCATCTTTTAAAACAATCTTTACCATTGCCAACTAGTTTACCAATCACTTAAACTCACTCAAAAACTCTATCATCAGTTATCCTAACTTGTGCTTCAAATTAATTAACCTCTTGAATATGAAAACCTTGTTTTTAGGAGTTTCGTATTCATAGAGAGCCTCAAGCTTCTTTCATAGCTCACTTGTTTTAGTCTTTTGCACAATATGGTGAAAAATACTATCCTTCACAAACTGTTTGATTTAAGAAATAGTTGTTTTGTTTAACTTCTTAAGTCTTGTTGAATCCCCTTCCACAGTATCATAAAAATCTCTACCAATTAAATAATCTTCCATTCATAACTTCTAAGTTTAAAAATTGATTGAATTTAACATAAGCATACCTTTACCAGAAGTATTCATATCCTCCATCATAATCAATAATTACTAAATAGAAATTCCTCAAATAGAGATTGAAAATAAAAATTACTAAAATACCCTCAACAAATGCAACCATTGACTGAAATACCCCTTTGATTATGCTAAAAAAAAAATAATCAAAACATCTCCCAAGAAAATCCTTAAAAACTGCACAAAACACACTAGCAAAATCAACAAGGAATTTTGTACCGTGTGTGTACCACATGCGTGTAGTCAACAAGTCAAAGTCAATGAGTCAATGAGTTAATGGTCAGCTAGTCAAATATAGACTGGGTTGACGGTTCAGGTCTACAAACTGTTTGATTTAAGAAATAGTTGTTTTGTTCAACTTCTTAAGTCTTATTGAATCCCCTTCCACAGTATCATAAAAATCTCTACCAATTAAATAATCTTCCATTCATAACTTCTAAGTTTAAAAATTGATTGAATTTAACATAAGCATACCTTTACCAGAAGTATTCATATCCTCCATCATAATCAATAATTAATAAATAGAAATTCCTCAAATAGAAATTGAAAATAAAAATTACTAAAATACCCTCAACAAATGCAACCATTGACTGAAATACCCCTTTGATTATGCTAAAAAAAAAAATCAAAACATCTCCCAAGAAAATCCTTAAAAACTGCACAAAACACACTAGCAAAATCAACAAGGAATTTTGTACTGTGTGTGTACCACATGCGTGTAGTCAACAAGTCAAAGTCAATGAGTCAATGAGTCAATGGTCAGCTAGTCAAATATAGA
This sequence comes from Casuarina cunninghamiana, assembly GCA_028551485.1. Lineage (NCBI taxonomy): Eukaryota > Viridiplantae > Streptophyta > Magnoliopsida > Fagales > Casuarinaceae > Casuarina > Casuarina cunninghamiana. The sequence goes on along the minus strand of CM052363.1, from coordinate 17,909,601 downwards.
CTGGGTTGACAGTTCAGGTCTACAAACTGTTTGATTTAAGAAATAGTTGTTTTGTTCAACTTCTTAAGTCTTGTTGAATCCCCTTCCATAGTATCATAAAAATCTCTACCAATTAAATAATCTTCCATTCATAACTTCTAAGTTTAAAAATTGATTGAATTTAACATAAGCATACCTTTACCAGAAGTATTCATATCCTCCATCATAATCAATAATTACTAAATAGAAATTCCTCAAATAGAAATTGAAAATAAAAATTACTAAAATACCCTCAACAAATGCAACCATTGACTAAAATACCCCTTTGATTATGCTAAAAAAAAAAAATCAAAACATCTCCCAAGAAAATCCTTAAAAATTGCACAAAACACACTAGCAAAATCAACAAGGAATTTTGTACTGTGTGTGTACCACATGCGTGTAGTCAACAAGTCAAAGTCAATGAGTCAATGAGTCAATGGTCAGCTAGTCAAATATAGACTGGGTTGACGGTTCAAGTCTACAAACTGTTTGATTTAAGAAATAGTTGTTTTGTTCAACTTCTTAAGTCTTGTTGAATCCCTTTCCATAGTATCATAAAAATCTCTACCAATTAAATAATCTTCCATTCATAACTTCTAAGTTTAAAAATTGATTGAATTTAACATAAGCATACCTTTACCAGAAGTATTCATATCCTCCATCATAATCAATAATTACTAAATAGAAATTCCTCAAATAGAAATTGAAAATAAAATTACTAAAATACCCTCAACAAATGCAACCATTGACTGAAATACCCCTTTGATTATGCTAAAAAAAAAAATCAAAACATCTCCCAAGAAAATCCTTAAAAACTGCACAAAACACACTAGCAAAATCAACAAGGAATTTTGTACCGTGTGTGTACCACATGCGTGTAGTCAACAAGTCAAAGTCAATGAGTCAATGAGTCAATGGTCAGCTAGTCAAATATAGACTGGGTTGACGGTTCAGGTCTACAAGCTCTGGTCAATTGGTCAAATCACAACCTAGTATTGGTTAACTCAGGTCAGAGTGTGGGTCAAAGTCGGGTCAATAGACTTATTTTCTACCACCACTCTTCTCCATTGATTTCTGCCATTCCACAATGGTTTTTCGACAAATCAAGCCTAGCAATCAATCAATTTGCTTTCAGCGAGTCTATAGGACACCAATTTACTCCACAAAACAATCAAATCAAAAAAGAATTGCAAATCCCCTATTTGTTAAAAGTGGAAGTGAAATAATAGACCTATAATCTTATAAGTGATAAGAATTTTTCACTTAATGTTTCAAAATTTTGAAATGCCTCGTACAAGTATTAATAGCCAATGCTGGTTTATCCGGCCAATTTTTTTTTACCTTTGTCATTAGGTTCACGTTTTGTCAGCAGTAGACTGCAAGTGGGTTATCGTAGTTGATAGGAAGAAATTAATTGGTGGTGAACAAAAGTAGATCAAGTTGTTGGTTCGAACCTCCAACAGCTGATAGAGCCACCAGATTTTTTCGTTCTTTTTTTTCTCAGTTCTGTGTTCAGTCAGGGGGCGTATTGCAAGTGGGTTGCCGTCATTTTATGAAACTGAATTCTGGGCCTTCTAACTGTTTATTGGAAGAAAGTCAAACGGACTTCCGATAACGGCAAGCTATTCAATCTATTCAGTGCGGGAAAGGTTGAATCTTCCGCGTATATATATAAGAAATGGATCGCCAAGATATTTTAGGGGAAGGAACCCGTGGTTTCTCAGATTTGGCTGGTTTGGTTCCACTTGGTTTCAAGATTTTTCTGTCGTACTCAACGCAAGGCATAGCCATGGAGATGCTGCCGGAAGACTGCGTATCCGCAGTTCTATGCAGGACGTCTCCCCCAGAAGCGTGCAGATCATCAACGTTGTCATCCACCTTTCGGTCGGCGGCGCTGTACGATGTTGTCTGGGAGAGTTTCCTGCCCGCTGACTATAAGGATCTGGTCTCGAGGTCGGTCACTCCTTTGACGTTTACCTCAAAGAAGGAGCTTTTTCTTCTCCTCTGCAATCCGGTTCTCATAGACGGAGGTAAAAAGGTAGGTTTGCAAATGATCTCGAGGCCCAACATTTCTTCTAGCTTCTCATCCACCAAAAACTTAAATGTTTTCTAGGAAAACATGTCCTTTTCTGTTTGAAATAAAACATGTATTAAATGTGTATTTACATCATATTCACGTTAGAAATGTCCTTTTCTGTTTGAAATTCCAATTAACGAAGAGCTTCAAGTTAGAGAGATCATCTGGGAGAATATCCTATTTGCTGTCTGCAAGAGAACTTTCCATTACAGGGAGCAGCGACCCAATGAGCTGGAGCTGGAGATCTACACCTGAATCAAGGTTACTTTACTCTTGTTCTTTAAAATCCCCTAGAACTCGATGATAAACGTTTTTTCTTACGCAGGTTCTCGGAAGTGGCTCAGCTCAGAACAACCCATTGGCTAGAAATTCATGGCAAAATAAAGACCGAAGTTCTTTCACCAAACACAACGTACGGCGCTTATCTGGTGATAAAAATTTACGATCAAGCGTATGGGCTTGATGCAATACCGTCTGAAATATCAGTTGCAGAAGGCGACCAAATACGTAATCGCACGGTTTATCTACGACGTCATGGGGATGGCGAAAAACAACAAATGGAGTGCCTATTTTATATGAACCGCATGGAAGTGCTGAGAAAAAGAGTGACAGAAGGAGACGAGCAGGTCCCAATTGAAAGACGGGATGAATGGATGGAGATCGAGCTGGGCGAGTTCTTTACTGGCGAAGCTTCCAAGGAGGTGAAGATGAGTTTGATGGAAATAAAGGGATATCAGTTAAAAGGAGGACTCGCCATTGAAGGAATCGAAGTAAGGCCTATAGACTAGTTGAAGGGATGATTATGTAAAGAAATGGGTTCCCCACATGTTATCTATTCGTCATGTTATATATATTGTTTAAGATTGTGCTTTTGGAATGCGTGAAAGAAAGCTCTCCTTGATTGTTTATGATAGAAGTGGATGTTGTCAAAAGGGAGAGGATGAGCTTATGATCTTATAAGAGATTAAATTTTTTACCTTAAAATTTTGAAATAGTTCTTACACCTCTAATAGTTTCTTCTTTGCAAGAAGACAATCTGGTTATAATATTCTGTGGTAATTAGAGATATTCGCGGCACTGCAACTACACAAGTCTTTTCTCCGGAGGGTTAACGCCGTTGGTTCCTTCCGAAATTCCGATGGGTCAAAAAGACAGGAAACGAAATCAGAATAAAAAAAATTAGAAAATCAGCATTATTGAGTTTGTAGTTTCGTTCACTTCATTATGTCGGCCATTTGAAGCCCATCCAGAGAAAACATGTCGTCATAACAACGACATTATCGAATAGCTAGTAAAAGAAGGTCCACCTGTACTTTCCATGGATTAGGTAGAAAGACCTAAAGAGGGAGCCATCGTCCGTTGCCTTTTTCCTTGATATTATTTGACAGGAAAGGTGAAGATCAATTGGGAGATAACTATGATCTCCTCGCCCAAGATTGTTTTGTAAACATTTTGTCGCTGACATCTTCTCAAGATGTGTGTCGGTGCGCGCTCGTCTCGTCGCTGATCCGGTCCGTGGCTGATTCAGACGCTGTGTGGGAGAAACTGCTGCCATCGAACTATAAAGAAATCCTTTCCAGATTAGTCTCTCCGGTGGTTTATTCATCCAAGAAGGAGCTGTTCGCCAGGTTAAGCGAACCACAACTAATCGATGGAGGTAAAAAGGTATTCTTCAATTAATAAATTTTTCTCTGAAATATGTCGATTAGAGTAAAGTGGGTCAAGGATTTGAGTTTGAAGAAGCTTTAAAGGGTTCCGAATGGTGAGACCTAGAAAGATAGAAAGGGGATTGGGGCATATTTTGCATATGCAGCCTTTTGTGTGTTGAGACAAAAGCTAAGCATCACGCATAAATTGTACTAAAATCTAGCTATTAAAATTAAAAAGGGTAAGAAATCAATACAATTTATTCAGAGTGGTTCAGCAAATGATGCCTATGTCCACTGTCACAATATCTTTGACCTCTTCTCTTTTTATTAAGATGTGAATCATCTTTACAAGCTTCTTACAAGACAAATCTCCGAACTGCTACAAGTTCATTGGTGGTGAAGAGCTTTCTGCACTCTATTTGCATCTCACAGCTCTCACATACCTCAAACAGTTTCTACAATGTCTTTTTATGGCACTCACTAACAACAACAGACTTACTAGCCTGCTCTGCGAGCTACAACGCGGCAACCAGCCATTGGCTATCTAGGTTTGCGATTGCCACATGGCATGTCGCCATTGGATATCTATATTTGGTGGCAGGAACTATGTTCATACTTTAGTTTGAATTTAATCATTAAATTCATTGGCGCACATGGGTATCTACAATTGCCACTATATGGTACATTTTGAATTTAGACACTAAATTCAATGTATGACACATGGGTCTACCCATGTTGCATTGGTTTATGTGCGGAGTGTGTGGCCAACAATTGTGGAGTGTCAACAAACAAAAGATTAATGAACCACTGATTTGGGCAATGGTCCATTTGGCTTAAAGTAGGAAGCCTTGTGATGCAAGGGTGAGAAATTGTGGTGTCATGATTGTATGAAAGTGATGGTTGTGGACATCATAGTAGTGTGTATAACTTGTAATGTATTGTGTCATGACATCGATACATGTAGAAAGTGATGTATCATTGCACTCAACTGGTATGTGTGACAGAATATGAGTTGGTAATTGTAATAAAAGTTGGGCACTATACAGAGCATTGTCTTTGTATGAAATATATATCAATGGGCTAGTTTTTTGGGCCCATAATTTATTGGACTAAGTTACGAAGGGATGGGCCGATAAGACCCGCTTGTGTATTTGTTAGTTAATAGACTATATGGTCCTACGTGTGCATGCATGTGGCGCATTGACAGAATGAATGTGGTTTAGTCGGAGTTATTCTGGCTATGTTTCAATGCTATTTGGTTGCTTTATTCCGAATATCGGAACATTTGTGTCAACGGATGTATTTTGCATTAAAATAATTTTTGCATGTTGAATTTCTATAACATTTGAAATTCATAGCTAATAATAATGACATGACTCTGGCATGTTGAATTTCTACCATGTTCAAAATACATAGCTAATAATAATGAGGTTTCCATATGATTTCATCAATATAATATTTGATAAAAACTCGGCTGAAAGTTCGGGGGATTACAAACTTGAGCATAGTCTTATAAGAGCAAACATTTAGTACAGAAATGTTTCTAAGTAATCTACGTTCGACTAAGGTTAAAGCAAATACATTTTGATTTACTGTATAAGTTGTTGGTCTTTTTGCCTTGATATATATTGTCCATCTGAATAGTTGGAGAGCGACTTTTGTGCAATAGTTTGCTCTGAGAACATATATTATCCATGGATTGGGAGGACCTCAGTCAATTGCTCTAGTTATGTTGAATGGTTTTGGAGGAATGGAGTAGATAGCCAAACCTCTCTTCTACGACGATGCTTGAATCATCATCGTCCTATCCTTCATGAATGTGGTAGTTATGGAGTGCCACGATCTTACATGGGCATTGTTACATGAATGTGTAGAGGTTGAGGAGGCGTATCATCGAGTGCTAAATGCATCATTTCTTTGCCGCTCCATGGATTGGTGTTTGTGGTGGAGGGGATGAAGGAGATGTGGATGTCAACAAAAATTGCATTTTTTGTAGTCCAAGATGCCAATCCTTGGTTCTCTGGCTTGGCCAGAGAGGTTTTATAACTTATGTCATCCCCTGGATTACATAGCATGATTGGGGTATCCTGTCTTTAATTATTTGAGGGTGCACATATTTGATATTTGAAATCCAATCTCGTTGCATGCCAATTAGGTCATTCTAGTGGAGTAACTTTCCTGGGGGAAAGTCATTAAGCACATTGTACAAAGCATTGTCTTTGTATGATTTAAAGTCCAAGTACCTTTTGTAGTAATTGTGTGGCCCAATTGATTTAGCCCATGAAGTTTTACCGATACAAGATGGCCCTTTAATTATTATTGAAGTGGGTTGGTAAGGTCTTTTTGGGTCGTTAAGTGGCTTGACGAAAGTTGAGGCCCAATTGGTAAGTGTTTATGGCATGTTGACGAATTTTGTGTACTTTGGTCAGAATTCTTCTTCCGGTGGTTTCTGAATTAGTTGTAGATTTGAGATGATTTTGTCGTAATGGATTATGAAGTCTCTTGGCACTCCACCCTTGATTATTTTGAGGGCTGACTCCATATTTATTGTTGAAAGTACAGCGTCATAGATTTCGTTTGGATCATTGGTGATTTTAGATGATTTGAACTTGCTAAAGTTTACGAAATCGTTATACTTAGATATGTAGTTGAGAACGGTGTTCTTGTCTCTGGCTCCTTAGATGTTTGGATGGTAGGCATGATAGGCAGTTGTGGAGCTTCGAATGTTGAAGAAACTTTGTTTCGTAGTCTGGAATTTGTTTTAGAATTGGATAAGCACATGTAGATACGGTTCACCATCTTGGTGAATCTCGTGAGCAACTTGGATGAATGTTGGGTTTTTGCTGATTAGAAGCTCTTTGATTTTATCTAGTGCAACTTCTTTGTGAATCAGACATTTTGGGTAGGTGAGGAAAATGTTTTTCATGTATATGCGAAAACTAGAAGGGTTCGAGGCATGTTTCCATTGGTAGGAGGTGCTTGTAGCGCATTGTTTTTGAAAAAGTTGGAAGAAAAGACTCCACTATCTTCAAGACTCCACTAAATATAGACTCCACTATCTTGGAGATTCTAAAGATAAAGGTTATTATTTATGTAACATAGTTGATAATCTCAAGACCATGTTTCTCAAAATGTCCATTGTCAACTACAATTCAAGCACAACTAGAGACTATACTAAATTTGACATTGCCATACCTATCATGACATCAAGGATTAGTTGGTTTTTTCATACAAGAGGGAAAAATTTTGAGGCATGTATATTTAAATTCATGTTTTCACCATTTGTTTGTTCCGTTTGGAATGAAAGTAATAATAGAATATTTAGGAACAATATGATATTAGAAGATATAACTCTTCAAATCATTAAATTTCTTTTAAGAGAGAGATTTTATAGTGTTAAAAAGATCCCAAATTAGCTGAAAATTTATATATTCACCTTGCTTAGAGACTTGAAGAGACCATTTTGCTTTGATGTGATGTTATATGACCTCATTAGAAGGGACTGCCCTTAACCACGATGTAATGATCTTTGGTATATATTAAATTTTACTTATCAAAAAGAAAAGAAAAAAGAAAAACTCTCTGCATAAAATAGTGATGAATATGAGTATTCTTTTAAAACATTTTGGTGATGACAAAAGGAAAGTGCTTTTAGAATGATTTTTATAGAAAATCGTTTCAAAAAGAACACTAATACAAGGCATTTATAAATGTAACATTTGCATCAATATTATATTGATGCAATGTGTTAACATTTGGGAATTATTTTTTATTTCCTTCTTTTCTTATTGGGCTGGATTGATTTAAATTCAAGCTAGAAATTGGGCTGGATCATTTTGTACCCAAGGTTTTCGTTTACCCGACCCAGGCCATATGTTTTTTTAGCGAAATGCAAGTTTCGCTAAGTTTGAAGACGCCTCATGGTGTTTCTCTCCTGCGTGCGGTTTAGAACAGAAAGTGGATGAAAGTTCTCCTCTGTTGATCATTTTTAACAAGCAAATTTTAAAATTGATGTGAAGTTTTCTAACAGCTTGCAACGGGAAGAAATATATAGGTTCGTAGCTTGTATTTACATTGAAAAAGACTAAGTTTCTGGTGCAAAAAAGATAACTTTCTCACAAGAAAAATAGAACGAAAACACTCTTAAATCAAGCAACAATATTTATTGTAACACCTAAGCACTCTCATGTGCTTAATATATATTTATTTATGTATATTCATTTCAATATATTCAGCTCTCTTAGGTGCTTAAAGAATATTCATTCAGTATTTATTTTAATATATAGTATATAGTATGTATCACTGTTTCAATATATAGTATTTTAAAATGCTTTTTATTCATTTTGTATAATTAATCATCAATATAAGTTGAATTCCATCATCTGTTTCCAATCTTGCAGTAAATTCCTTAATTTTCCTTAAATTTTAAGAGTTTGTCTCCAACTTTAAAAACTGATTCTGGTGTCCATGTTTATTATTAGAATCATTATAATCAAGAGAAAAAGGAAAGGAAACAATCGTTTATCAAATCCGTTCTTATTTCATAAACAAAGCCATTAAGTGCATTACAAGCCAAGAGAAAAAACAAAAAAAGAAGTCAGGAGGTCATACGAATGAACAAGACGTGTACAAAGTGCCCACCAAACTTGAGTATCTGCAGTCTTCTGTCTGATGAATTATTGCCCAAGTTACCAACTTGGCTCAAAGACATGGTTCAAGCATCATCCACAGACTCGGAAAGAAGTTTGCCAATGATCGGGCGTGCCCTGCACATGGCCTCCAGTGCCACTGCCTTGGGCATTGTGACCCCATCACCTTCGGTCATGTCGACTTCCTCCTTACTAACCCTCTTCCACTCAAAGCACTGAATCAATGATCCCAATGCCAAACTCAGCGTCCGTTGGGCGAGGCCTGCCCCAGGACAAGCCCTCCTTCCCATCCCAAATGGCATCAACTTCTGTGCCTCAGCTTTCCCACTTTCAAACCTCTCCGGCTTAAAGCTTGTTGCATCCTCCCACAAGTTGGGGTCTCTATGTATGGCCCATGCATTGACCAATAACATCGTCTTACGTGGTACATCATATCCTCCGACCCTACAATCATCTGAGGGCATATGGGGTACGAGCAACGGGGCTGCTGGGTACAATCGAAGGGTTTCTAAGATTATGCTTGAAAGGTAGCGTAATTTAGAGAAATCTGATTCGTCGATCAATTTCTCTTGTCCAACGAGGCTGTCCAGCTCAGCTCTAGCCTTGTTCAACACATTGGGATGATTGAGAAGATTGGACATCGCCCATTCCAATGTCACGGCTGATGTGTCAGTCCCTGCAAGCACCAAAACCTGCTCGGTACAAATAAATGTCAAGAGTTGTTGAAAAAATGGATGAGTGGGTCATTTATTGTGGCTGACATTAACGAAGCCTCGTTGCAGGGAGACATGTAATTTCTTGCTAGTTTATCTACTCCAACAACTTCTTAGCCACAGAAATAAAAATTATAAACAAATAAAAAAAGAAGAAACATCAAAAAAGAGATCCACTAGACTTACCAAGATAAGTCCTTTGATAATTTGGTCCGTATAGTAATCCGGCTGTGATTTCTGCAAAGAAAGAAGATGGTCGATCATGGTGTTTCCCTCCTCCTCTTTACCTCTCTTCTCATCGATAAGACTTTGCAAGAACGCATCCGTTACTTTGGCCAGCCCTCTCCACCTACTCTCCAAACCCCCATGATCAATCCACCGCAAAATTGGCACGAATTCTTGAGGATTCGATGCCCCTGCATTCTTGAAAGCCTCTCTCATTATCTTCCTAAATTGTCTCGCCTCTTCCTCGTCCTCCACGTCCTCTCCGTACCCGTAGTACCGCTTACCCGCTACCATTCTCATTATGATGTTGAAGGTGAGATCTGTGAACATTGATTTCAGCTCCACCTGTGCGAAATCTTCGGATGAGTTCCGTGACAGTTTACGTATCAACCGCATGACCTCGTCCCTTCGGATGCCCGAGAACATGTTGAGGCGGTTGGTTGAGAAAATCTCGAGGGCAGTGATGCGGCGGAGGTTGCGCCAGTGGTCACCGTAAGGGGCTGTTGTCACAGTGGTTTGGTTATAGCCAAGGTGCTTAGACGATAGGAATTCAGGACGGTTCGCCAAGACAACGTCGTTCTTGGTGAAGCATTCCTCGACCAAGGATGGGGACGATACGATTACTACCAGGCGGGAACCGAAGCGCAGGGAGAAAATGTGGCCATACTTCCGCGAAAGACTTTGGAAAGTACGGTGGAGGGGTTTTTTAACGAGATGCAGATGACCCAGTACTGGCAAAGAAGGTGGACTGGGAGGGAGGCGCTGGGGTGGTCTCTTTGTTTGAAGATAGAGCTTGAAGGCAAAGAGCAGGAGAAGAAGTAAAAGGGATGAGTATCGCAAGATGTCTTCCATATTCATGCGATGGTTTTGGGTGGTTTGTGATCCCGGCCATGAGGACCTGGTATATATAGTGGGAAAGCGATCGGGACCCGGCGACTCTTGGGGTTAGGAAAGTCATAGTCACATGCCACCGGTGGGACTCTCGACTCTTCAAGTCAGTGAGTGCGCGTCCCCAGACGGGCGTATCTCCACTCCGCTCTTTGCGTCATCGAATACGCAATTGCATTGGGTTCTGCACTAGATAATTACGAGTTAACAGTTGGAGAGGATTGGAAATAATTAGAGGATAAGGGGGAATTATGAAGTGGGCTACGCTTCGTAAGAAGTAAGATATCACTATTAATAAGCTTGAGTAAAATATCAGTATTACTAACATTGAGAAACTCAACATCTGAGATCGATGTAGAATAGTCTCTATTATTTTTCAAACAAAATATATATCTCATTTTCTTAGGTCAATTTTGAAATTTTAAATGTAATATCAGAAAAATAGGGAACGGCAAAAATGTCGGAAAAAATTTTCATTGACTGTTTTCATCCTCTTTCTCTTTTTGCAAAATTAAAAAAAAAAAAAAGTTTTGTTCTTTACCTTGTTAATACAATGTCTTTTGCCTTCATAATTCCCCCTTTTTTTTGCTGTGTCTTAATTAGTTCTTCTGTTACATCCAGCTCTTTATTTTGCCTCACTTTTTTTGGCGCTTGTTATTTTTTCCCGCCCATCTATATCAAGCTATCTATGATCAAGTCATTTTTTCAACACGTTATGTAGTCATTCATTGCATTATTATACCTTCCCGATAAATAGTTAACCAAGCATCATCATTCATGATCATCATGTCTAAAGAGTTAGTTTATTTTCTGCTTTCGATATGATTCTATGAGTGAGTTGGTTTTTTTTTTCTGATTTATTATAAAAATTTATAAATAAAAAATATATAATCAAATAAAAATGCATGTTTTAAATATTTGGAAGTTTATTTTCTCCAAAGAAACTATTTATTTTTTGCTTTTATTTAGTACTCAAAATAAACACACAGAATAAGAAAAAACAAGAACTCAAATTTCTAATAAATAAAAATATTTTAAATAACTTAGATCTACATGGCCAAATTACTCATTATTTCGAGACACATAATAATCATCTCCTATCCCTACAGACTGAATTACAGTCAATGATTACCCGCCCGCCAAGCCTGAATATGAGAGACGTAAAAAGAGTGGTATTTTATCATAAATTATGTCTACCCATTGATATAAAGTCGGCGTTCATCCCACACCACACCTGTAATCCCAACAAATCGGTGCACATGGTTTATCAACTCCAACTTGTCGTCAGGAAAACACGTGGCTCTCAATTGCACAGGTGAGTGTCTAGTTTGCCATAGAAGAAACGTACAATACTTTTGGATAAGGAATCAAATAAGACTGGTGTTGCTTTCGTAAAACTCTACCCGCAGCTGACATACGCAGTTACGTCAGAGGGAAGTTGAGCACGGTTTGGCCTATTTCCAATGCTCTTGAAAACGATGTTGTTCGTTTCTTATGTTTAAAACTCAACTAAGAAATTAATAGATAGACGTGCGAAATGCACATTCTGAGTAACGACTCTCGTTGTGTCAACAGTGCAAGTAGAAGTGTGGTTTTGATTATTATACAAGCGGAACCAAAACATGACCAGTGACGTGGTTTCGACCTAAGCAAAATGTGATTAAAAATGCCATTTTGATAATGAAATAAGTCGAACCAAAATGTGTACAGTAGTGCTGTTTTGGTCATGACATAAGCGGAACCAAAACTTGTATAATGATGTTGTTTTAATTATGAATAACCCGAACCAAAATGGGGTCGGTAGCTTAGTTTTTCTCTCTTAAAGAGTAGATTGAATCAGACGTTGCTGAAAGCCTACGGCTTGCCGGCCGTTGCAAATCAATGAAGACAGACATGACTCTGCTCAAAATGATCGGCGCCTTCTCGAGGCTTTGAAGAAACTTTATGTTAAAAAATGATTTTAGGCTGAAAATCATAAAAAGCATTTATAAACAATTGTTCAAATCATATATATGAATCTCCAAAGAAGCAGAAGTTCTAAAGAAGCCACAAGAGTAGCCTGGCTCATATAGAGAAAAAAAAAAAAAAAGGGAAAAGAATTAGGGTTATACATTGGGCCTATTGAGCCAATACAATTATGGGCTCTATGTGTTCTGAAAAAACATCAATTTTAGCATTCTCCTCAAGCTAGTGGTTAATACAAATCATAGAAACCCAACTTGCTCAAAATAAAATAAATAATGTTATTATATTCTCAATGACTTTGTCAATAAATCTGCAAATTAATCTTGAGTGAAGATATCAACAGTTACTAATAATATGAGTAGCTATCTTTTTTTTTTTTTTAATGAAATAGTGATCAATTTTAATGTGATTTGTTTTCTCATGAAACATTAGATTAGTAACAGTTTTTATATAGAATCATTGTCACAATATAGGTTTACAGGACAAATTAGTGGTACCTAGAGGTCCTTGAATAGTTTGAGGAGGCATATGATTTCATATATGGTGGATGTCATAGCTCGATATTCTAACTCTATGGAGGATTTAGACACAATGAACTACTTCTTGTTCTTCAAAGAGATAAAGGAGTCTTCAAGGATGATGCACCATCTAGTGGTTGAATGTTACCACATAGGGCATGAAGCATACTTAGCATCATAATAAGCACACAATTTAAGTCTGTCATTGAATTGACCAAGAAATCTTCATTAATAGGCCTTAACCAAGAAATCTTTTAATATACTAGATGACATGAAAGGCTGTCTCAAGGTGTGATTCTTTGGGTGTATGCATAAAGTAACTTAACAACTTCGTAGCAAAGCTAATGTTAGGTCTTGTCATTGTAAGGTAGATAAGTATTTTAATTAACTGTGATATCTTGTGATATCCTTGAGGAAAGGGTCCCTTATTTATTTATTTTATTATGAAGCAATTCATCATACTCTATGCTTATATACTTCACATTTTGCCCTATAGGGGTATTAGCTGGTTTACACCATGAGAGACAATTGAGTTTATTTAGTCTAACATTTTCCTTATACTTGAATGGGGCTAATTGTCAAACCAGTAGCATTTAGCACATAATTAGGTACAACACTTCATGTCCGTCCATTGCTTAGTGTTGGAATATGTGTTACCAAGAATTAGTTGCAGAGAAAGGTTTGGGTGGACTTAGTACAAAGGATGCCCAAGGGGCTGGCCTAAGTACCTAAACCTAAGTTATTAGTATGACTTAATGGGAGTATTAAGATAATAAGGTAGTATAATAGCTATCAATTATAGTTTTTAGGCTAGTAGTAGTACCTAATGATCCTAACAATTGGTATTAAAGCAACATCATAAGTTCATGTCTTTGCAAATGCTTAGAGAGGGGGAGAGGGAGAGAGAAAGGGGGGGGGGGGGGGGGGGTGGAGCGATTGTTGGGTTTATTTAGCCTAATATTTCTCTTGTACTTGAATGAGACTAACTAGCCAACATGTGACTCTTGGCACATAAATCACTTAATGTGTAGCTTTTTGCTATCAAGAGTTAACTAAAGAGGAGGGTTTAAGTGGACATGGTGTGGAGGGGTTCCATGGGATTTGTGCTATATACTTCACATTTTGCCTTATAGGGGTATCTGTTAGTTTACACTTAGGTTTATTTAGCCCAACATTTTTCTTATACTTGAATGGGACTAATTGTCCAACCTGTGGCACCTTGCGCATAGTTAAGTACAACACTAACCCACTTATCACTTAGTGTTAAGATCTACGCTACCAAAAGTTAGTTGCAGAAGGGGGTTTAAGTGGACCTAGCATACAGTGTGCCCAATGGACTAGCTTGAGTACCCAAACCTAAGTGGCTAGAATGACTTGTGTAGGAATGTTAAGATAATAAGGTAGTGACTTAGCTATCAGTTATAGTTTTTAATATAGTGGTAGCACCTAACAACCTTAACAATTGGTATTGGAATGATGCCATAGTTCAAGTCTAAGCAAATACTTTGGAATTAAAGGGGTGGAGTGATTGTTGGGTTTATTTAGCCCAATATTTTTCTTGCATTTGAATGGGACTAAATGTTCAACTTGTGACGCATGGCACATAAATCACTTAGTGTAGGGCTCTTTGCTACCTAAAGTTAGCTACAAAAGAGGGTCCAAGTGGACTGGTGTAGAGGGGGTTCAATGGGCTAACCCAAACCTAAATCTAAGTGGTTAGCATGACCTATATGAGAGTATTAAGATAATAAAATAGCATTCTAGCTATCAATTGTAGCTTTTGACCTAGTAGTAATGCCTAACAATCCTAACAAAAACCATATTTAGAAATCAACTCTAGGGTATATTTTCGTTTGTTCATGACAATCACAAATTCATAATGTGTCATCTCAACCTTCTAAAAATACTTTAGAAGCCTAAGATCCTTCATGTGAAAAATAGAGCAAAGATACTTCTTCAAACACTTGATGGCCTTTTTGTCACCCATTGTGATAGTTACAACATCAACATAGATAAACATAATGAGAAGATCCTTACTTGTCTATTTTAGAAAGAGTTAGTAGTTATTCTATGAGTGATGAAGACTAGCCCAAAGGAATGCATCAATGAATTTTTGATATTACTATCTTGAAGCTTGCTTAAGCCCATATAAGGATTTCTTTAGTTTATAGACTTTGGTTCCTTTAGCATCAAAGCTCTTCAGAGAGACACATGTAAGTCTCTATGCCAAGGTCATTTGGAAGAAAATTATTATGAACATCCATTTGGTGCATACCGTGTCAATGGATTACTACTAGGATGGTGAGGATGCAGATAGTAACAATGTTCCTTCCTAGGGCAAAAGTATCTTCATTGTAACATCAACTATGTCATCGACCTTGTATTTGATCTTATACATCCATTTACATCCAATTATCTTTCGACTTGCATTAAAAAGGACTAATTCCTATGTATTGTTTGCTTCTAAAGCCCTGTTTGCTTTAGTCATGTCATCCCTCCATTTGGAATTAGATATTGCCTCATTGTATATGATAGGCTTAATAATGGCAGAGATGGAACAAATGAAATAATTGTGGTGAGTAGAAAGCTTATGATGGGACATGATATAAGATATAAGAAATGCTGTAAAAAAAGGTACTACATGTGAGCCAAGATAATCATGAGTCTAAATGGGTGGTTTTGTAACTCTACTTGACTGATGTGTCAATTGCAAAGATGGCATAAGGTGTGTAGAAGGGTAATGTAGAATGGATTTCAAGGTTAGGTTAGTGTAGGAGACAATAGCAAGTAAGTCAAGAATATGTCAATGTCATAAGATAATAGATGCATAATAGTAAAGTCGAAAGTTGAGTTAAAAATAATAAGATCCAAATGCATAGCCAAAAAGAAAAACAAATTCATGAAAAATAATATCACGACTTATAAAGAATTTTTTCATTCTTTATGTTGAATAAGTGATATTTCTATAGCCCAAAATGGTAACCCATAAGCATGGAAAGGATTAATTGGTATCCAAATTTATCATTTTGGGTTAGATTAATTGCATAATATAAGGAACCAAAATATAGAGGTATTCATGGATGGAAGGTTTCCCAAATAGTCTCTTATATAAGGTATGATCTTTTAGCATTAAATTGAGAGTACAATGAATTAAATTAGTTCTTGTGAAAAATCATTCATTCCAAAAATGAATAAAGCAATAATATTGAAAATAGAATGTCTGGGTAACATTAAATAAATGTTAGTATTTCCTTTCAACCATTCAATTTGTTAGAAAGTGTAAGAATATGAGCTCTTATGAAAGACATCTTGGGATTTAAAGTATGAAACAAAAAAGAAGCAAAAAAATCTTGCACTTGTTAATAAAAACATGCTTAATGGAGGCCCTAAATTTGGTAAACACCATAGAGAAAAAGGAATGATCATGATAGAGTGTTTTAGTCTTATATTTCATAAGAAAAGTCTAAGTAAATCAAAGTATAGTCATCAATGGTAGTGAGATAGTAGTGAGCTTCTATATAAAAGTGTTCCATATAAGGCTCCCATATATCAATATGAATTAATTCAAAGCAAGTGAAAGTTGTGGTGGTACTATTAGGAAATAGTGATTGTGTATGGTTAGCAAGTGGGCAAATTGAAAATGTTTTAATATCAATTACATAAAATGTTGGAATATAAAAAATACAACACATTGCATTAAAAAATGAATCTCCAAGTCTTTGGTGCAAAACATTACAAGTAATAAATGCAAAAGAAGTCATACAAACATCGTTCATTTTCTTAGGAAAAAAATATCTACTATAAAAGATGATATTATTGAATTACATACATTAAAATTAGACATGAGATAGTAGAGATCATGTTTCAATATACCAACTCCCATCATTATCCTAGTCCATAAATCTTGAATAAAGAAATTTTTTGAAAAGTAATGTAATGGCACAATCATTATCATAAGTATATTTTGTGGTAGATAATAGATTGACAATGAATGTAGAAGCATAAAGCACATCATGCATGTAGAATGACATAACTAATGTGGGTAGTGGGTATGTTTTTGCCATTTGGAAACTTTACAATTCTAGATTTACGGATGCATGACCAAAGAGAAATTAAGCATTTAAATCATTCATGATATGGTCATTGCCTCCTAAGTCTACAAGCCAATAAGAAAAAAATTTGTACTTAGAAAATATACCTGCCAAATGAGTCATGGTATGAGATTAATTGACAATGGATTGCTTTTGCGTCTTAATGAAAGCTATAATCTTTTTGTGATCCTCCTTAGTGAGCACCATCTCATCTTTGGAATCATCATCAATAACTGCATGATACATAGAGTGATGTTTGTTGACAGTCTTTCCCTTGCCTTTCTTTTGGGAAACCCTATGAAGCATGAAGTAGTTAGATTTTGTGTTGCAAAAAAACTTACAATGGATGCATTTGTTAAACTAATGGCAATCCTCAACAAGATGACCCTTCTAATAGTGTTTGTAAAAAGCTAATTGGGGTGCTTGATCTACAGAAGCCATATGAACTTGAGTGGTATAACAAGAAGCATGATATGGGTCATGGAGTTGCAAAGCTAGAACTAGGCCTAAATGTTGGCAAGCTTGTAGATTAAGTGAATAAGTAGGCTAGCCCACACAATTGGGTTGTAGGTAGGCCTACGAGTCAAGAGAGAAGGTTTGAAAACCATTCATGATCTATGTAATTGGCCTTGTAGCACTTGCAACACCTAAACCTAAATCTCTTATAGGTGCCAAACTCAACTTCAAGTCGATAACAAAGACAAGCAATTTTGATCGGCTAGCATTTCCTACACACTAGCGAGTGCTTTCCTTATCTTTAATCATGGCAATGGCTTTCAACAAGGAGAGTTTTGGGCAGGTGTGCTGGATTTAGGAACAAGTGACAAAAGAAAAAATTATTCAACCTATTAAGAAACTAGCTCATCTTTCCATCCTTTTAAAATCATTAGAAAGCTGGGATTTAAACATGCTCAAGATACAGGATGGCTATGTAGGAGTCAAGTTGGCTCCATAGCCTTTCAAATTGGTACATGTACTAGTTAAAATATTTCTCCATTTTATGCAATGTTGGCCAATTCTCATTGCATGGTGGACACCTTTTTCATCCTAACTCTTTGAAACTTGTCACAGAGTTAAAGCCAAACATCAATTACATAAGTATAGATTTCTAAAGTTAAAGCAATGAGAATCCAAGAAAGGACCACACCATTATCATGTTAACAAAATTGGTAAAGAGGGGAATCTCGCTCAAGTTGCTCCATAGAAGGGTTAACTATACTGTGTTTATTTCTTCTCATCAACGCCATCTCTATACCATAGCTTTAACTGGCATAGTTCTCTAATAAGCACTTTTCTAGAGACAATAAGCACTCCAATTTGCTCATTGGGATGAATATAAAAAGGATGACTATGTTGGACAAGAGAAAAGTCATCTGGTTACTTGAACATCCACGGGATTGTCCACGAGAGTGATGGAAAGTGTGGGAGTGGTGCTAGTGTTGGCACCACACTAGTAACAATTGGGATTACAACTAGCTTTCATTAGAGAGGGATTAACACAAGATGTTTGATGAAATATCCAAAAGAAGTGCAAAATGAAAAATAAGGAAAAATCAAGGGAAGTATGTAAACACATGAAAAAACATAGGAATGTGAGAAACCCTTGCTTTAGACACCATGTTGAGAAACAATTTTAAGTTGAAAAATCATAAATAACTTTTATAAATAATTATTCAAATCATGTACATGAATCTCCAAAAGAGCAAAAGTTTTAAAGGAGCCATAGGAATGGCATGGCTCATATAGAAGAGAAAGGGAAAAGACAACAAAAATTGTATGATGGCTTCGTTTAGTAAACATATATTGTAATTTTTGTCAATATCATATAGAAAATAAAAGTCATCCCTTTTTTGAATGTGTACAAACAAAAATGATTTGAAAAAGTATTCTCACCCAGAATGAAATCTGATATGACATTAAAGGATAAAATAAAGAACTACAATGGATGATCAACACAATTAAAGGAAAGATATATTTCTTAGCTTACATTTATTATATATGGGTTGAATGAAATAAAAGATGATTTCAACGAAAAACTATTGATATCTTTATTCTCTTAGCCAAAGTAAAGAAGGTAGTATATGAGAGAGTTTCTTTGTTTAGAAATATAAAATCCTCTCAAAGAAATGTTATTTTAAGTGAGATTTGAAGGCTTCCAATTTTTATCTTTTCATAGATATGATGACTGTAATGCTAGGGTATGCCTTTGTACTTTTGCATTTTAAAATTTATTAATGCAGTTTATCATTCTACCAAAAACTAAAAATAAAATGAATTAGAGTTACATGTTAGACCTATTGACCATGTACAAGTATGGGCTATTTGTGTTTAAGAGAACAACATCAATTTCAACACTTTCATCTCTAACTTTTAAAGGTCCTTTATCCTTCTTGGCTTCTCATGGTTTTTTCTCTTCTATTTTAGTAGAATAATGTTTCTTTTTCTTTTGCACATACTTGGTTGTGAGCTTTTTTCCCTTAAGTTAGGAGTGTAGGCCAGACTTAGTTGACCATTAAATTGCGCTAGCTTTCTCTTAGGCCACGTATAATGGGTTATGAACTTCCATTTGTGGACGAGACTTGCTAACTTGCAGGTTGCGTTAGTTAAGTCTAATTCTTAGTCCATTATCCATTACAACAATATACATTGAAATGCCCACATAAAAATAGTGCATGAAATTTTCAATAGAACATGAAAAATATTTCCAAGCCCAAGAATTTTTGCAACGATGTCTGCCAATTGCTCGTCCATTTGAATTTACATAAGTTAGATCATACTTTCTTAAATATTTCCTTATGTGAGAAAGATAAATAAAAGCCAAATTAGGGGTCCACCCCAAAGCATACTCATATCAGTTAAAAATGTAGCTAAAGAAATTTAAACTCAAAATATTTTGGTTGCTAGATTTTTCACGTGAACTCCTTATTATTTTGACTATACTGCAAGGGGCAATTCACATTACACGTTATCATGTCTATATACTTGTAGAAAAGCAAATGCACAAGGAAAAACAATAAAATACATAACGAAGGAAAGTAATATCCAATGTCTTTTCATTCCCCATAATTCCAATTCTCCATTTGCTAGTAATCCATAACCCTTTCCTATATTTCATTCGTCCAAATATTTTAGATATTTATTAGTTAGAGGGCGCAAAAGTACGGTCCCATATTCACACCATATTGTTTATTTGCATAAATTGCGAAGTTGGATTCTGTTCAGGAATAAAAAATGTCTCATAGGGACGTGCTCCGGAAAGATTCTACCTTTCCCAAATCTAACTCATCAAACTCCTAATGATTTGAGCTTCAATTAAAATCCGATGAATTCCTGCTGGATTGAGATTAATGATAATTCTTATCTTTGCCAATCAATGACTTAATATAATTAGATTTTATCCAATATCCTAATAAATTCACCAACAATTCCTTTCAGCTTTAATAATTTTTTCTAAATTCTTCTATCTTTTTGTTCAACAAAGTTTTTTATAATTTTTTCTTAATTTTTTTTTTATCTTTCTCATAAAAATGAAATGAAATGAAACAGAGGATGAAGATAGTGGAACGAAAATTTCTTCCGACATATTCTCTATCTCCTATTTTTCAGATATTATATAAAAAAAAATCAAAATTGAGTTACAAAAGGGTGACATTTTTATTTTGAAAAAGCGAAAACTTCCCAGCAAGATGTTGAAGACAACTCCCACATTCCTTACTTACCATTACTACGGCTCATTTTCAAGTCATTTCCAATCGTCTCCCGACCGCTGCGCGTAATTGTCTACTGCAGACCCAACGCGATCGCGTACTCAATGACGCAGGAGCGAGGGGAGAGAAGCACTTCTATTTACGCACTCACTGACGTCAGGCGTCGAGAGTCCCCTACGTATCCCGGAAGGACTAACTTTCCGCTCACCTTTCAAACAAAGAAGTCCACGGTTACTAACAGCCATGAAGGCGTCGAGAGTCCCCTTCGTATCCCGGAAGAGCTAACTTTCCGCTCACCTTTCAAACAAAGAAGTCCACGGCTCCCCATGCTTGCTGCGCCGGTCGGCACTATATATACCGCACCTTCATGGGCGTTACAAAGCATCCAAAACCACCACATTCGACTTTCATCATTACAACCTTTTGGCAACAGGCGAATATGGAAGACATCTTGCGATACTCATCCCTCTCACTTCTTGTCCTGCTCCTTGCTTTCAAGCTCTATCTTAAAACAAGGAGACGACCCCAACACCTCCCTCCCAGTCCTCCTTCTCTGCCGGTTCTGGGTCATCTCCATCTCGCTAAAAAACCCCTCCACCGTACTCTCCAAAGCCTTTCGCAGAAATATGGCCCAATTTTCTCCCTCCGATTCGGTTCCCGCCTGGTAGTTATCGTGTCGTCCCCAACCGTAGTAGAGGAATGCTTCACCAAGAACGACGTTGTCTTGGCGAATCGTCCTGAGTTACTAATGGCCAAGCACCTTGGCTATAACCAGACCACCGTGGCAGCAGCCCCTTACGGCGATCACTGGCGCAACCTCCGCCGCATCAGCGCTCTCGAAATTTTCTCAAACAATCGCCTCAACATGTTTTCAAGCATTCGAAGGGATGAGGTTACCCGGTTGATGCGTAAACTGTCACGAAGCACATCCCAAGATTTCACCCAGGTGGAGCTGAAATCAATGTTCACAGATCTGACCTTCAACATTATAATGAGAATGGTAGCAGGTAAGCGGTACTACGGGTACGGAGATGAGGTGACGGACGAGAAAGAGGCGAGGCAGTTTAGGGAGATAATGAGACAGATTACTGAAAATGGAGGGGCATCGAATCCTCAAGAATTCGTGCCCTTTTTGCGGTGGATTGATCATGGGGGCTTGGAAAACAAGTTGAGGAGGCTGGCCAAAATAACGGATGCGTTCTTGCAAGGTCTTATTGATGAGAAGAGGGGCAAGGAGAAGGAGGGAAACACCATGATCGACCATCTTCTTTCTATGCAGAAATCGCAGCCGGATTACTACACGGACCAAATTATCAAAGGACTTATTTTGGTAAGTGCAGCAGATCTCTCTTTCGATCTTTTTTTTTTTTTTTTTTGTATTCTTTTTATTTCTATGGTTAAGAAGTTGTCGGATTATCGAAATCTGGCAAAGGATTACATGACTCCGCAACATGGCTTCATTTATGTCAGCCACAGCAAATGACTTCTACTTCCTTTTTACCAACAACTCCTAATACCTATTTGCACCGAGCAGGTTTTGCTGCTTGCAGGGACCGACACATCAGCAGTGACATTGGAATGGGCGATGTCCAATCTTCTTAATCATCCCGATGTGTTGAGCAAGGCTAGAGCTGAGCTGGACATCCTCGTTGGACAAGAAAAATTGATCGACGAATCCGATTTCTCTAAATTGCGCTACCTTTCAAGCATAATCTCGGAAACTCTTCGATTGTACCCAGCAGCACCGCTGCTTGTACCCCATATGCCCTCTGAGGATTGTACGATCGGAGGATATGATGTACCACGTAAGACAATGTTGTTGGTGAATGCGTGGGCTATTCATAGAGACCCCAAGTTGTGGGAGGATGCGACGAGCTTTAAGCCGGAGAGGTTTGAAAGTGGGGAGGCCGAGGCACACAAATTGATGCCATTTGGAATGGGGAGGAGGGCTTGTCCTGGTGCAGGCCTTGCCCAACGGACGTTGACTTTGGCATTGGGGTCATTGATTCAGTGCTTTGAGTGGAAGAGGGTTGGTGAGGAGGAAGTTGAGATGACGGAAGGTGCTGGGGCCACCATGCCCAAGGCAGTCGCACTGGAGGCCATGTGCAGGGCACGCCCCATTATGAGCAAACTTCTTGTTGAGGCTGTGGATGATGCTTGAAACATGTCTTAGAGCCAAGTCAAAGTCTGACGAGATATCGTACATATTCATGACTTGGTTGTTGTCATATATCTACACGTCTGGTTCATTCGTATGATAGTTTACCGTTCTTTTTTTTCTTTTCTCTTGACTTTGGTTTGTAGTGAACTTAACAGCTTTCTTACGTAATAAAGAGTGGTTCTGAGTACTCAAGTGTAGGAGGCAAACCAAAACCTCTTTATGATATGTATTTCAAAAATAGTTGCAATTGGAGTTTGAATACTCAATATATATGCAATCTCATGGTGACATCCATGGTTTTCCATACCAGCACAACTCCTGTTATCCAAAGCATCTATTATTGCTATTCTACATCTCATTATTACAAAGAAAAATAATAGTAGTAGGAAAGTGGACAAAAAGATGTATTATGTCCAATCAGTTTATTAAAAATGATATTAATTTGACATATACAAATTAACTCTAATAATATAATAAGAAAAAAATAATTAAAGCAAGTAATACACCATATAGATATGGGTCAATTCAATTATGGAACATGATGATCCAATTTTGAAATATTTATCTTTAAACAAATACAAGTAAACCCTTAATTAGTCATTGAGAATTAAAAGAAGAACGAAAAGAATTTGTAAGAAAAAAGCGGAAAGATTCAAATGACAAAATGAAGAGAGAGCTGAAGGTAGCCCGTATTTGGTTGACAGAAAAGAAACAGTGGAAATGAGTGTCACAAAAGGAAACGAAATTTACAGCAAGTCTCTATACACAACTGCAAAGAAATGAAGGCCAATGGGCCATGAAAAAATGGAGAACGTAAAAGCCCCTATACAAAAGTCATCCACCTCAATGCGAAAGGTTACAATATTCGAACCAAGTATGCTAGGACCAAACCTACAAATCCCACTTCGTCAACTTATGCTTCAATAAAATTGAAAACCTACAAAGAAATCTACATCAATATACACGTATTTAAAAAGTTTGTGACTTTCACTATTTACAACAAACTTCATCTTGAAATGATAATGAATAGATTAAAAAAGTTTATAATGCCTCAACAAAGTTAAAAATATTTCTAAAATAAGGTTTTTGAAATATCAATGTTATTTAATAGAATCAAGAAAATATCTATTTAAGTATATTAAATTCTTTCAAATGATTGTTTTGTTATGTTATAATTGAAGAACCTTAAATTTAATTTTTTCTTAGATGAGTTATAATGTTAAGGTATATCTTTAAGTTTTCATATTATCTTATTCTTAGACAAATAAACTTACATATTTATAAAATAAAATAAAAAATTCATGGGTGAATCTCCTTTCTTTTCTAACATAATAGCATTCACATGTGCAACCTCACTACTCTTTCAAGGAACCATGGCAACTATAGGGAAAAAAAAATGAGATCCTTCTATTTGCTTCAAAACGTATGATGCACAAAACAAAATTGTTATGTGCCTATGAACAGAATGCGTAATAGGTTCGACTATTGGAAAGTCGTCTCAAGTTCGTCGACTTTTGCCTTTACATGGGTGACCTATGGTCGCTATGCAAGAACAAAACAAGGACTTTAGGAAAATATTTCTTTTCAATCACAAGGGAACTTACAAAACTGGAAAGCAACTACAATATTTTTTTTGCATTCTTTGATTATCCTTGCCCCTATTTCTATCTGTATTCCTCTCATCTTCTAAAGGAAAGTTCTTCCATTACATAGTTAAATCTAACTTTGAAGATATCCTACACTTATTGTATTCAGATTCAAATTCAAATTGTTGCCCTTCTTGTTGAGATGCCGTCAAATCTCTTTACTTCCTTGCCATTCACGTCCCTTCTTTACAATGCCCGCCCCTTCGAGAATCATTTTCTATTAGCTTGGTTGATTGTCTACGTGGCTCCCATGTTCCATATAATAAATCCTGCATCCAAAATCCAAAATGGCTTTAAAAAATGAGATCCTTCTCTTCTTTTGGAACTTTGGGTTCCAAAGAAGAAGCGTAAGATCAAGAAAGAAGAGAGAAGAACAGAAAGAGACGTAGGAAGTGGGAATCTTTGACATTTATCCACGATGAACTTGATGTTGGGGACCCAATCTTTCGATGCATTAATGACCAGAAGTTTGAAAAAAGTAATTTCTAAGCCCATAACAAGAGCAAGCAGAGAAATTGCTTGTAGAATGGTCATCCGGTACAGGTAGTGTTAGTTATTGTTATGACAAACCACTGTCAAAATCACAATTCATGTGAACAGTGTCTGGAAAAAAATCAATATGATTTGAATTCGAGATGTTAGAAAAATTAATTGGGTTTAATTCAGGCTTATGTCCATAGCAAAATCAATATTTTCACTTTCTCCCAATTTCAAATATACTCCTCATAATGTATTTGGTGTATTTCCACTTTCTTTAGCTGCCGGACTTCCACCGACTTCGCTCCAACTAGTTGTTGAATTTTTCTTCGTGACGACTACTCCTCCTCCTTATCATCTTTCACAACACGTCTTCGAGCGCTCCACATCTTTCTTCACGGCATTTCGGCACCCACCATTGCACAAAGCAAGTGTTAGGTACGTGCTTTTGATTACTCAATGACAGCTTTAAATTCTCCTTTGTGGCTGCAAATTCTCTAACATCTAGGCCAAATTCTTCTACACGGCATCTAACATTATTTTCAGCTGCATTGGGGACTGAGTAAACCTTATCTTTTAATCATTCATGCAAAAAGCACCAAGCTTGTCATTGAAAAAGCCTAAACCCAATTTACAGGAATCTCATAAAAATCTTAACGTGATAAGATTATAGCTAAGAAAATGGTATAAATGATGACGAAACATATGCTCATTTGCTAGATTAAAAGAGATAAGAACATTGCTGATCCAAAGAAATTTTTAGTAATGCGTTGGATTTTGTTGATTTAAATTTTACTTGTAGGGCTTTTAGGATGGTGAAAAAATTCATGGAAAAGATATTTCATTGGGTTGCACATAATTAGAGAATGACATCCATCACATTTAGAAGGAGACAATTGGCAATATCTTGTTTGAGATTGACTTTGAAAGAGACGAAAGTGCTGATTTGCCAAGAGGGAGGGACAAGCCGAAGCACGCGAGGATAAAGAATAGCAGCTTGTAATCTTCAGAAGAACAAATAACAGAAGTCAATCACGGCTCGATTAAACAATTTGAGAAGAGATGGAGAAAACTTCACTACAGAATCTTAGTCCTCATTTTTCAATGATTTTCTTCTTTCCCTGATGATGTGGGCGCTGACAGAGGGAACGAGATAAGACAAATGCATACGCACTCACTGACATCAGTGATTAGTAGTTATCTATTAATTGTTTGACTTCATTGATTTGTGAAATGAAAACATGTACTTCTTTTAAAAAGTTTATATTTTTCTTATAATTAAGGATAATTATGATTTCAATTTCGTGAAGCGCAAGCTTTGTATCGCTACATATAACAGGTCTTCACTGTTGTGGTAGAGCATCCAAAACCATCTCATTCATATATTAGAAACAGGCGAACATGGAAGGCGTATTGTTATACTCATCCCTCTTGCTTCTTACCGTGCTCCTTGCTTTCAAGCTCTACCTTCAAAAAAGAAGACAACCCCACCGCCTCCCTCCCAGCCCTCCGTCTCTGCCGGTTCTGGGTCATCTCCATCTCGCTAAGAAACCCCTCCACCGTACTTTCCAAACGCTTTCCCAGAAATACGGCCAGATTTTTTCCCTCCGATTCGGTTCCCGCCTGGTGGTTATCGTATCGTCCCCGTCTGGAGTGGAAGAATGCTTCACGAAGAATGACATCGTTCTAGCAAATCGTCCTGAGTCCCTAGCGGGCAAGCACTTGGGCTACAACCAGTCCTCCATGGGAGGATCCCCTTATGGCGACCACTGGCGCAACCTTCGCCGCATCAGCGCCCTCGAAATCTTTTCAACCAACCGCCTCAACATGTTCTCTGGCATCCGAAGTGACGAGGTCACGCGCTTGCTACGTAAATTGTCACGTAACTCGCGCCAAGATTTCGCCCGGGTGGAGCTGAAATCACTGTTCTCGGATCTCACCCTTAACATCATAATGAGAATGGTAGCCGGGAAGCGATATTGCAAGTACGAAGAGGACGTGAAGGAAGAGAAAGAGGCGAGGCAGTTTAAGGAGATAATGAGAGTAGTTTTCGAGAATACAGGGGCATCGAATCCTCAAGAATTTGTGCCCATTTTGCGCTGGATTGATCATGGGGGTTTGGAGAACAGGTTGAGAGGACTGGCCAAAATAACGGATGCCTTCTTGCAAGGTCTTCTTGATGAGAAGAGGGGTAAGGAGGAGGGGGGAAACACTATGATAGACCATCTTCTTTCTTTACAGAAATCTCAGCCGGATGACTATACCGACCAGAATATCAAAGCACTTGTTTTGGTAAGTGTAGCAAATGCTCTCTTTCAAGATTTCTTTTATTTATTTATTTCGGCTGTTAAGGAGCTGTCGGAGCACATAAACCTTGCAAGGAAATTACGACCACATGCAATGTGCTTCATGCATGTCACCCACAATTAATGACTTTCTTCTCCTTTTTATCAATAACTCTTAATACCTATTTGTATGGAGCAGGACCTGCTGCTTGCAGGGACCGACACGTCAGCGGTGACATTGGAATGGGCGATGTCCAATCTTCTCAACCATCCCGATGTGTTGAACAAGGCGAGAGCTGAGCTGGACAGCCACGTTGGACAAGAGAAATTGATCGACGAGTCAAACTTCTCTAGTTTGAGTTACCTTTCAAGCATAATCTCGGAGACCCTCCGATTGTACCCGGCTGGCCCACTGCTAGTACCCCATATGCCCTCGGATGATTGTAAGATTGAAGGATATGATATACCACGTAACACAATGTTGTTGGTCAATGCGTGGGCTATACACAGAGACCCAAAGGTGTGGGAGGATGCGACGAGCTTTAAGCCGGAGAGGTTCGATAATGGGGAGGTTAAGGCACATAGGTTCATGCCATTTGGGATGGGGAGGAGGGCTTGTCCTGGGACAGGTCTTGCCCAACGGACGTTGACATTGGCTTTGGGTTCATTGATTCAGTGCTTTGACTGGAAGAGGGTTAGCGAGGAGGAAGTTGACATGACCGAGGATAGTGGGCTCACCATGCCCAAAGCAGTGGCGTTGGAGGCCATGTGTAGGCCACGCCCCATTATGAGCAAACTTCTTTCCCATTCTGTGGATGATGTTTGAACAGGTCTCTTGACTTTAGATGGGTTGCTTTGTGTCATAAACTGAGGAGACCAAAACCCAATGGGAAGAAGGCCGAAGAGGAAAGTAGAAGAAATCAAACCAGAGAAGAACGAAGAGAATAAGCGATATTTGTTGATATTCATCACTTGCTGGGCACCAAGGTTGCTGTCCTGAATCTACCCGTATTGTTCATTCGCATGGCATTTTACCTTTACTTTTTCTTTTTTAGTTTTTCGTTGGCTTGTAATGAACTAAACAGCGTTGCTTATGGAATAAGGGTGCATTTGAGTACTTAAGCTGTAGTAGGCAAACCCCTTCAATTTCATTGGAGGATTTGAGAAACAACTCAACTAAAAATTCTTTATGTTATACGTTCAAAAGTAGGTGTAATTGGGGTTTAGATATTTGAGAAAAAAAATATGCATATATGTTGAGTCATGCTTTTGAAGTCTCTAAGTAAAAATCCCCAATTTTCCTTTAAAATAACTCATGTTATCTAAGCATCTATTATTGCTATTCTACTTTGCACATTACAAAGAGAATCAAGGGTAGTAGGAAAATGGGCCACAACAATGTGTATGTAAATTGATTCTAAGTTTTATTGATAAAAAGGAGTTTTGAAGGTTATAAGATGTTGAATCGAAAACCTATGTTGTAAATATGCAATGGACTACCATTGGATTATCGGCCTACTAATAAGACCACTAAATCTTAACTCTTTGGATTTGGGAGACCTACAAGAGAAATAATTAAAACAAACAATATGCCATGTAGATATGAGTGAATCCAATTTATAGAAAATGATAGGATTTAGAACCACCTGTCTCTAAACAAATACAAGAAAAACCCTTAATGCAAGTCATTGAAAAGATAAAGAAGAACAAAAGGGAAATTGGGAACCTACGAAGTAATCTACAAGCAATGTTCACGTACTGGCAAGCTTTTTTGTTAAGGGTTTCTGCATTATTCAAAAAGATGGTGGCATTTACAGTTTACAACAAACTTGATTTGAACTCAATATGACCAGATGAGAAAGTCTTGGGTCAGTCTCCCCTCTTTTCTAACGTAAGAGCATCCTTGAGCACAAACTCATTGCCTTCTCAAGGAGCCATGGCAAGTACGGAAAAAAAAAAAAGATCATTCTCATTCGCTTCAAGATGTATGACCCATAAAAGAAAGTTATAAGGAAAAGGAGTTAACTGGCAACCAGCCTCAATGGTCCGGCTCTCGTCTCTGTACCTGGATCAATCTTTTATCAATACAACGAAAACCAACTCTTTTACACAAAGAATGAAAGCCGGAGAGCAGTGTGCTTATCTCCAATCTTGTGCTCAGATACTATGAACAAATTGCCTACATCTATACATAGATTACAAGGAAACAAGTGAATTTGTTGACCATGAAATCAGCTAAATAATGAATGTTGGTAGCTCGAGAAGATAACTGAAGAAAGAAATGTGAAATAATGTGAAGCTCGAAGGAAAAAGAAAAGCTACATTTGTCCATAAACGAAGAGAGATAACGCGCAAGTGCATAGAATTTAATGGCATCAAGATAAGCCATCATTTCTTCTTATATTGCCGTCCTTGTAAAAAGATCTCTTTTTCAAGGTTTCTCTCCAGTTTTTGTTTTTTTTCTTTTTGAAGTTCTATTTATTTCTATGGTTAAGAAGTCGTCGAAGTAGATAAACCCGGCCGGAAATTGTGGCTTCGTGCATGATAAACCTAGCAAGAAATTGTGGCTTCATGCATGCTAGCTTGAAGAATGGGTCGCTCCCCGTGGAATGCCATCTGCCACAACAATTGACTTACTCTTCCTTTTATTTACAAGTCTGATACCTATTTGTACGGAACAGAACTTGCTGCTTGCAGGGACCGAGACATCAGCGGTGACATTGGAATGGGCCATGTCTAATCTTCTCAATCATCCCGATGTTTTGAAGAAGGCTAGAGCTGAGCTAGAGCTGAGCTAGACAGCTAGCGTTGGACAAGAAAAATTGATTGAGGAATCAGATTTCTCTAATTTGCACTACCTTTCAAGTATAATCTCAGAGACCCTTCGATTGCACCCCGCCGCCCCACTGTTATTACCCCATTGTGCCTCAGATGATTGCACGATTGGAGGATCCGATGTACCACGTAACACGATGTTATTAGTCAATGCATGGGCCATACATAGAGACCCCACGTTGTGGGAGGATGCGACGCGTTTTAAGCCGGACGGATTGTAATGAACTAAACAGCTTCGCTTATGGAATAAGAGTGGATTTGAGTACTTAAGCTGTAGGACGCAAACCCATTCAATTTCATAGGAGGATTTGAGAAACAACTTAACCAAAAGTTCTTCACTTTATCCATTCAAAAGTAGGTGCAATCAGAATTTAGATATTTGAGAAAACAATATGCATATATATTTGAGTCATGCTTTTGAAGTCCCTATGTAAAAATTCACAATTTTCCTTTACTAGCATAACTCACACTGTCTTTGCCAACATCTAAAGTCTCCATGTTAT
Organism: Casuarina cunninghamiana; assembly: GCA_028551485.1. Classification (NCBI taxonomy): domain Eukaryota; kingdom Viridiplantae; phylum Streptophyta; class Magnoliopsida; order Fagales; family Casuarinaceae; genus Casuarina; species Casuarina cunninghamiana. Next base: position 17,879,191 of record CM052363.1, on the reverse strand, counting down.
TCAAGCATCTATTATTTGTTATACAATATTACGTATTACAAAGAGAATCAAGAATGGTAGGAAAATAGAAAAAAAAGATGAATATGTCCAATCAATTTATTAGAAATGATAATAAATTGTAGATATACATATTGAGTCTAATCATATAATAAGAAGACTGAATCTTTTTTTTTTTTATTTGGTAAAAGGAGTTTTGAGGATTTTGGGATGTTGTACCTAAGACTTAGATCTTTGACGGCCAAAGCTTACCATTGAACTTAGCCTCTTGACAAAACCCCTAAGTCTTAACTTTTTAGAATTGGGAGGCATACAAGAGAAACAATTAAAACAAATCATACACCATATAGATATGAGTCAACTCAATTTATAGAAATACTTATCTTTGAACAAATACATGGAAAACCATTAATGTAAGTCATTGAAAAGATAAACAAGAACAAAAAGAAATTGAGAACCTGCAAAGCAATCTACAAAACAATGCACATGTACGGACAACCTTTTTTGTTAAAGGTTTCTGCATTATTCAAAAAGATGGTGGCATTTACAATTTACAACAAACTTGATTAGAACTCAATAATGTCCAGATGAAAAAGTCTGTGGATTAATCTCCATTCTTTTTCTAACTTAAGAGCTTTCCTGAGCAGAAACTCACTGCCTTCTGAAGGAACCATCGCAAGTACAGAAAACAAAAGAAAGTCCAGCATCCAAAACTGCTGTCACCATCTTTTATGTCCAAGGAAGACTAACTGCCAAGTTGAACTCACTGACATTAAAAGAGAAAACAGAAAACTAACAAAAATAAGAACTAAACTTGGCTAAAAAAGGAGAACAAAAGACAGGCAAGGGGACAGAGGGTCTACACAGAATCTCCATTATCAGACAATAACATAAGAAAAAAACTGCCCACTCCACAGAATTTATAGCAATCAATCTCATATCAAGGCACATCAAGAAATTAATCTTGAGGAATGATCAGAAATTCTAAAAGGATAAGAAAACAAAAGAAAGAAACAATTATCAGTCTCGTACTAGCATTCTGAAGGCATTGATATAACCTTATCAAAGGCTAAAAGAATTTTTGGTGGGTCTTGCCACTCGTGTAATGTGGGTCAACTTCAATTTACTTGCGGAAGCAAAGCGGTTGTAGAAGGCAATAGGATATGCCATTCATTGCTCATACTAGTCAATAAAACTAATGGAGAAACAAACATGTAAGGTGATAAGCATTGCTTTTTACTAGTCATAAGTATGATATACCTTCAAAGTTTGTCCACGCCTCTGAATTTTGGCTAGAAGCGCTTGATTTGTAACTAGGCATAATATATTCTTGACATGATCTAGATTGACAAGATTACTGGAGGTTATTAACAAAATAAGCATCTTTTAACACTAACTGTCTAAGATTTGCTCTGCCTACTATCCACTAACATCTCCTGGTCCATTACTAGATTCTATGGTCCAAGAGAAATGAAGATTAGGTGGATATAACCAGTAGAAAAGTTGGAAAATTCAGAATGAATTGACAAAAACCTTTAGGCTTGAAAAACTGGTGCGTTGGGTTGATGCAAGTTATTTTCATCCTTGGATTCCTCAACTACTTTAAATCCATTGGTAGCTGCAGAGCTTTGATCAAATTCTCTGGCACCATCACTAGTAGTGGACTTTTGAATAGACATTGTCTTTCCCTCTCCACCAGCGTAGCTTTGCACGGGTTCGTTTGAACCTTGCTCAACAGGAAAGTTTAAGTCAAAAGTAGGTCTTCCATCTTCCATCATATTCTTCACTGCATCCTCCAAATCATCATAGTTCAAATTTCGCAGAATTTCTGGTAGTTACAAGCCACTGCTGTCAGGACGCTTAGTTCCCATTTCAATGTCAAATTTCTCCTTTAGGCAAATAATAGATTCCCCAGGATTTGAAGTCACTGATCCCACTGTCATCTGTTCATCCTCCTTCACAAACGATCGGAATTTATGCATTGAATGGGCGATTTTAGAGAAAGAAAAATTTCTCCGAGGTTCCTCATCGTTCCCTTGTAATATGGGTTCTCCTTCTTATCATTTCGATAGGGGAAGTTCTCATAAGTTGTCTGAAGTGAAAAAAAGAAAAATCATAGAGCTTAGATTGAATTAATTGCAGAATTAATCTCTCTTACATCACGAAAAAATGATTGAATGGAATGGGCATATGTGACTTTTTGTGTTTGCAATATTTAATTATTTATTAAAAAATATATTAGATGAGCATATAAGTGTGAAAATGTCTATGAAAAGCTACGTGATGACCCCTTAAGTAGCACAAAACAGGCTTGCACCTTGGTTGCTGGTGAAATGAGAAAAATTATTGTTTGTCTTGCAAAAGGCCTATTTGATAACATATCCTAAATCAATTCCTTTCTTTTACAACTCAATACAAATACAATCTGAGACAACTTTAAAGTGAGTTAACTTATAGAAACTCCTATATTTGAGCTATATGACATAAAAAAGAGTTAAGAGTACTTTGAAGACCAATTAAAGGGAGACTATTGTTAAAGGCTTGGTAAAGAAAATTCTATTCTTTGTTTTCTTCAAAAATTAGATTTTACTCTCAAAGTAAAAATCATTATGACTTGATATGTCAGGATTGAGAAAAAGGCCATAGGACATCTATAACAGAAGCCAACTTTTGTGGTGTTCTATAGCGAAAAACATATACATATGTGGCCGTAACATAACCACGTATACAAACAAGAAGATGGAGATATGAATGCTAAGAGAAGATAGTATGAAAAGGAATCAAATCTTTGAGACAAAGAATTTAGGTGTAATATGAAACAATAACAAGATAATAAAAGAATAGTTAGACAATACAAAGTTTACCAAGGTTCTTTTGACCTTGCATGACCACAAATCAAGTATTGCCAATTCTTGAAGTATACAATGGAGACTAACATGGTTTTTTTTTTTTTTTTTTTTCTTTTGATGAATATGTGAGTTTATTCATCAAAGAATAAAGAAGTACATAAGCTTAGGGACATACCCTAGCATTACAATTCATCTAGGAGAAAATAGAATTTGGAATTCTCCAACTATGGAGACTAACATGGTTGTCACAAGTGATGCATAAGATGACATTGAAGGTTGATTTGGATAGCAAGAAAGCATGTCAAATATGATTAATCAGAACATATAACCATTTGAGTAGTTGGGACATTAGTAAAACACAAGGCTAAGGAGGGGAAAACCCTAACCTCATGTAGGATTCAACTAAGGTTTGAACCTATAGTTGTATTCTTTAGTAGGAGATAACTTTGATTGGATGACAATATTATCTTCACTAAAAGCCAATTAAACCAGGTGGTGCAACATTTAAATCATGAAAGCGAGGTAACATTAGTCATGTAATTTCAAACATAGGCCACAATTTTTAACTTATTAAAGGATCATTGTTAAAAACAAGTTACTCCACTATGCTGGTTAATATTTCTAGCTTAAATCTCTAATGGCACCAAATTTTGAAAAAATAAAGTCCCATGAAGTTTGTATCTAGAGATTACCATTACTAATGCTAAGAATTGAGCAAAATAACAATCTATTAAGCTTTGGGAAATAGATAAAAGAAAAAAGGGAAATGCATAACCGTTAATATAAATAAAGTTCTAGCCCATCATAATGATAGAAAGAAGATTGAAATACCATACCATAAAGAAATTTTAGTGCATTTATCAAATGTAGAAAAGGGAAAATTTTTGGTATGTTTAGTTTCACCTACAAGAAGGAAAATAACGGCTTTCTCAATATTTTGGTAGAAAACTCATGCATTGCATTTATGTTGTTGATAACTCTATTTTTATAGAGTTATTTTGGCTATTTTAGGATATAAATAATACAAGTTTTATAAGATGATATTTAAGTTTTGATATATTTATGTAAATTTGTGTTATTTATGCAGCAAACCCCAAAAGAGCAAAAGAAAGAAAAGAAAAGAAAAGAAAAACTACAACAAGGCAACGTGTACAAATCCAAAAGAAGAAAGGAAAAGGACAAAAAAAAGACAAGGAAGGAAATAAAAGAAAAGACCACAAAAGTGAATTATGAATTGAGTAGGACAAGGACACGTTGCCAAGGAGGAGGAAAAGATAGCATAAAAGGAACGTGAATTAGGAGAAAACGTGAGGAGAAGGAGGCCCCGCATAGGAGATAGAAAAGAGAAAAAAAGGGAGAAATCGTGTGTTGCCGCCGAAACCAAGCAAGGAAGAAAAAAAAGCTAGAGAAGAAAGAGAAAACCAAAGAAGAAAAAGAGAAATAGAGGCGCGAAAGCTTCCCTCTACTTCTTATCATTCTTGAATTGTAGGAATTCTGTAAAGAATTCTTAAAGAGAAGACAGTGTGGTGACAACTTTCCTATTTTTCTATTTAAGATGTTTTGCTTAATTTCTACTATTGCTTTGGTTTGTTATTTCATTATGTTCTAAACTTCTTTTGTTAGAGCGAAAATGTAGCCTAACTATGATGATGTGAATTTTATAAGTTTTTATATTTTGCAAGATATTTTATATATGTGAGTTATATATTATTATGCTTAATGCTTTTAAGTGATTGGCCACCACTTGAATGATTTGATGTGCATGTTTGAGACTGAGAGGTAATAATATGCAATTGCTTCTTATAATATATAATCATGAATTAAATGTGGATAGACATATACCATGTTATTTGTGTGGCTTTTGGTGATAAGATGGTCGAAAGATTTATTGTAAACCAGGAATATTCACAGATCCTAATGCATTTGATTTGTTTCAATTCACATATAGAGATATAGTGAATTAATGAACTAAATAGGTTTATTATACCTAGACATAGGATAGTAAATAAATTAGGAAGTTCCGCCATCACATAGGTAATATCATTCTTGCAGGCATAAACTATGAAAATTCATATATAGTAGTTATGGTGAAATCGGAAGCTCTAACATGTTTCTCATCTTGATTTTTCCTACTTGAATTCAATTTTAATTAGTCTTGAGTTTTCGTTTTAGAAATTTTAAATTTTAGTTCATCATCAACAATACTTTGATTTGCTAGATAAATTTTAGAATTAATTCATCATTAGTACTTAATTAGTTTAGTATACACCAGTCTTCGTGGGACGATATTCATACTCATCATTATATTACTTGTTCGACATGTTCACTTGCATTTAAATTTCACCGAACAAGTTTTTGGTGCCGTTGCCGGGGATTGGTTGTTTTACTACTAATTAATATTAATACCGAATAATTCTAAGTTTAATCTAGTTTTTATTTTGTTAAAAAAAAAAGTCAATTTTTTTCTTTTATTTTGTTTTGTTAGATCTTATTTTTCTTTTGCTTTATTATTGTTATTTTTTTTTTAAAATTTAATCATTTGTTTTAGTTGCTACTTTTCAGGAGTGTTGCTGACGTGTATGACCCGTAGCCAAAAAGAACAACTTGTTAATCTTGACCCAGAAATTGAATGCACAGTCAGAAAGCAAAGAAAAGAGTTAAGAGAACAAAGAAGTGAAGTTAGAAAAATGGCAGAGAATGATGATCCACGCAAGCTTCTAAAAGAATATGTTGCACCAACAGTTCAGGGTGCCACATCAAGCATCAAAAGGCCTGCAATTCAAGCAAACAACTTTGAAATCAAGCCAGCACTCATTCAGATGCTTCAAAATTCTGTGCAATTTAGTGGGCTACCAAACGATGATCCAAATGCTCATATTGATGCTTTTCTTGAAATCTGTGACATGATTAAATACAATGGAGTCATAGATGATGCTGTTAGATTAAGGCTATTCCCATTTTCTTTAAGAGACAAAGCTAAAAGTTGGCTTTCTTCTCTTCCTGCAGGATCAATTACAACATAGGATGATTTGGCTCAGAAATTTCTTAGTAAGTTCTTTCCTCCAGCAAAGTCTGCCAAAATGCATAACGATATTACCGCTTTTATGCAGATGGACAATGAATCATTATATGAAGCTTGGGAAAGATTCAAAGAGCTTTTAAGAAGATGTCCACAACATGGACTACCCATATGGTTACAGGTACAAACTTTCTATAATGGGTCTAGTACAAATCTTTGTTTTATGCTTGATGCAGCTGTAGGAGGGGCTTTGAACAATAAGACACCAGAAGAAGCATATGATCTTTTGGAGGAAAAGGGAAATAATAGTTATCAATGGCCTACTGAGAGGTCACCAGTGAGGAAAGCTAGTGGAATTCATGAAGTAGATGCTTTCACTGCAATGTATGCACAAATTGAAAAACTCAACAAGAAAATAGATAACTTGAGTGCTCTAGTCATGAGGATTCAGAACATGTTATGTGATCATTGTGGTGGAGGACATGCAAGCATAGTGTGTCAAGTAGGTAACACGTTTGCACAGGGTAGCGAAGATGCTAATTATGTTGGAAATTCAAGTAGGCCACAAAATAATTCATACTCCAACACTTACAATCCGGGATGACGTAACCACCCAAATTTTTCATGGAATAATTCTAATGCAATAAGGCCACCACCAGGGTTTAGGCAACCAGAAGAAAAGAAGCCTAACTTAGAGGAAATAGTTGCTAAGATGTTATAGAACAACAAAACAAGAATGCAAAACCAAGAAGCTTCAATTCGAAATTTAGAGGTGCAAATAGGTTAGTTGGCTAATATGATTTCTGGAAGACAACAAGGTTCATTGCCGAGTAGCACAGAGAAGAATCCTATAGAAGATGCAAAGGTAATAACCTTGAGAAATGGCAAACAAGTGGGAAAAGATGACGTTGAGAAGGAAAATGTCAGGGATAAGGAAGATGATGTTAGCACACAGCCTGAGGAGGCAACCAAGAGGACATTATTCCCTGATAATCCCAAGCCTTATGTGCCTCCTGTTCCATTTCCTCAGAGACTCCAGTAACATAAAATAGATAAGCAGTTTTCTAAATTTCTTGATTTATTTAAAAAATTGCATATTAACATTCCTTTTGCAGATGCATTAGCTCAAATGCCCAGTTATGCAAAATTTCTTAAGGAGATATTAAAAAAAAAAAGGAAGCTGGAAGAGTATGAAACTATGAAGCTAACTGAAGAATGCTTAGCCATCTTACAAAACAAATTGCCTCCAAAATTAAAGATCCAGGGAGTTTTACAATTCCTTGTACTATTGGAGATTCTCACTTTGATAAGGCATTATGTGATTTAGGAGCTAGTATTAATCTAATGCCTTTTTCTGTTTTCAGGAAATTAGGATTGGGTGAAGTGAAGCCAACCACAGTGTCCCTACAATTGGCTGATCGATCAATTAAATATCCGAGGGGCATTGTAGAAGATGTATTGGTAAAAGTTGACAAATTCATTTTTCCTGCAGATTTTATAGTACTTGACATGGAGGAAGACTTTGAGGTACCACTTATCTTAGGTCAACCTTTTCTAGCAATAGGAAGAGCTTTGATTGATGTACAACAAGGGAAGTTAATATTAAGAGTTCAAAATGATTCTGTCATTTTTAATGTTTTTACTGCTATGAAACATCCATATGATGATAGTTCTTGCTTTAGGCTTGAGACAATTGATAAGTTTGTGAATAAGATCTTTCAGGAAAAAGCTTTCAAGAATCCATTTGAAGCATGCTTGGTTCACCTAAAGAATGAGGAAATTGAAAGCGAAGAGATATAGGAGTATGCCAATCTCATGGAGGCAAATCCACCATATTCACAGCAAAAGGCACCAAAGTTTGAGGAGTTAGAACAACACATGACAAAACCTAAGTCATCGATTGAAGAACCTCCAACTCTTGAACTCAAGCCCTTACCTTCCCATTTGAAATATGTTTATTTAGATGAAGTTTCTACTTTGCCAGTAATTATATCTTCTTCTTTGACAGAATCAATGGAAGAGAAATTACTTCAGGTGTTGAGAGAGCATAAAGGAGCAATTGGATGAAAAATAGCTGACATCAAGGGAATTAGTCCTTCACTTTGCATGCACAAGATTTTGATGGAAGAGCAGTACAAAGCTACTGTTCAACCTTAGAGGCGATTGAATCCAAAGATGCAAGAAGTGGTGAAGGCTGAGGTAATCAAGTTGCTTGATGCAGGGATCATTTATCCTATCTCAGATAGTCCCTAGGTAAGTCCTATGCAAGTTGTGCCAAAAAAGGGAGGTATGACTGTTCAAAGAAATGATAATAATGAATTGATTCCAACTAGGACAATTACTGGATGGCGTGTGTGTATAGATTATAGAAAACTGAATGATGCCACTAGAAAAGATCATTTCCCTTTACCATTTATTAATCAAATGTTAGAAAGACTTGCAGGACACGAATTTTATTGCTTTCTTGATGGGTATTCAGGGTATAATCAAATTCACATTGCATTAGAAGATCAAGAGAAAACCACTTTCACTTGTCCTTATGGTACCTTTGCTTTTAGAAGAATGCCCTTTGGTCTTTGTAATGCACCAGCCACTTTTCAGAGATGCATGATGGCCATTTTTTCTGATATGGTTGAAAAATTTATTGAGATTTTAATGGATGATTTTTCTGTATTTGGTTCATCATTTGACATTTGTTTAAATAATTTAGCAAGGGTTTTACAAATGTGTGAGGAGACTAACCTTGTTTTGAATTGGGAGAAGTGTCATTTTATGGTGCAGGAAGGAATAGTGCTTGGGCATAAGATATCTAAAAAAGGATTAGAGGTTGATCGAGCTAAAGTGGAGGTCATTGCAAAACTGCCCCCACCAACATCAGTGAAACTTGTTAGAGGCTTTTTGGGGCATGCAGGATTCTATAGGCGATTCATAACAGATTTTTCTAAAATTGCTAGACCCCTTTCAAGTTTGTTGGTTAAAGATGTGAAATATAACTTTTCTAATGAATGCTTGCAGGCTTTTAACACTTTAAAGGAAAAGTTAACATCAGAACCAATCATGGTAGCACTAGAATGGGACTTACCTTTTGAGCTAATGTGTGATGCTAGTGATTTTGCAGTAGGAGCTATTTTGGGACAACGGAAGAATGGAGTTTTTCAAACCATTTACTATGCCAGTCGATCCTTGTCAGGTGCACAATTGAATTATTCAACAACAGAAAAAGAACTTTTGGCAGTAGTATTTGCTTTTGATAAATTTCATTCTTATCTAATTAGTTCAAAAGTTATTATTTATTCTGACCACTCTGCTCTTAAGCATCAACTTGAAAAGAAAGAATCAAAACCTAGGTTAATCAGGTGGATTCTATTGCTACAAGAATTTGATTTGGAGATCAAGGATAAGAAGGGGACCGAAAATCTAGTTGCAGATCATTTGTCTAGAATTCCCAATTTGAAGGAAGAAGATCAACCGATTATGGAAGAATTTCCCGATGAAAACATTTTTGCGCTCCAATCCATCCAAATTCCTTGGTATGCTGATTTTGTCAATTATTTAGTAAGTAATGTTCTTCCTCCTGAAATTTCATATCAACAAAGAAAAAAAATCTTTTCTGACCTCAAACATTATTTTTAGGAAGAACCTTTCTTGTTTAAAGTATGTGTAGACCAGGTTATAAGGAGATGTGTTCCTGAGGAAGAGATGGCCAGTATCCTACACCATTGTCATGCTAGAGAGGCTGGTGGTCATTTTGGTGCCACTAGAACTGCAGCTAAGGTTTTACAGTCTGGATTTTATTGTCCCACACTTTTTAGAGATGCATATTCATATGTAGTTGCATGTGATCAATGTCAAAGAACTGGAAATATTTCTAGGAAACATGAGATGCCTCTAAACAATGTTGTTGTGTGTGAGTTATTTGATGTTTGGGGTATTGATTTCATGGGACCCTTTCCACCTTCTTATGGAAATATGTATATTTTGGTGGCTGTTGAGTATGTGTCTAAATGGGTAGAAGCAGTAGCATTGCCAATAAATGATGCTAAGGTTGTGGTTAAATTCTTAAAGAAAAATATTTTTACCCGCTTTGGCACTCCTAGGGCAATCATAAGTGATAGAGGGACCCATTTTTGCAACAAACAATTTGAAGCACTTTTGGGTAAGTATGGGGTTACCCATAAGATTGCTACCCCTTATCACCCTCAAACTAATGGTCAAGTTAAGATATCAAATAGGGAAATTAAGAGAATTTTGGAAAAAACTGTGAATACCTCAAGGAAAGATTGGTCAATGAAACTTGATGATGCACTTTGGGCCTATAGAACAGCATTCAAAACACCAATTGGAATGTCTCCTTTTAGGCTAGTGTTTGGGAAGGCTTGTCATCTACCTGTAGAATTAGAGCATAAAGCATATTGGGCTTTGAAATTTTTGAACTTTGATATGCAGTCCGCAGGTGAAACTCGATTGTTGTAGCTGAATGAATTGCAAGAATTGCGAGATGAGGCCTATGAAAATGCCAAAATATACAAGGAGCGGACAAAAAGATGGCATGACAAACACATATTAAGAAGAGAATTTGTGGTTGGCCAAAAAGTATTGCTTTATAACTCTCGTCTTAAATTGTTTCCAGGTAAATTGCGGTCTCGATGGTCTGGCCCTTTCATAGTCACTAAGGTATTCCCATATGGAGCAATAGAAGTTGCAAATGACACCCAAGGCACGTTTAAGGTGAATGGTCAGCGTTTGAAGCCCTACTTTGAGGGAGTCAACATGCAGAAGACTACCATTGATCTTCTTCCTCCTTGAGTAGCAACATTGAAGATAGTTTGGCTGAAAACTATAAAGCAAGCGCTTCTTGGGAGGCAACACAAGCATTTTGTTGGTTCTTTTGCTGAAAGTTTTGTCACCACCATCTCCTTAGAGCTCTCTATGGCTATCACCTACAATCAGGGGAGTTTTCTCATTCCTATTTTACCTTTATTTTCCTTTATTTTTGCATTATTTCTTTTTACATTGAGGACAATGCTTCATTCAAGTTTGGGGGTGGGAAAATAAATCTTTTCTTGCTAAATCTAATTGAATTTCTTTCTCATGTCATGATTAAACCCTTTGTTTTGAATTCTTAGCGATTCTTAAGAAGATGTAGATTCTGTTCAAACCCGCAATTGTGATGTGAGTTAAGTATGATTATGATTATGTTGATCCATTTATTAAACACTAAAAGTCCTTCATTTTTGAAATTGTGTGTATTTCTAGAGAACATTCATGTGAAGTATGTGATTTTCTTAGATCGCACCCAGATCTTAGAATTTGCTTGATTTTCTCTTGAGGCGAAATCCTAGGTTGCATCTAATTGAGAAAATGATTTAGGCCATTCTTTGGATCGTTTGAGCCTTTCAAGCCAACCCTATTTATTTATCCCTAGTCACCCCACTGAGCCTTGATTTATATCCATTTTTTATTTTGACACCCACATATATATACCTTTGAGCCTTTGATAAATTATCTTTTCGTCCTGCACCCTTGAACATGTTGATTTTTAGGATATAAGTCTATTTGAGTAAAGAGAAGTCAAGGGGAAGGATGTTGATTGCAATGATTATGTAGCATAATATGTTGCTTTTGTGAAGGCAAAAAAAAAAAACAAAAAACAAAAAAAAGGAATGCAACATCTGTCCAAGAATGAAATTCTCTTATCACTTATTGTCAAATTCAAGCCACTCAAGGTTCAGAAATTGGCTTTTGCATAGTAGTTAGATATCATCAGTAAGATAAGATTATAATAGTTACATTTCTAGTCCTACTACTTGCTTTATTATTGCAAGCATGATTGTGACTTTTATGAATGTCAAAAAAATCCAAGTGAAATCAACTAGTTTTAGGAAGAAAGGAATGAGAGAAGTGGTGATAGAAAGATCATTTGTGAAAAAAAAAAAGAAAAGAAAAGAAAAGAAAGAAAGTGACAAAAGCTTAAATTAGATCTTAGAAAACAATGTGTTCATGGGTGAATTAAGCTTAAATGACTTTCATCTTACCCCTAGCCCAGCCTTACATTACAAGCTTATAAAGTCCTATTGATTCTTGGTTAGATGATTGGCCTACATTAGTGGAGAGAGGAATGAAAAGCAAACCTATGAGGTTTGGTTAAAGATTTTAAGAGATTGCATATTAATGTGGATCTATTTAGAGTGCATATAGTTGAAAAGATAAGGACTCACACTCACACACATGAATATGGTCAACATAGTTAAGAGTCTATCTTATCTTATGAACAATTGTTGTGTTTGGATGAAAGCTATATTTTTTTTTCTTTAAATTGTTAAGTTGAGCAATTTTGAGTGAATTTCAAGAAGGGGTTTTGTCCAAAACATATATTATCTCTTACTTTTGCTCGAGGACTAGCAAAATGTCAAGTTTGGGGGTCTTGATAACTCTATTTTTATAGAATTATTTTTATAGGAAAATAACGGCTTTCCCAATATTTTGGTAGAAAACTCATGCATAGCATTTATGTTGTAAAGGGATTTTAAATAAGATACTTGTTGGAAATTATGTAGTCGCACAATATAATCAAGCTACGTGGGTTCTTCCTTGTATGGGGCATGTGCTGAACACATGTTTTGAAAGTGGGCCATGGTTTTAACTTGGTATCGGATCTAGGTTACATCTGGATCAAACTATTGACCTAAGAAGCTAACAAAAAAGAGAGATGAAAAAGGTATATTAAGATAGGCCAAAAGCTTCTTACGTGATTATTGTTTTTCTTTTTCTTTCTTTTTCTAATTCAACCTCCACTTGTTAAGGACGGAAAATGACTTAAAAATTTGAGGGTTTAAAGGTCTAAACTTCCCTAAACAGAAAAAAAAAAAAGACTTTCCATTGGCTTGTGATTTCAGCTGCATAAAGCATAAGGAAATGCAAAGAATACGTTATGAAAATATTTTCACAAAAAAAATAGAGTCCTAGAGATGTTATAATATGTTAATAGATCTAGTGGTATCTAGATACAACACATCTAAACTTACAATGGAAGATGCCTTTAATGTAACAAAATCCATAATATTTCTATATAATTTACTCTAGCCCAATAAGATTACTTAGTTTGTGCAAATCATATAGAAATGGAAAACTGTAAGACCATTGACAGACCAAACAGCTAGCAAGCAGTACACCATAAGGAAATTTGATGGAATATCATGTGACATGCCTTTCCAAAAAGTGCCTTTCCTTTTAAGAATGATGATCAAAGAAAAATGAACATGTGTATGCACAAGATTGTTGTTGTTAAGATGAACAAGAAGGACGGGTAGTTACGCTGCAAGCAAATCAATATACATAAGTGTTGGATCCTATAGCCACCTAAGAATGAGGATGAATTAGGTTTATCAAAAATCTTTTGGTCTTTTTTGTTTTTATTATATTAAGCAATTAAGATAGCAACCAAGATTATCACACAAAACAAAGACACAAAGTTTTGGAAGGTGGTTCGACCTAAGCCACCTTGGCACCTACTCCACCCCACTCTAGCAACAACTTGCTAGAGTCACTCTCCAATCAAATCACAAATTGATTACAAGGGAGAACCACTCCCTAAATCCCAGTTATAAATTCTCTCCTCAAGAATTTCAACAAAGAGTAGTAATTAGGTACAATTTTGAATTCAACTTCTGTAAGATATGAATTCAAGTTTGAAAGCTTCAAACAAGTGTTAGAGATTTAATACAACATGATATGGACAAAAGCCCTAAATTTACATGAACTTTAGCATTGTTCACTCATATGAAATCAAGAGCTATATGATTTCCTAACAAGTGTATGAAAGCATTAATAAGCTTAGAGTAGAATCACCAAAATATAGAATCAATTTCATAAGGAGCTTGAAGATGCTTAAGTGAAGAGTATATGTTTATGAAAGAAGCTTGCTTTTCTCTAAGATTTTTAGACCAACCAATAAAAATGAGTAAAATGCACTTAAGTAGCTTTAAAATAACTCACATTTCACTTTAAAGAGTCATTCTAACAACTCTGAAGCAAGTCACCTCTTTTTCCCGTTAGAGCCCTAATTTTTTGTCTTCTCTCTCTTCATTTTGAGCTGTTAAGAAAGGTATGAGATAGAGTTGTGTTCAGTCTAAAACCATTCATAATCATGCTCCAAAATGACATTATTTTGCCCATAACTTAAGTTACTAATTCGGAGCTCTGTAGACCAAAAAGGGGTGAAACTTAGGTCAAATTATAACCTTTATGAAATCTCTTCAATCTTGAATCAAATCATCATGGGTGCTTCATAGATTTATAGATCAACTTCTTATCTTCAAAAGCCCTATAGTTTTAGCTTTAAAAACTCTTATAATTTGCTTCCAATTTCTTTTCTAAGTAGTTAGGGTACAAATTGGAATAGCTCTTTAATTTCTTCAAATTGATCCTCTATGAGTAGTGGGTCTTCATTTTTTTTCCACAAAATTTTCCTTTCTTCATTAGCTTTCCAACAAGCCATTTTTCAGCTTGATCAGAGAAGTTTAAGGTGGCCAAATTTGATGGCAAAGTCACGACGTCGCTAGGCATTTTCTAGGTCGCAGGTCACTAGGTCAAGAGATCGGGTTGCAAGCACAGATAGCTTCGCAGGTCGCGTGTGGGTAGTCGGGTCATAGGTCGTGCACTTGGACTAGGTTGATTAGCATAGGGCTTGGGTCTCCTTTTGCAAGTTTACTTTGGACTAGATCACACAAGCTGGGTCACATATGTAATGGGTCATGCTCTACTTTAGGCTTTGCAATTTTAGGCTTCTAATTTATTTATTTGCCCACTTTCTTGCAAGATATTTTCATCTTAATTTCTTATAAAACTTATTAAATAAGCAACCAATGATTATAAATTTTCATATTATAATGCATATTTTTCTCATCATTAAAATTTTAATATATTCTAATTTCATTAAAATATATTCCAACATTCTTCCCTTTTTTGATGATAATAAAATAAAACATTTTGATAATAAGTTTTAGACCACCATTTTTAAATTTCGAAGTCCATATATTAATGCATAATCAATACCAAGTCCAAAGCACATTAATATAATAATTAAGAAATATATTCCCTTAAAACAAGTCATATATTTCTCCCTTTATATCAAGTCCAAAATGCATATGATCCTATATCGAGTCCAAAATTCATATGTTCAATATAACATCATATATTGCTGCCCTTATAACAAGTTCCAAGCACATCAAATATATATGATCAACGTAGCATCATAGCATATATTTCTCCCCTTTTTTGTTTTATCAACACAAAAATCAACAAACTATGAACCATAAAATTATGGCATGGTGTTATTTCAACGTTGCTCAAGAGCTTATAGCTCCCCTTCAATGATAGCTTCCTTTCAAGATATGCCAAACAACCATGAAGCAAGGCAAAAAGAGAACCACCATACATCATAAGAGACAAAAAAAAATTGATGCAGTTGTTGTTTTGTGTTTACAATGAGATGAAAATGCCTTGGCGCCATGAGAATATCTCCCCTATATAACCACAATGATAGCACACTTTCTCAACACATATCATGTTTTTCTTTACATTCATCATTCATGAACCAACAACACATACGTAGAAATTTGGAGCACAATAGTTTGCAAAAATCAAATTTCACGGCACCATATTTGTGAATTTAGAGGTCACAATAGCACCATAGATAGAGTTGAGTTCCAAACATAAAAAAAATTTAGGTGCTAGCAACACAAGATAATAGGTACAAATCTTATAGGGCATTTGGTGTATCAACAAGCAACAAAAATTGGGAAGATCCTACCAAATATGATGAATCAAGAGCTCTTTTTAAGTAGTAGTGCCTACCATTGTTGTACAGTTTGCACAAATCAAAGTTCATAGCACCATATTTGTAAAATTTAGAGGTCACAATAGCACCATAGATAGAGTTGATTTCCAAACATAAACAAAATTTAGGTGCTAGCAACACAAGATAATAAGTACAAATCTTACAGGGCATTTGGTGTATCAGTAAGCAACAAAAATTGGAAAGATCATACAAAATATGATGAATCAAGAGCTCCTCCTGAGTAGTTGTTTAATGAAATTCTACATGCAAGTATACATGTCGAACAAGTAATATAATGATAAGTATGAATGTCGTCCCACAGAGACTGCTGCTTACTAAACTAATTAAGTACTAATGGTGAATAGTTCCTAAAATTTATCTAGCAAATCAAAATGGTAAAACATTGATTAAAGAATTAAATTTAACCTAAACTTGATTAACAAAATATGCTAGAGCGTTCGATTTCGCCTAATTACTATATACAAATGTTGATCATCCATGTTAGCAAGATTAATTCTACTCATGTAATGGCAGAATCTTCTAATTTATTCATTATCCTATGTCTAGGTATAGTGAACCTACTTAGCTCATTAATATACTGTGAGTCTGTATATGAATTGAATAAACTAAATGCATTAAGATATGTGAATATTCCAGTTTACACCAAAAGCCACACAAATCATATGGTATATGTCTATACATATTAATCTATGGTTGCATATTAGATAAAGCAACTGCATACTATCTACTGTCAATCTCAAACATGTAAATCATATCATTTAAGTGGTAGCTAGTCACCCAAATGCATTAAGATCAGTAACATCCAACTTCACATTCATAAAATATCTTACAAAATGTAAATAATCATATCATTCCTACTTTATAATCAAGTTACATCGTAGCTCTAACAAAATGAATTAAAACAACATATTTACATTCTGAATTAGTGCAAAAATGTAAACAAAACATTCTGAATTTAAAAACATTAAAGCTATCACCAAAATGTCTTTAAATCACAAAAGGATTGCACAAATCTGCACATTAGGGGAAGAAGAAGATCCTGTCTGAAAAAAGGGGTGAAAATAAGCTGCCACGTGCCTCCACGCGCCACCGCCATGCACTAGCCAGTCGCCGGTCACGCGTCGGTCATGCGCCGTCGTGCGCCACTGCCATTCTTCATGGAAACCTCCAGAAATTACCTGTCACAATCCCTAGACTACTGATCTGCCGAGAAATTGCCCAAATATACAGCAAAATGGCATAGATCTAGTGGAGAAGGCTTGGATGGTGTTCGCTGTTCTTTGCTAGAAACCACTAGAAACCGCCACAAGATTGCCCCAGAACCACCAGAAATCACACTAGTTTAGCAGATCCGTTCCTTCCTCACCTAAAAACGCTCGAAAATGGCCAGAAAAAGGGTTCTTGAGCACCGAAAATGTGTCACGTGAAAAAGGTGCCTTCACCGGAAAATGACGTGATGGTTGGCTTTCACCTAATTTTTCGGCGTCTTCAGAGTCCCACGCTGTCGCGCATGGCCTCTGCTTTTCTGGCGAGGTCCTAATCGCCGGAATCTGTCCTCTCTCTCTCTAGTCTGTTTTTTATTCCGCCTACCTTCCGTCTGTCTCTCCTTCTCGAAAATTCACAACCAACTCATAATAGCCTCACAGGTCCCACATTTTTCCTTTTGTTTTGGTCACGTGCTTTCCCTATGCTTTCCCTTGCTAGGTCTTCCTTGTGTTTGATTAATTGCTTCTTTCATGTGAGCTCTTTCCTCTTCTCTTTTCCTTCCAATTTTGTTTCATTTCCTTCATTTTCTTTCATTTTGGGTTTGCTACATAAAATAACAAAATATGCATAAATATAATTGAATACAAATATAATCTAATAAAATAATATTAAATATCACCTAAAATAATCAAAATAACTCTACATAAAATAGAGTTATCAGTAATGGCACGTACCATTATTGTAAAGTGGAGTTTACAACAAGGGTTGGAGTTGTGCAATGGAACATACCAAGATAAACTCCCCCTCAAACTAGGAAGGGCCTTTTCTTGTTACAAGAAAAGGAATGTTGATTGACAATGGAGGCTACTTCAATTATGAGATTGATAAAGAGTACATGTATGCCAATACATTGATGTAGTGATGCAAATTTGTAAAAATTGGATCTATAAATCATCTACATTCCTAACACTTTTCTTAGATAACAAAACCTTTCTTTGTCAAAAGGTTTAGTAAAGATGTCAGCAAATTGGTGGAGAGTGCTAACATATTCTATGATGACATTTCCTTTAAGGACATAATCCCTTATGAAATGATGTCTAATTTCTATGTGTTTAGTGTGAGAGTGTTGAACAAGATTTTTTGTGCAGTTAATAATACTTATGTTATCACACTTCAAGGGTATAGAACTTTAAAATGAATTAAAATCAACAAGTTGATTTTTCATCCAAAGAACTTATACGAAACAACTTCCCAAGGCAATATATTCAACTTCAGTAGTAGAAATAACAACACTTTGTTGCTTCTTAGAAAACCATGAAACTAACATATTTCCTAGAAATTGACATGTCCCATTAGTACTTTTATGATCAATTTTGTAACTAGCATAATCAGCATCACTATATGCATGCAAATGAAAAGATAACTCTCTAGGATACCATATACCTAACTTAGGTGTGTGCTTGAGATATCGAAAGATTCTCTTGACAACAACAAGATGACTCTCCTTAGGATCAGCTTGATATTGTGCACAAATAAACACACTAACTTGATCGAAATTTAACTTCTTAAGGAGTTCATATGTGAATTTACTTTGAGAGATAAAAATGCCATATGCTGTTTTTTATTTGTAATCCTAGAAAATAACTAAGTTCTCCCATCATGCTCATTTCAAATTCTTTCTTCATAAGTTCAGCAAATTTAGTGTACAAAGATGGATTAAATGAACTAAAAATGAATGTCATCTGCATATATTAGAACTAAAAGAATATCATAATCATTTGACTTGATGAATAAAGTAATGTCTATAGCACCCTTTTTTAAGTTGTTTTCCATCAAGTATGTACTTAAACGATCATACCAAGCTCTTGGAGCTTGTTTCAAACTATACAATGCCTTAGTGAGTTTAAAAACATGATTTGAAACAAAGGATCTTCAAAAACCAAAAGGTTGTTCAACATATACTTCCTCATTTATGTAACCATTCAAAAATGCACTTTTAACATCCATTTGAAACAATTTGAAATTCTTATGAGATGTATAAGCTAAAAGCATGTGAATGGATTCCAATGTAACTACATGTGCACAAGTCTCATCATAGTTTATGCCTTCTTCCTAGTTTTACCCTTGTGCAATAAGTCTGGTCTTATTTCTAACTATTGTTCCATTTTATTCCTATACACCCATTTTGTTCCAATAATAGTTTTACTTTCTGGTCTAGGAGTTAATTCTCAAACTTTATTTCTTTGAAACTGATTTAGTTTTTCTTGCATGACAATAATCCAATTACTATCAAGTAATGCATCTTTAATATTCCTAGGTTCTTCTTGTAATAAGAATGTAGCAAATGCACAAATATTGTAGGTTGAGAACTTGTACTGACCTTATCCAAGGAATTTCTAATAATATTGGTAGGAGTTACCTCATTTTGTACCCTTGGATAAGTGGGTTCTCTTTGCATATGTTTTAGCCACTCTTCTCGTTCCTTTTGTGTGATAATAGCATTGGGAGAGTTGCTGTTTGGAGCTTCTACTAATGGTATAGATTCTGAATCTTTACTTGTGCTGGGAGGATTACTTTGTGAAGCATCTAGCAATGGTACAAGTACTAGTCTTCATCTGCACATGTAATTATCTTTTCCCTTGCTTGGAAGTTAATAGTTTCATAAAAAATTACATGTATTGATTCCTTAACAACTAACATTCTTCTATTTAAGACTCTAAATGCTTTACTACTACTAAAGTATCCTAGAAAAATTCCTTCGTTACTTTTAGAATTAAATTTACATAAATTTTCTTTTCCATTATTATGCATAAAACACTTGCAACCAAATATGTGAAAATATGCTACATTTGACCTTTTTTCATAAAACAATTCATATAGGGTTTTCTCTAATATAAGTCTTATCATAACCTTATTTAAGACATAACATGTAGTATTTACAGCTTCTCCCCACAAATACATAGGCAAATTATTTTCACCAAAATGGTTTTACCTAGTTCTTGTAGTGTTTTATTCTTTCTTTCCACTACACCATTTTGTTATGATGTTCTTGGTGTAGAAAAATTATGTTCAATTCCATTTTTAGTGTAAAAATGTTCAAACTCATGATTCTAAAATTTTGTTCCATTATTTGTACAAATGGATTTGATTTTACAATCTTTCTCATTTTGCACCTTTTTACATTACTTTTCAAACATATGAAAGGTTTCACTTTTATGTGCAATGCCAAATGTCCAAGTAAATCTAGAGTAATCATCAACAATTACAAACATATAATACTTACCTCCAAGGCTTGCAGTCTGCATAAGTCTAAAGAGTTTCATATGTATTAGTTCAATTGGTTTTATGGTTGTAACTATATCTTTTGAATTAAAACTGGTCTTTGCATTACCTTTCATGCATGCATCACACACCACATTTTTTATCACATTTTAATTCTAGTAGCCTCTTACTAAGTCCTTTCTATACAATTTCACAAGTTGTTTCACATTGATATGAGTCAATCTCTTATGCCACAACTAGCTACTATTGTCTAGGTCTATTGCTAAGCATATTTATTTGTTTGAAATGTATTAGATCTAAAACATATATATTTCCTAGTCTTTTTCCAAAAACAATAGTCTTTTTATTTCTACTAGATATTTTGTAGAAATTAGATCTAAACTTGACTTTATAATCTTTATCACATAGTTGACTAATACTTATGAGATTATGTTTCAATCCTTCTACATACAAAACATCATCAATTACAAAAGATGAGGATAAGTTACCTATTGTCCTTATAACTTTTATGATGCAAGAGGAGTTATCTCCAAAGAAGAACGTTGCCACCATAATTCCAAATCTGAACAGAAGTGGTAACATCCTAACACAGAAAGATCTGTCACATTCATTACCGACTACAGAAGGAAAGATTCAAAACCCATTTGAATATTCTTAACTGAAAATCAGAAACTTTCTTAAACGATTTCACGGATTTCCGACAACTCTGAAAACTTTCCGATTCACGCATATCTTCTGGGTTTATTTCCTTTCCATGTTTATACGAGCAACCTATCTATATAAGGTGCCAAAATTGTACAAACAAATCATCGAAGTGAATATTTTCTTCTTTGCATCTACCATTTTAATCTCTTTTGTTTTTTAGTTGATTTTTAATTCTATCCTGGTGTCATTCGTCAACTAGGTGAAAGTCGTCTTCTTCGATCCTCAGCTTTTTCATAACTTCCGCTGCACAATTCCAATGGAAGCTGCCACTGTTGCCGCCCTTGCTCCAACCAACATCAATGTCCCGGCTATGGGCATTCGGTTGGAAGGTCCAAACTACTTGGTTTGGAAGACTCACCTCACTCCATATCTGAGTGCTAGTGGTCTCCTTAACATTTTGGATAGAAGTTATCCCTGTCCAGATGAATTTCTCAATGTCACTAATGAGCAGGGTGCCACTGTTTAGGTTACAAATCTTGATTTTACAAAATGGCAAATTCGTGATCAAACAACCTTAGGATGGGTATTGAATATCTCATCGGATGCCATTGTCATTGGGCTGTCTTGATTTAAGTGTTCCAGTGATGCCTAGAATGCTCTGGCTATTGAGTTTGCAACCCAAAGTACTGCAAATGCTACTACTCTTCGACTTCGCCTTCAAGCAATGACCAAGGGCCATCATTCGGTCACTGAATATTTGCAAGAGGTGAACTCTTTGTCTGACTAGCTTACCTCAGTCAGAGAACTTGTATCCAATAATAAGTTTTTAACTCATTTATTTGGAGGCCTTGGTCCTCAGTATTCCAACCTTGCTACAACAATCTCTGTGCATTCCCAACATGCAACAATGAGTTAGGAGGATTTAAGAGGCCTTCTCTTAACACATGAGGCTACACTAGAGCTTGCAGAATAGTCGACTGCTCCCAACCCACCAGCTGTCTTTGTCTCCAAAAGATCCCCGTAACACATGCGGTCTCCACCTCAACATTTTTCCTATCGGCAAGCATCCACTAGCCGTCGTAGGAATTCTACTCCCCCAACAAGCAAACTAGCTCAAACCACTCGTTCTTGCACTCACAGAATCATCTGCCAAATCTACAATTGCACTAGACATTGTGCAACCAACTATCGTGAGTGATATATTCAAGCACCATCCACTCCGCCTCAACAAAGCTCATTCAGGGAAGCTCATATCACCAACTATCCACCACCTGCAGTGGTTCTAGATTTGGCTTGGTATCTAGACACCGGGGCCACCAATCATGTTACCAACAATGTGGCCAACCTTGACAACGTCAACACATACCCAAGCCACCATCACGTCACTGTTGGAGACGGAGTTGAACTCCCTATTACTCATCTCGGTAAATTAAACAATCCTTCTTTTCCACAAATCAATGACATTTTAGTGGTTCCAAATATAACCAAAAATTTAATCTTTGTTTCTCAATTAATGAAACAAAATAATTGTGTGGTTATATTTTATCCTAATTTCTATCTTATATAGAGCCTCCGCACGAGCAAGACCCTTCTTTAAGGCAGGAATGATCGTGGACTTTATCGCCACAGCTAGCTGGGCCCCCAGTAGTAACCCACTATGTTGATGGCCTCTACCAATAATTTAGTCTACTGGCACCATCGATTGGGCCATGCAACCTATGATAATGTAATAAGATTGCTACGTTCTACTGGAAATAAAGTTGTCAAATCTAAGCCTACATCATGTGATGGGTGTTGTATTTTAAAAAGTACACGGCTACACCATCCTAGCACAAACAATGTATCACAAGCTCCATTAGATCTAATCCATTTTGATATTTAGGGCCCTGCCCCTGTAGTCTCATCCAGTAATAATAAGTATTACATTTGCTTTATCGATGACTTCTCCAAATTTACTTGGATATATTGCTTGCAATTACGTGACCAATTTCTATCAATATTTAAATCATTTCATACGTTCGTCGAAAATCAATTTCATACTAAAATTAAACAAATTCAATGCAATGGCGCCGTAGAATTTACATCCAGTGCATTCCGCCAATTACTTCAACAATTAGGGATTCATCAATGTATCTCGAGTCCCAATGCTCCATATCAAAATGGATCCGCCGAACGAAAACATCAGCACATTATTGAAATGGGTCTTTCTATGCTTCACTATGCCCATGTTCCCCTTTAATACTGGGATTTTGCATTTGAAACTGCAACACATATAATTAATATGTTACCTACCAAAATCCTTGGTCACAAAATCCCTTGGGAAATTCTTTTTCATATCTCACCATTGATTTCCCACCTAAAAATATTTGGCTCTCTTGTTTATCCTTACTTACAATCGTACACTAAACACAAACTTGAACGGCAATCATCGCCTTGTGTATTTTTAGGGTACCCACATGGCTACAAGGCCTACTGATGCCTTTGCCTTCAAACCAATCGAATTTTGATCATAGCCGATGCGGTATTTGATGAAAATACATTTCTTTTTAAAGGTACTGTATCTACTCATGCGACTCTCTCCTCAATCCCTTCAAAGTTGCATCCCAAATAGTTGTCGGCAACTCATATACCAACCATCATTCGCAAATTCTGGCAATTCCAATGCACAATTCATCAATTGTGCCCTCAGTGGAAATTCCTCGTCCATTACTCCCTTCCTATATAGTCCCACAACATGTGGACCCTATCCCAAATTCAACTAACTCATATAATGATTTTTATAGAGACAATGCATCATCTGTGGTCCCCAGCTCTCATAAGATGGTCACACGACTACAAAGTGGGACAATTCCTCGCCACACAATTACTTAGAAGCATGACTATGCTCTCCTTACCTCTAAACATCCTCTAGCCGAACCTTCAAATTTCACTACGGTGTTCAAAGACCCAAAATGGAATTGTCGGAGCACATAAACCTGGCAAGGGAATTATGACTACATGCAATGTGCTTCATGCATGTCACCAATAATTAATGACTTACTCCTGCTTTTTATCAATAACTCTTAATGCCTGTTTGTATGGAGCAGGACTTGCTGCTCGCAGGGACTGACACGTCAGGGGTGACATTGGAATGGGCGATGTCCAATCTTCTCAACCATCCCGATGTGTTGAACAAGGCTAGAGCTGAGCTGGACAGCCACGTTGGACAAGAGAAATTGATCGACGAGTCAAACTTCTCTAGTTTGAGCTACCTTTCAAGCATAATCTCGGAGACCCTTCGATTGTACCCGGTTGGCCCACTGCTAGTACCTTATATGCCCTCAGATGATTGTAAGATTGAAGGATATGATATACCATGTAACACAATGTTGTTGGTCAATGCGTGGGCTATACACAGAGACCCAAAGGTGTGGGAGGATGCGACGAGCTTTAAGCCGGAGAGGTTCGATAATGGGGAGGTTAAGGCACATAGGTTCATGCCATTTGGGATGGGGAGGAGGGCTTGTCCTGGGATAGGTCTTGCCCAACGGACGTTGACATTGGCTTTGGGTTCATTGATTCAGTGCTTTGACTGGAAGAGGGTTAGCGAGGAGGAAGTTGACATGACCGAGGATAGTGGGCTCACCATGCCCAAAGCAGTGGTGTTGGAGGCCATGTGTAGGCCATGTGTAGGCCACGCCCCATTATGAGCAAACTTATTTCTCATTCAGTGGATGATGTTTGAATAGGTCTCTTGACTTTGGATGGGTTGCTTAGTGTCATAAACTGAGGAGACCAAAACCCAATGGGAAGAAGGCCAAAGAGGAAAGTAGAAGAGAATCAAACCAGAGAAGAACGAAGACAATAAGAGATATTTGTTGATATTCATGACTTGCTGGGCACCAAGGTTGCTGTCCTAAATCTACCCTTATTGTTCATTCGCATGGCATTTTACCTTTTCTTTTTTAGTTTTTCGTTGGCTTGTAATGAACTAAACAACGTTGCTTATGGAATAAGGGTGCATTTAAGTACTTAAGCTATAGGAGGCAAATCCATTCAATTTCATTGGAGGATTTGAGAAACAACTCCACTAAAAGTTCTTTATGTTATACGTTCAAAAGTAGGTGCAATTGGAGTTTAGATATTTGAGAAAAAAAAATATGCATATATGTTGAGTCATGCTTTGAAGTCTCTATGTAAAAATTCCCAATTTTCCTTTACAATAACTCATGTTATCTAAGCATCTATTATTGCTATTCTACTTTGCACATTAGAAAGAGAATCAAGGGTAGTAGGAAAATGGGCCACAACAATGTATATGTAAATTGATTCTAATTGTTATTGATAGAAAGGAGTTTTGAGGGTTATAAGATGTTGAATCTAAAACCTATGTTGTAAATACGCAATGGACTACCATTGGATTATTGGCCTATTAATAAGACCACTAAATCTGAACTCTTTAGATTTGGGAGACCTATAAGGGAAACAATTAAAACAAATAATATGCCATGTAGATATGAGTCAATCCAATTTATAGAAAATGATGGGATTTAGAACTACCTGTCTCTAAACAAATACAAGGAAAACCCTTAATGCAAGTCATTGAAAAGATAAAGAAAAACAAAAGGGAAATTGAGAACCTACAAAGCAATCTACAAGCAATGTACACGTACTGGCAAGCTTTTTTGTTAAAGGTTTCTGCATTATTCAAAAAGATGGTGGCATTTACAATTTACAACACACTTTAAATTGTACTCAGTATGACCAAATGAGAAAGTCTTGGGTTAGTCTCCCTTCTTTTCTAACGCAAGAGCATCCCAGAGCATAAACTCATTGCCTTCTCAAGGAGCCATGGCAAGTACGGAAAGAAAAAAAAAAAAAAAGATCTTTCTCGTTCGCTTCAAGATGTATGCCCATAAAAGAAAGTTATAAGGTGTAGGTTTTGATAAATTGAAGAGAATGGATGATTTTCTGCAAACATCCTTAGAATTTGCATTCAATAATTAGTTATGAATAGGAAAAGAAGTTAACTGGCAACCAGCCTCAATGGTCCAGCTCTCGTCTCTGTACCTGAATCAATCGTTTATCAATACAACGAAAACCAACTCTTTTACACAAAGAATGAAAGCCGGAGAGCAGTGTGCTTATCTCCAATCTTGTGCTAAGATACTATGAACAAATTGCCTACATCTATATATAAATTACAAGGAAATAAGTGAATTTGTTGACCATGAAAGCAGCTAAATAATGAATGTTGGTAGCTCAAGAAGATAACTGAAGAAAGAAATGTGAAATAACGTAAAGCTCGAAGGAAAAAGAAAAGCTACATTTGTCCATAAACGAAGAGAGATAACGCGCAAGTGCATAGAATTTAATGGCATCAAGATAAGCCATCATTTCTTCTTATATTTCCGTCCTTGTGATCCTATCCTACTTAATAATCTTGAACGAAAATGGTAGACCTTTTCAAAGAAATTTTTAATAATGTGTCGAATTTCTTGATTTAAATTCCATTGGAAGAACTTGTAGGATAATGAGAAAATTCATGGTAGAAATATTTCATTGGGAATAATTAGAGAATGACATGCATCACATTTAGAAGGAGATAATGGGCAATTTCCTTACTTTTGATTGATTTTGAAAAAGATGAAAGTGCTGATTTGTCAGGAGTCAGGATAGCTAAAGCACTTGGAAAAAGTCCATAGCAATCGTGTAATCCCGAGGTTGGTAAAATTTTATTGGATACAAAGGATGAATAACAAAAGTCAATATTAACAGGAGTTGTAGCTTACACAATTTGAGTGAGTGGGTGAAAATTCAGCTTCCATGAACTCTTCAGTTACTGGGAGATTAGTCAATTTCCATCTACCTTAATTGTCCTGGCATTCCTGAACAATCAGAAAATTGAATCTTAGATCTTGTTTCTGAACGATTTTCTTCTTTCTCCGATCGCAGAGTTACTCTATACAAACTCAATGACGTGAGGCGTTGAGGGGGTTCCATTCTCTAACCCGACAAATGACGATGGTCGGATGATCATGGGACTCTCATTATCTCCCCTTGTCTTGTAGTTATATGCACATTTTTCCGTATTTTGTTAATATTGTGGATTCTTCTTACAACGACTGTATGTGAATGTGATATAAATAATTTAGATAACTATATATACTGGGTTTACCTAACTTATAACTGAAGGTAATACTTAAGTAAGATATAAATAATATTAATGAATTTCCACTTATCTTACTTGACTTACCTTTAGCATTGATGTTTGAATAAGATATAAATAATATGGGAAATTGATGTTTGAATAAGATATAAATAATATGGGAAAATCTCCACGCCACCTCCTTTTTCAATTTCTTGAAGCGCTTCCTCTCTATCTCCATGTTTATAACACATCTCTACTTTCGTGGTCAGAGCATCCGAGGCCTTCTTACACTACTTTCATTACCGTCGTATATCAGAGACAGGCATACATGGAAGATGTCTTGTTATACTCATCCATTTTGCTTCTTATTGTGTTCCTCGCTTTCAAGCTCTACCATCAGACAAGAAGGCAAACTTGCTTAATATATTTTTCAAAGCCGTATTGTATCATATTTTGAGAGAAAGAAATAGAAGAAGATTAAGCAATAAAAGTTTAGACAGTTCAACCATTATTGCTAAAATCAAAAAGGACGTGAGAGAGAACTTTGAAATTTTTCAAATGCAATGTTTGAACTTAAATGGTGATGTTTTGTAACTGAACAATGTTGTAATTTTTAGGGTGATATATATTTTTTAACATTTCACCAAAAAAAAAAAAAAAGAGGCAACCTCAACACCTCCCTCCCAATCCTCCATCTCTGCCAGGTTTGGGTCATCTCCATCTTGCTAAGAAACCCCTCCACCGTACTTTCCAAACCCTATCACAAAATATGGCCGGATTTTCTCCCTTCACGAAGAATGACGTCGTCCTAGTGGATCGTCCTGAGTTTCTAATGGCCAAGCACGTAGGCTACATCCACACCACCATGGCAGCGTCTGTTAAAAAATCTGGCCTCAACAGAGGTTGTTTTATGGATCAAAGCACTGACCATGGAGACAAATAATGGGTTTCGAAAACAATATGTAAAGTAGCAAGAAGGCGTACCACTTTTCTCCATCTTTCTTCAACTGTGATAGGCCCTAGCCTTCCTTTCTATGCTCTTCCAAGCTTGATGAGGCAGCCAAGCTTGCTATAGAAAACAAGAGAGTGGTTTGTGCACTACTCGGATCTCTCTCTCACTCTAGTTGCTTAGAGAAGGTGCTGGTGTGTGTTATCCGTGTAAAGGAGTTACCTTTTAATTGGGTAGAGCTTGATGACGTGGCGAAAATGTCCTGTGGGTCATTTTCCCACTATAAAGAGTAGTAAATAAATATACCACCACATGTGTTATTTTCTCCCTGCAGCAAGCTATAATATGAATATAAGGAAAGCTAGAGAGAGGACTTAGCCAATAATGAATTGTGTCCATACAAATAGATTGACTTATCACAATCTATGAGATAGATAAAGGCTTACACCAAATAAGGGAAACACACAATGAGGACCACACAAATGTGCACACTCTGTGTACAACCATGATGGACTAGCAAATCATACTAGATAGCTACAGTAGGGAATATTAGCTTATGCTCATTGATATAAGCCCACATAATATGGACTCATACAATGAGCCAATAATCTCCCACTTGGGCTATAACAATGATCATAAAAGAAATCAAATAATACTAATATATATATTTTATATATATCAAAATAGCTTTAAAACATTTTTTTATTTATTTATGCTGGTCCCGAAAGTGTAACTATAGAGTCCTCATTGCCGATCTCGTCACGTAAGATTTTAAACTCTCAAACAATGGCAACAACTGCGTCATTCAAAGACACAGCCCTACCACAATCATAAGAGCTTTCCATCCTACGACAGATCGAAATTGGTGTGATGAGCAAGCAACACCATATAAGGAGATTAGGTGTTGCCAGTCATGTTAGTCTTATTCTCCCAATGACCAACGTCACTTATAAAACTATCAAAGGGAAATCACTCTCAAAAGTGACCAATGTCACCAATAAAATCATCTCACGAGAGCATTTCCAAAGTGACAAAACATCATAGACAATATGTCTCAGGAGAGTACAGAATGTCCTGCATAGTAAACTCGAGTTTATATATTTGTACATGTGCATCGCAAGACATCACAATATGGCCAATAAAATATATGCCCCAGCCAAATGCTTAGGGTTGCACTTCCCTAAGACTTGTAATCTGTCTTAAACAAGCACGTACGTGTTTAGTAAATTCATAAAGATAAGTAAAAGACAGATCACAGAAGTATATATATACATCAATAAAAGTTTACACAAAAATATGAGAACAAATGCTCAACATACAATACCAGGGTGAGCATAAGCTCCCATTGATCAAAATGTCAAAAGGATTACAACACAACAAACAACTCCCACTAAGCTAAGGAATCAAAGGAGGATGTAAGGCCCATATTAACAACATGCTTCTGTAATAAAGAAGGGCTTAATCCTTTGGTTAGTGGGTCAGCTAACATAGCATCTGTTTTGATAAGTTCTACTGAAATGTCACTATTCTTTACTCTCTCCTTGATAGTCAAGAATTTGATCTCTATGTGTTTGGCCCCATTCATACTCTTGTTGTCATTAACAAACAACACAGCAGCAGAATTATAACAGTACATCTGAATAGGCCTTTTAACAAAATCAAGAGAGGTCATCAACTTTATTAGATTCCTTAACCAAACGGCTTGAACAGCTGCACCATAACAGGCCACAAATTCTGCATGCATGGTGGAGGATGTCATCAATGATTGCTTAACGCTTTTCCATGATATTGCTCCACCTACCCTCATGAACACATAACCAAACGTGGATTTCAAATCATCCTTGTCGCCTGCATAATCCACATCTGAATACCCAACAAGTTGTAAATCATCTACATGCTTGTAAGTCAACATAAAGTCCCTTGTTCTCTTCAGGTACCTCATAACCTTCTTGGCAGCAACCCAATGGGCACTACCAGGATTTGACTGAAATCTGCCAAGAAGTCCAGTGGCAAATGCAATGTCAGGTCTAGTGCAAACCTACGCATACATGGAACTCCCCACTGCACTCGCATATGGTACATTTCTCATTGATTCCTTTTTAGCTTTACTCTGAGGGCATTGCAACTTACTCAACTTGTCACTTCTAAGGATCGGTGCATTCCCAGGTTTACAATCTTGCATGTTGAATCTTGCTAAAACCCGGTCAATGTAAGCCCTCTGAGAAAGACCTAAAAGCTGACGTGATCGGTCTTTGTGGATCTCAATCCCAAGAACAAAGGAAGCTTCACCAAGGTCTTTCATGTCAAAATGAGAAGACAACAATTTCTTTGTCTCTCGTAGCAACCCCACATCCTTACAAGCCAATAGGATGTCATCAACATAAAGAATTAGTAGAATAGGGGTGCTCCCACTAAACTTGGTGTATATGCAGCAATCCATCAAATTTTCAACAAAGCCAAATTAGGTGATAAACTCATCAAATTTCAGATACCACTACCTTGAGGCTTGTTTAAAACCATAAATGGATCTTTTAAGTTTGCAGATAAATTTGCTGGCACTACCTTTCACAAAACCTTCTGGTTCATATACACCTCTTTATCAAGGACTCCATTTAGGAAAGCAGTCCTAACATCCATCTGATGCAGCTCTATGTCAAAATGAGCTACAAGGGCCATGACAACCCTGAATGAGTCCTTGGATGATACATGCGAAAAAGTTTCATCATAGTCAACACCATCTCTCTGAGTGAACCCCTTGGCAACCAACCTCGCCTTGAATCTATCTACTTTCCATGTAGAATCCCTCTTGGTTTTGAACACCTATTTGCAACCAACAGGCCTACAATTTTTAGGTCGCTCAACCAAGTCCCAGACTTCATTGTGTTTCATAGACTGCATTTCATCTTTCATAGCATCTATCCAAAATTCTGATTGTGGACTTGAGACGGCCTGCTAATAAGTCACTGGATCTTCTACAACCCCTATGTCATAGTCATGTTCACCCAGGTACACTTCATAATCAGGATGAATAGCTGACCTTCTTTCTCTAGTGGACCTTCTCATTAGTGGATTGACCACGGCCTGATCTTGCGCCTATGATTCCACAACTGGGGCATTGTCAGCAACTTCATCATGAGCATCCGCTTGGACTAGAGCTGTTGTAATGGGCTCATTTTTTAAGAAGAAAAAAGGATTAACTCTCATATTCACAACAACATCATCATTATTACCTGTGGTTTGTAAACATCTTGCTTTCTCTGCAACATCGAGTTTCAAAAACTTAGTCGTCTGTGAGTCCACAATCCTGGGGCCTCCATTAGGGTTGTAAAACAGATACCCTTTTGAGTGTTCTGGATAGGACACAAAGTAGCATCTGGTAGTCCTGGGATCCAACTTCCCCAAAGTCGGATTATATAACTTAACCTCAACTGGACATCCCCATACTTTGACATGGTTCAAACTGGGCTTGCGTCCTTTAAATACTTCAAACGGTGTCAACTGAATGGCCTTAGTGGGGACATGATTAAGGACATACATGGAGGTCTTCAAGGCTTCTCCCTATAGAAATTGGGGAAGATTACTACCACTCATCATGCTTTTAACCATCTCCATCAGTGTCCTATTTTGTCTCTCAGCGACACCATTCTACTCAGGACTACTAAGCATAGTAAACTGTGCTACTATCCCTGAGTCCTCCAAGTACTGAGCAAATGGACCCTTATGTTGCCTTGTATCACCATGTCTTCCATAATATTCTCTACCTCGATTAGACCTGACAACTTTTATGCTTTTTCCCAATTCCTTCTCAACTTCTGCCTTAAACACCTTAAATTTCTTAAGTGACTTTAATTTCTCTTTGATTAGGTACACATATCCATAACGAGAATAATCATCTATAAAGGTAATGAAGTACATGTTCGGTGAAATTCTACATGCAAGTGTACATGTCGAACAAGTAATATAATGATGAGAATGAGTATCGTCCTACAGGGATTGGGGTTTACTAAACTAATTAATTACTAACGGTGAATAATTCCTAAAGTTTATCTAGCAAATCGAAATGGTAAAACATTAACTAAAGAACTAAATTTAACCTAAACTTGATTAACGAAGATGCTAGAGCGTCCGATTTCACCTAATTACTAAATACAAATGTCGATCATCCATGCTAGCAAGATTAATTCTACTCATGTGATGGCGGAATTTCCTAATTTATTCACTATCCTATGTCTAGGTATAACGAACCTACTTAGCTTATTAATTCACTGTGAGTATGCATATGAATTAAATAAACTAAGTGCATTAAGATTTGTGAATATTCCAGTTTGCACCTAAAGCCACACAAATCATATGGTATATGTCTATCCATATTAATCTATGGTTGCATATTACATGAAGCAACTGCATGCTATCTCCTGTCGGTCTCAAACATGCAAATCATATCAATTAAGTGGTAGCTAATCACCTAAAAGCATTAAGCTCCGTAATATGCAACTTCACATTCATAAAATATCTCACAAAGCCTAAATAATCACATTCATACGTTATAATTAAGTTCCATAAATAAGAACAGTGCAGAAAATTAAACAACACATTATGTAAATTAAAAATATTAAGCTGTCACCAAAAATGTCTTCAAATCACAAAATAAGTTGCACAAATCTGCACATCAGGGGGTCAAAGAGGTTCTATATGAAAAACTAAAGAAAACGAGCAACACACGCGCCGTCACGTGCTTCCGCACGTGCCGTCATGCGCCGCCGTCCGCCGCCACGCGCCGCCGTCGTCTGCCACCAGTCTTCACAGAAACTTCCAGAGATGTAGATCGGAATGCCTAGGTTGCAGATCTGCAAAAAGATTGCGTAAATCCGCCTCAGAAATGCGTAGATTTGACGGAAAAGCTCAAACGGCGTTTGCCGTTCTTCACCGGAAAACCGCCGTGAATCTGGTATAGAAACGCCAGAACTTGCACACAGGGCACAGATCTGCTCTTTTCTTGCTGAATAACGCCCAGAAACGATCAAAAATATAAATGGGATATCGGGTCACCGGAAAACACCGAACGGTGACGTTCGCCAGAAACGCTAGTAGAAGTGGCGTTGGGTCTGCTGTTGTACGACCCTCAGCCTCTTTGCCCGGCGCTCGGCAGACGAACTCCAGTCAGTCGCTCTCTCTCTCTATCGCGCTGCCCCCTTTCTCTTTTTGGTTAATCGGCCTTCGTTCCCCCGTTTCAGTCCTGCCCGATCATGTTGATAAAAGCCTTCCAGGCTCTATAGGCTCTACGGGCTTTGCGGGCCTTCTCACCCTTTTGGCCTAGTTCTTTTCGTCACACGATCCAAGCCCCAATTCCTCTTCTTTACAAGCCCGCACTTGATAAAAGCCCTTCTTTTTAACTCTCCTTCTCTTTTCTCATTTTCTTTTTCTTTTGTGCTTCTTTTCTTCATTTTTCTTCTATTTTGAGTTTGTTCAATAAAATAACAAAATATATATAAATAAAATTAAATACAAATATAATCTAATAAAAATAATATTAAATATTACCTAAAATAATCAAAATAACTCTATAAAAAATAGAGTTATCAACACCCCCAAACTTAACATTTTGCTCATCCTCGAGCAAAAGCTCTAAACAACACCTTATGACAACACCAAACAAAAACAAATTTTTCACAAAAAACATTAAGCAAGCCCTAAACAACATATTATGACAACACTAAAAAAAAAATTTACTCACAAAAAGCACGATAAATTACACACAAAAAGTACTAAACAACATATTCTAACACCACCAATCACTCCATAGTATTTTCCAAAACAACAATGCCACACCCCCAAACTTAAAATTTTGCTTGTCCTCGAGCAAAAGAACAAAACAACACATAAAACCAATCATTCCATGATATTCTCCTATAATTGCTCAACTTAAAAATTCAAAGAAAAATATAACTTTCATCCAAACAATGCAATTGGTGTATAAGGTAAGATAGACTCTTAACTATGTCAACCACGTGTGTGTGTGTGTGTGTGTGTGTGTGAGTCCGCATTTTGTCTTAATTGCATGTACTCCAAATAAATCCACATTAATGTGCAACATCTCAAAATCTTTAACCAAATCTCATAGGTTTGCTCTTCATTCCTCTCTCCACTAATGTAAGTCAATCATCTAATCAAAAATCAATAGGACTTTCATAAGCTTGTAATGTAAGGCTGGGCTAAGGGTAAGATGGAAGTCATTTAAGCTCAAATAACCCATGAACACATTACTTTCTAGGATCTCATCAAAACTTTAGCTCCTCTTTTCTTTTTTACTCCATGAAAATGATCTTTCTACCATCACTTAGTTTCATTCTTTCTTATCCAATCATACTTTGACAATATCCAAAAGCCATAATCATGTGTGCAACACTAAAGCAAAAACAAAAACACTTATACATATAGCCATCTCAATCCTCTCTTATCAATAATGCTCAAAGATATCCTTTAGAGAACTATGTGGCTTGACTCCTAAAGCAAATCTTTCCTTTTTTTTGTCTTTTTTTTTTTTTTTTTTTTTTTTTGCATTTACAAAAGTGACATACTATGCTACACACAATCATTTCAATCAACTTCTTCTCATAATACATCCTTCCCTTCGACTTCTCTCATAATCAAATCAACTTGTACACACCAGAAGTCATATGTTCATGGGAATAGGACAATAAGATAAATTGATCAAAAAGGCTAAGAGATATATGTCCAGGTGTCATTCAACAAAATCAGGATAAAAATAAGGCTCAGCGGGGTAACTGGAGATAAGTAAACAAGGTTAGCTTGAAAGGCTCAATCGATCCAAAGATGGCCTAAATCATTTTCTTAGTTAGATGCAACCTAGGATTTCGCCTTAAGAGGAAATCAAGCAAATTCTAAGATTTGGGTGATATCTAAGAAAATCACACACTTCACATGAATGTTCTCTAGAAATACACACAATTTCAAGAAAATGCAGACTTTTAGTGCTCAGTAAGTGAATTAACATAATTAGAATCACACTTACATCATACCACAATTGCAAGTTTGAACAAAATTTACATCTCCCTAAGAATTGCCAAGAATGCACAATAAAGAATCCAATCATAGAAATCATGGTCCAACACAAGAAAACAATTTTACATAAAAAAATAGACTTTCTAACATAAAACAGAAAATTTTAGCACAACACATCACAACACTTCCAACCAAACAGCAAACACTTCCAATACACTCCCAATATTCTTCCAACACAACCACAACTACCACAATACACTTCCAAAAACAGTAGCACCCCCAAAATTAAATGAAGCATACTTCTCAATGTTAAAAGAAAATAAAGCAATAGTAAGAAGGAACAAGGAAAACTCCCTGATTGCAGGCTATGTCCATGAGCTGTGATGAATTTATGGTGATAGCCTTCTAACCAAACTCCCAACAAAATACTTGGGTTGCCTCCCAAGAAGCACTTGCTTTATAGTTTTCAGCCAAACTATCCTCCACATTGCTACTCAAGGAGGATGGAACTCCAACAATTTAGGAGACAGCTTGTGTCGTTTGATTGTTGAGCATTCTTCAATAAGCACAACTGTCTCATATACTTCCAACTTCCTTTTGTTCTCCAGTATCTCGTTCAACAATTTTGCACAACTAAATATTTGAACTGGAACATCTGCAAAAGGAATGTTAATGTGCAGTTTTAAAGATATATCAAGGAATTCCAAAAACTGCTTATCTTTTACGTGTTGCTGGAATCTCTAGGTAGATGGAGTTGGAGGCATAAAGGACTCATGATTTACTAGAACAAGGTTGTTCCTCAATGCCTCCTCAAGTTGTATGCTGACATCCTTATCCATTTCTTCGAAAATCTCATTGTCAACATCATTGTCTCCCATTTGGTTGCCACATGTTAAGGTTATTGCCTCTGTGGTATCTATAGGGCTTTTCTCCACATCGCTAGGCAAAGAACCCTCCTGACTCTCTGAGATCATACTGATAAGCTGACTCATCTGCACTTCTAATCTTCGGATTGAAGCATCTTGTCTCTGAACGCTCACTTCTTGATTCTGAAATCTTGCTTCAGTCCTCTCTGTAAAGTTCTGTGTGGTGATGGCCAGCTCACTAATCATGTCCTTGAAATTAGGTTTCACCTCTTCTACTTGCCTAAATGTTGGTGGAGGTCTCATCTCACTTGGGTTACTCCATGAAAAATATTGATGGTTGTGCCATCTCGAATTGTGCGCGTTGAAGTAATAATCATTTTGTGACCTGCTAGGAATTCCAACAAAATTAGCATAATCATTATAATGAACATAGAGGTTACCTACTTGACATTCTGTGCTCTCATGATAGTTATCAAATGCCATCTCCTCTAAGAAGTGAAATGCCTCTTCAGGTGTTCTGCTATGTAAGTCCCCTCCTGCAGCTGTATCAATTACAAAACAGAGGTTTGTACTACACCCATCATAAAAAGTTTGTACCTGTAGCCACGTGGGTAGTCCATGATTTTGACATATCCTCAAAAGTTCCTTGAATCTCTCCCAAGCTTCATACAATAATTCATTATTCATTTGCTCAAAAGTGAAAATATCGCTACACAATTTAGCAGATCTTGCAAAAGGAAAGAACTTACCAAGAAATTTCTGAGCCAAATCACCCCATGTAGTAATTAATCCTGCAGGAAGTGAAGAGAACCAATTTTTAGCTGTATTTTTAAGAGAAAATGGAAATAGTTTTAACCTGATAACATCTTCTGTGACTCCATGATCTCCAATCATGTCACAGAATTCAAGGAATGCTTCAATGTGAGCATTTGGATCCTCATTTGGTAGCCCACTATATTGCACGGATTTTTGAAGCATCTTGATGTGCATAGGCTTGACCTCAAAGTTGTTTGCCTGAATTGTAGGCCTCTGAAAGCTTGTTGTGGCATTCCAAAATGATGGTGCATAATCTTTTAGAAGTTTACGTGTACCATCATTTTTCTCCATCTTTCTTTCTTTTTTTCTACAACAAAAACAAGGTTAGAAGTAAAAATAAAATAAAAGCAACAAAAGCTAGATTAAACTAAGAAACTATTCGATATTAATATTAATCAGTAGTAAAGCAACCAATTCCTGGCAACGGCGCCAAAAACTTGTTCGGTGAAATTCTACATGCAAGTGTACATATCGAATAAGTAATATAATGATGAGTATGAGTATCGTCCCACGAAGATTGGTGTTTACAAAGCTAACTAATTATTAACGGTGAATAGTTCCTAAAGTTTATCTAGCCAACTGAAATGGTAGGACATGGACTAAAGAACTAAATTTAACCTAAACTTGATTAATGATAATGCTAGAGCGTCCGATTTCACCTAATTACTAAGTACAAATGTCGATCATCCATGCTCACAAGATTAATTCAATGTAATTATTTAGGCTTTGTGAGATATTTTATGAATGTGAAGTTGCATATTACGGAGCTTAATGCTTTTAGGTGATTAGCTACCACTTAATTGATATGATTTGCATGTTTGAGACCGATAGGAGATAGCATGCAGTTGCTTCATTTAATATGCAACCATAGATTAATATGGATAGATATATACCATATGATTTGTGTAGCTTTAGGTGCAAACTGGAATATTCACAAATCTTAATGCACTTAGTTTATTTAATTCATATGCAGACTCATAGTGAATTAATAAGCTAAGTAGGTTTGCTATACCTAGACATAGGATAGTGAATAAATTAGGAAATTCCGCCATCACATGAGTAGAATTAATCTTGCTAGCATGGATGATCGACATTTGTATTTAGTAATTAGGTGAAATCGGACGCTCTAGCAAACTAAACTAAAACAACATATTTACATAAATAAGAACAGTGCAGAAAATTAGACAACACATTATGTAAATTAAAAACATTAAGCTGTCACCAAAAATGTCTTCAAATCACGAAATAAGTTGCACAAATCTACACATCAGGGGGTCGAAGAGGTTCTATATGAAAAATAGAAGAAAACGAGCAACACACGCGCCGCCATCCGCCGCCACGCGCCGCCATCGTTCGCCACTAGTCTTCATAGAAACTTCCAGAGATGTAGATCGGGATGCCTAGGTTGCAGATCTGCAAAAAGATTGCGTAAATCTGGCTTAGAAACGCATAGATCTGACTAAAAAGCTCAAACGGCGTTCGTCATTCTTCGCCAGAAAACCGCCGTGAATCTGGTACAGAAACATCGGAACTTGCACACATGGCACAGATCTGCTCTTTTCTTGCTGAATAACGCCCATAAACGACCGAAAATATAAATGGGATATCAGGTCGCCGGAAAACACCGAACGGTGACGTTCGCCAGAAACGCCGGTAGAAGCGGCGTTGGGTCTGCTGTCGCATGACCCTCAGCCTCTTCGCCCGGCGTTCGGCAGACGAACTCCGGTCAGTCGCTTTCTCTCTCTATCGCGCTACCCCCTTTCTCTTTTTGGTTAATCGGCCTTCGTTCCCCCGTTTCAGTCTTGCCCGATCATGTTGATAGAAGCCTTCCAAGCTCTGCGGGCTTTACGGGCTTTGCGGGCCTTCTCACCCTTTTGGCCTAGTTCTTTTCGTCGCACGATCCAAGCCCCAATTCCTCTTCTTTAAAAGCCCGCACTTGATAAAAGCCCTTCTTTTTAACTCTCCTTCTCTTTTCTCATTTTCTTTTTCTTTTGTGCTTCTTTTCTTCATTTTTCTTCTATTTTGAGTTTGTTGCATAAAATAAAAATATATATAAATAAAATTAAATAAAAATATAATCTAATAAAAATAATATTAAATATTACCTAAAATAATCAAAATAACTCTATATAAAATAGAGTTATTAGTACACATCACCATGTAATGTCTCTCTATAAGGGTCATTTATGTTAGTATGAATCACACCCAATAGCTCAAAACTATGCACCGCGGTTTTTTTCTTCATCTTGCCCCTACAACAATCCACACATACATCCAGGTCCTCATCAAGGATAGGCAAATTCCTGTTTTAACCAACCTTTGAATTCTTTCTTTGGAAACATGACAGAGTCTCTTGTGCCATAATTTATACGATCGCTCTTTAGTCATCACCCTCTTTGAAACATCACAACCAACATTTGTAGCAATATAAATTTCATGTGGGGATAAGCTGATTTTATATAAACCATGATCCATTACACAACTACCAACAAGGTTCGAATCAAAAGATACATTCACAATGGAGTTTTTAAACTCAAAAGAGTACCCTAACCTATCCAGTACAGAAACTGAGACGAGGTTCCATCTAAAGGATGGTATATAAAAGGTGTTACATAAGGTCATTCTAAAGCCACTATCCAAAAGAAGAATGATGTCACCAACAAACTCCACATAAGCTCTCATGTTGTTCCCCATAAAAAGATACTTCTAGTCCTCACTGGGCCTCTTGCTTACAAACCCCTCTAACTGGGCGCTTTCCTGTTTTCTTCCTTAACTTGGGACAAGTGGTCTTCTTATGACCCTTTTCTCTATAGTAAAAACACACAAGCTCATCAGCCCTAGCCCCAGTAGCTGTTTGAGGCCTCCTGCCCGCAACTGCATTGTCCTGAGGGGCTGCGCCCCTAGTGGCTGGGCAAGTCCTCTTAGACTCTCTACCACTATAGGGCCTCATCCTCTTGCCCCTACTAGTGCTCACTCCTTGAGTGAGCATGGCAAAATGCGATCCTTCCTTCCTCAGCTTCTTCTCCTCAACCATGACTTGAGCCAACAACTCATTAGTCACTTCTCACTCTGCATATAGTAAAAGGTCTTAAGTATGCCAAACTCAGCAGGGAGACTACCTAACACCTTGTGTATTATGATCGCATCATAGAGGATTATATACAATTTCTTTAGCTTTGCTTTAAGGTCAATGATCCTCATAATATAGTTCCTAACAGTGACTGACCCATCATAATTGAGATTAAACAGTTCCTGTAGGAATTCCCTAGCTTCAGCATTCGAAGGGGCTGTGTATTGCTTCTCCACTGTCTCTAGAAAATCCTTGGCACTAACATCAGTAGGCAAATCTGCCTAAAGGTGGTCTTGAATTGTCCTCTGCATAGACAACAAACACAACTCATTCTTCCTTGCCCATGTGGCACACTTGTTTTTATACTCCTCTGTGCTAGTCAGAGTAGGGTCCACAGGTTTTTCAGTGGTTAAGGCCAAATGCAGGTCGGCAATCTGCATAGCAAAGTGAAAATCAGCAAACCATTTCTTAAAGTTCGATCCTGTTAGTACTTTTATGGTGACCATGCAATTGTTGACAGTAAATGTGACTGCAATTAGCAAATATATAGTTGAACCACACTATGAGTAGAGCAATGAGAGTCTCATAAGCAATATCACATAAACACCTGTGGGCAATAAACATGACATACTGTTGAAAAACTTTCCACATGGCAGCCGAAACCAATCCTCATAACCCACCACCTGTAGATGTATGGATTGCAAGATTGGCCAAACAATGTTGGCTCACCATACAAAATCCAAATCCCAATATGCAGTCACTCCTGTGGGAGAAAACCACACACCAAGATAGGATATAGTCACAGTGCAAGAACAAAATCCCATAATCCAATTAGACTATACCATTGTGGTGATCATAGTCTAACCAAATCACAAGACTCCCACGCACTTGACTGAATCCTAAAGTGCACCAGGCCACAATCCCATAGCTCAACTAAATTGTGCCACTATGGTGACCACAACTCAGCCAAACTACGAGATCAGCCTACGCTACGAGCATAAACCACATTCTACTCACAAACAGATATGCAACTCAATTTCTAAGATTAGGGCATTTAATTGAGTTGAATTAAAACAACATCATAAATGTTGTACAGTTGTATGCTAGAATCAAATAATAATCTAAGAGTATTCAACAAAATCATACATCATGTTTTAGATTACAAAACAATTCTCAAACAAACAAACATGATAAGATAGCATACAACAGTCAAGGATATAAGTTTAACAAATAATAAACTATGCAATTTTAATTGAAATTGACAATCATAATTGGCAAATAATTGATAATATATGCATCATTGCCTTCCAAATTTAAATAAAAAAATTTTGAATTGAAAAACAACTCTGACGCACCGCCCACACGCTACCACGCACCACCAAAAGTGATTGCCGACGGTATGGACAGGTCAACGCTGTACGATTGGGTCGGGTCGGGTCGGCCTAGTAAAATGGGCTGGGTTGGCTCGGTTCAGGCCGATATGGCCAGTTCGCTATTCAGCCGGCCGGTTTTCTGGCTGATTGAGACGCCGAGGTGTCGGTCGGCTTCATGCCTATCTCTGACACCCCAGACGGTGGCCCTGTGGGGCTCACCGGCAGCCAGATCTAGATCGGAGTACACAGGTCAGGTCCAGATCTAGCTTGAAAGAAAAACAAAACCCATGAACAAAAAACTGGTTTTTGAGCTCAAAATCTCGACTTTCAACTCGTTTGTTCTCCATATTGGTGCTAAGATGGCTCTAATACCAAATATTAGAAAATCTGGCCTCAATAGAGGCTGTTTTATGGATCAAAGCACCGACCATGGAGGCAAATAATGGGTTTCAAAAACAATATGTAAAGTAGCAAGAAGGCGTACCACTTTTCTCCATCTTTCTTCAACTGTGATAGGCCAAGCTTGATGAGGTAGCCAAGCTTGCTACAGAAAACGGGAGAGTGGTTTATGCATTGCTCGGATCTCTCTCTCACTCTAGTTGCTTAGAGAAGGTGCTGGTGTGTGTTATCCGTGTAAAGGAGTTACCTTTTAACTGGGTAGAGCTTGATGACGTGGCGAAAATGTCCTATGGGCCATTTTCCCACTATAAAAAGTAGTAAATAAATATACCACCACCTGTTATTTTCTCCCTGCAGCAAGCTATAATATGAATATAAGGAGAGCTAGAGAGGGGACTTAGCCAATAATGAATTATGTCCATACAAATAGATTGACTCATCACAATCTATGAGATAGATAAAGGCTTACACCAAATAAGGGAAACACATAATGAGGACCACACGAATGTGCACACTCTATGTACAACCATGACGGAGTAGCAGATCATACTAGATAGCCACGGTAGGGAATATTAGTTTATACTCATTGATATAAGCCTACATAATATGGACTCATACAATGAGCCAATAGCGTCCCCTTATGGCGACCACTGGCGCAACCTCCACTGCATTAGTGCCCTCAAGATCTTCTCAATGAACTGCCTCAACATGTTCTCCGGCATCCGAAGGGACAAGTTCATGTACTTGCTACGTAAATTGTCATGTAACTCGCACCAAGATTTAACATCATGATGAGAATGGTAGCAAGGAAACGGTATTACGGTTACGGAGAGGACGTGACGAATGAGGAAGAGGTGAAACAATTTAGAGAGATAATGGGAGAGGTTTTCAAGAATGCAGGGGCATCAAATCCTCAAGAATTCGTGCCCATTTTATGTTGGATTGATCATGGGGGTTTGGAAAATAGGTTAAACGGGTTGGCCAAAGTAACGGATGCCTTCTTGCATGGCCTTATTGACGAGAAGAGGGGTAAGGAGGAGGAGGAGGGAAATACCATGATCGACCATCTTCTTTCTTTGCAGAAGTCGCAGCCAGATTACTACTTAGACTAGATTATCAAAGGACTTATTTTGGTAAGAAAATGGGCAAGAAAGATGTATATGACTAATCTGTTTATAAAAAGTGACAATTAATTAAAAATATAAATTGATTCTAATCACTTATCTCTAAGTTAACATTTGTAAAAATATTACTAAGCATGTAAACAGGCTAGATATGAAGTGAGCAAAGGCGTCATTATGGGAATGTGTAAAAGATGATCCAAGTGTTTTAATAGGCTGTCGATACACCTAATCAGTAGCAAATTTCTTTACCGTTCCTATCCTATCCAGGTGTTTGTATTGTTTATTTAAGTAGAATAGATTTTCATGTGTGTCACCGATAGAAAAATGAGGAAAGTAAAAGTTTATATTTTGAATATAAAAAATTTAAGTAAACATAAAAAATTTAGTAACAATTGCTTATGCAGAGAGACAACGAACTATTATAGAGCTTAATGATTTTAATGAAGAAAAAACTCAAACAACAGAAATAAATGAAGAAAGAAAAAACTCGTAAAGACCGTAAAAGAAGCCCAGAAGCTAAAAAGACTCAAAAGAAAGGGAAGACCGTTTTCCTTTCTATAAAGAGTTCCATCTTTTTATCTATAAATAAGAGAGCTCGTCCCTTAAAAAAGTATGGAACTTAGCTTTTGTATTTTTTTTTTTCGTGTGATCATTGTAATTGATAATTTTACTGCAAAAGCTTGAACGATAGTGAGAAAGTACATGAAAAGATATTTCATTGTGTTGGAAACAATTAGAGAATGAAATGCCTCACATTTAGGAGGAAGAATGGGCAATCTATTTTGTTTTTGATTGATTTGGAAAAAGACGAAAGTGCTACTTTGCCAGGAGTGAGGACCAGTTAAATCATTAGAAAAGAAAGTCTATAGCAATTCTGTAATCCCAAAAGGTTGGTAAAATTTTCAAATATTACACAAGTTGAGTAGAAGTTGGGGAAAAGTTCGCTTCCACGGACTCTATTATTGGGA
Organism: Casuarina cunninghamiana; assembly: GCA_028551485.1. Lineage (NCBI taxonomy): Eukaryota > Viridiplantae > Streptophyta > Magnoliopsida > Fagales > Casuarinaceae > Casuarina > Casuarina cunninghamiana. Next base: position 17,835,616 of record CM052363.1, on the reverse strand, counting down.
GATTTGTCAATTTTCATCTACATTAACTGTTCTGTCAATCCTAAACAATTATAAAATTGAATCTTAGACCTCGTTTTTAAACAATTCTTTTCTTTCTCTAGTCGTGTCGTTGCTGACAACAGAGGGAATGGGATGAAACTAAAGAAATTCTATAAAATGGGAGAAATCATACATGGATCAAGGCAATAAGTATGTTAACCTAGACATAAAATACTAACAAACAAGATTTACTTTAAATTAAAAATAAGACAAAAAATGTAGTCTAAGAAACCATAATCTGGCTGTCTATGACTACATAGAGCAGAACATAACCGCAAAGCAGATCATCCTAGAAAGGGTCTCTCTCAACTCACTCATTATATGTTTCAAAACCTTGAACGGCATTTATAAAGGTTCAAACACCAACTGTGCGGAGGATATTTTCTCTAGAAGTCTAGAAGAGAAAGGATAATTCCGAACTGTCACCAGCCCAGGCCGTCAGGTCTGGTTACACAAGACGATCACATGTTGTGCCGTGTTGGTCTCGTGGGTCGTGCGTCGTGTAGCTGGCCAGAGTTTGCTTGTGGACATGTTTTCCATCTACCTTAAGAGAAACAGATGTTTACGAACGCAGTGACGTGAGTTGTCGAAGGGGTCCCATTCTTTGACGCGACAAATGATGATGATCGGATGACTTTGGGATCCTCGTTATCTCCGTCTGTTTCGCTTAGTTCCCATTTCAATGTCAATTTTCTCCTTTAGGCTAATAATAGATTCCCCAGGATTTGAAGTCACTGATCCCACTGTCATCTGTTCATCCTCCTTCACAAACGAACGGAATTTATGTATTGAATGGGGGATCTTAGAGAAAAAAATTTCTCCGAGGTTCCTCATCGTTCCCTTGTAATTGGGTCCTCCTTCTTATCATTTCGATAGTGGAAGTTCTCATAAGTTGTCTGAAGTGAAAAAAAGAAAAATCATAGAGATTAGATTGAATTAATTGCAAAATTAATCTCTCTTACATTACAAAAAGATGATCGAATGGAATGGGCATATGTGACTTTTTGTATTTGCAATATTTAATTATTTATTAAAAAATATATTAGATGATCATATAAGTGTGAAAATGTCTATGAAAAGCTACGTGATGACCCCTTAAGTAGCACAAAACAGGCTTGCACCTTGGCTGCTGATGAAGTGAGAAAAATTATTGTTTGTCTTGTGAAAGACCTATTTGATAACATATCCAGAAACAATTCCTTTCTTTTACAACTCAATACAAATACAATCCTAGACAACTTCAAAGTTATTTAACTTATAGGAGCTCTTATATCTGAGCTATATGACACAAAAAAGAGTTAAGAGTACTTTGAAGACTAGTTAAAGGGAGACTATTGTTAAAGGCTTGGTAAAGAAAATTCTATTATCTGTTTTCTTCAAAAATTATATGTTACTCCCAAAGTAAAACTCATTATGAATTGTTATGTCACGATTGAGAAAAGGCCATAAGACATCTATAACAGAAGCCAACTTTTGTTGTGTTTTGTAGCTAAAAACATATACATATGTGGTCGTAACACAACCACGTATACAGACAAGAAGATGGAGAAATGAATGCTAAGAGAAGATAGTATGAAAAAGAATCAAATCTCTGAGGCAAAGAATTTAGGTGTAATATCAACCAATAACATGATAATAAAAGAATAGTTAGGCAACAATCAAGTATTGCCAATTCTTGAAGTATACAATGGAGACTAACATGGTTGTCACAAGTGATGCATAAGATGACATTGAAGGTTGATTTGGATAGCAAGAAAGCATGTCAAATATGATTAATCAGAACATATGACCATTTGAGTAGTTGCGACAAAAGTAAAACACAAGGCTAAGGAAGGGAAAACCCTAACCTCATGTAGGATTCAACTGAGGTTTGAACCTATAGTTGTATTCTCTAGTAGGAGATAATTTTGATAGGATGACAATATTATCTTCACCAGAAGCCAATTAAACCAGGTGATGCAATATTTAAATCATGAAGGCGAGGCAACATTAGTCATGCAATTGCAAACATAGGCCAATATTTTTACCTTATCAGAGGATCGTTGTTAAAAACAAGTTACTCCACTATGCTGGTTAATATTTCTAGCTTAAATCTATAATGGCACCAAATTTTGAAAAATAAAGTCCCATGAAGTTTGCATCTAAAGATTACCATTACTAATGCTAAGAATTGAGCAAAATAACAATCTATTAAGCTTTGGGAAATAGATAAAAGAAAAAAGGGAAATGCATAACAGTTAATATAAATAAAGTTCTAGCC